>JAEQBH010008607.1:0-329462 GCA_016808115.1 Tetrastigma voinierianum
GAGCCACAAGTGATTTTTCTAAAAAAAATTTGGTGGATTACAAAGAGGTCTATATGACACCACCAACAATGATAACACTTTCTAACCATTAGTTTACATTGTTAAAGGATTGTCATCCTTGTGTTTATCTTTAAAAATGATTGAAGATGCTTATTGCTTCAAAAATAAAAATGTGTTAAAATGCAATATTTAATTTACAACTATATGGATGTTTGTCATCAAGGAGTTCTTGGGTGTCTTCTTTCCTTTTAGTGAAATGTAGATTAAGATTGAGATCGCTTATCATGGCTTACGTGGGCCTACTTGATAGAAAATGAAGTCACGTTAACAAAGGCCCGATAAACCAGTCAAATGGGCATTGAGTTCATCGGTGCGCCTCCCTTTTCTCCTAATGATGGAGATTAAAATTGGGCTTGTCTGTTAGAGCTTATGGGGCCTTACTTGATAGAAGCCTTGAAGTCATCATTGATGAGGCTCTATGGAAAACAAGTACAAATGGGTATTGGTATACTTTCAAGAACCATGAGGGTAACGCTAACAAGGGCCATGAAGATAAACATCATTGCGTAACCTAAGTCTTCTTAAAGCCAACCGGCATTAAGTAGGAAATTGAGGGTGCAGCTCCAAGTCTACCTTTCAATCTGAAACCCTGAAAGAGGCAATATCATTAAGTGTTTCTAACATAAATGGAGAGAGATAAGACATCATTCTGGGGTTCCTTGGGGTGAAAAAGGGCCATGAAGATAAGGATCGGCTAACTGTGACATGGGACTTTCTAGACATTTAAGAGCCATTAAGTCTATATCTCAAGAAATCGAAGCTAATCTATTTCCTACTTCAAGAAAAAGCCACCCTTTGTGGGCATTGTTGGGGCTTTCCATTCATGTTTGTTTTTGTTTTCTTTTTCTCTATTTTTTGCAAAGTGAGTAAAATTAAATAATGAGATAAAATGTCAAGATGCTCAAGAAATGAAATTCCACATACAATTCAATCGAATAACAATTTGTATGTTAATGAAGATGGTTTTAGAATTTTTCTATTTTGAATCGAGAACAACAAACATGTTCTATATGAGGTTTTTTTTATAATTATTAACTTGGTGGTGGGTTTTGAAAACATGTTCTCAAACATGTTTTATATATTGCTTTACTTTTATTCAATATAAAGAAAACAATTATTGTTTATGCACCAACCAAAGTCCCAATAAATGTCAGATATGGAAGCTAGAACAAGCTTATAAACCCAATAAGTTCCTTGTTCCCTAATGGATGCTAGAACACTTCTATAAACCTCTCAGGTAACCCATCAATAGCACTTGTACATTACAAGAGAACAAATCACTTAACTTGATGCTTTAACAATGGCGCTTATTGAAAAAAATGTGCTGTAGTCTCCTTCCACACAAATGTTGATTATGAATAAAAATACATTTATGAGTTAAGGAAAATATTATATAAATTATAATACTATAGACAAATGAAAAACTAGAAATGGGGCTAAAGGTCAATGGTGACCAAAGAGGTTTTCAAAGACAATGAGAGATGGTGACCATTAGAAATTGATGGGGAGGGAAAGAATTGGAGATAGTGCCCGACTGTCACTCACACTTTCAGCCGCTTCACATTGAGGAATACCAAATCAATTCATCTCCTCGACTAAATGCCTTTCAAACTTCAAAGATAGTTCCCTTTAGCTCATATTAATCTTGATTTGTGGAGGGTAACACCCGACCCCCAAGATAGATACCAAGGATCGGGACAGATTTGCGGTAAGTTTGTTATCATGTTTTGTTTTAACACAACAATACGTATATATGACTAAAAAATCTGAACTCCCAAACACTCGATGCAATAAGAAGTTTCCATCGTGGGTAGCCTTAATTTTGGTTGTTGCGCTTCAAACCTCAACTCGGATTAAGTCCACCAGATAGTCTAACAATGGATAGAGCAAAACAAACATAAACAGTAATAAATAATAAGAATCAGAACAAATCAATTTAGGGAAGTCCTCAACTCTAAGAAAAGTATTAAGTAATATCAAACACAATACTCAACTTGGGATTCATGATACCTGGAATTATTTCCATCGGTGTAAAGTACCCACAATACTCAATCCCGTCTCTTCTCAAATGGTCTGGTGTCCTAAGATGGGGTACTAAATCTGCACTCATAACCATTCTTGAATCATATAACAAGAATTGGCTACATAGCACAAGTGAAGTACTTCTATCGTTTTTTAGGTCACCAAATATTCTCGTGTTTGAGTCCCGACGCAATCTATGAAACAAATCGCTCGATATTAGGTAAAACAATTCACAGCGAAGATAATTGAATCATTTTTTTCCTTTAAAGTAGAAAAACTAGATATACATAATAAAAATCCTAACAAATAAAAAAAAAGAAGTAATAATTACGATTTTGTTAAGTGACATTTTAAGGTTTTTTCTGATAATAAAAATAGATTTCTGTTAACAGTGCCTAAGTAAACCAAAGCACATACAATCTAAGTGCTAGGCACCAACAGACAAGCAAAAAGAAGAGAGGAAAAATACAAACACGCAGACAAGTTCATTCTCCTTGGAGCTAAGCAACCCACAGGCTTCCTCTAAATCGTTCTAAAAATTACTCATAAAAGAAAACACATTAGAATTGAACTCAGGGTTTGATGTTTTTTCAAAAAAAAAAAAAATAGCAAACACCTCATTATATAACACACCAAACTCCCAAATAAACTCTATTTATGATGAATACACATTATGATGGTTTTGCTTGCAGATTCGATGCATAAAAAACAAGAAATAATTTGCTTTTAAGAAGAGCCCTGACTTCAGGGGAAGCCCTCAAAAATACCTAGTAAGCCACGTTCTCCGACTCTCGCCTCAACCGACAACTTGGAACTCCATCACACACAAATTGGAAGAAATAAGTATAAAGAGAGAGAGGGAGACTAACTCAATAAAAGTGCCTTCTGATGATAAAGAGATAACTCTATGTTTAGAATATTTAACATTCCCAAAGGTCACGCCCTCTCCGCATCTAAATACAACGCCAATGGAAGTCCCGAACTAAAATATTTATTATTCATCAAATATAAAAAAGCTGAAACCTACTTTAAAATTTGAGGATGAGGTTTTAGTTTTAGAGACCAAGATAAAGCCCAATAGCCCTTCTCTCCACTCTCTTTCTCCTCCCTTTTCTCTTCCTTCCCTCACCCCTCTCTCTCTCTCTCTCCTTTCTCTAACTCATCCTACCGGTTTTGCTTTTTAAAAAAATTTAATCTCTTACTTAATATTTTATCCCTTCTTAAATCTATCAAATTTAATCTCATACTTAAATAAGAAAGCAAGAAGGGAGAGAGGAGAGAGGAAGAGAGAGGATAGGAGAGGTGAGAGGTGAGAGGAGAGAGGCAATGGGACCCATTACCAGTGGCACATGTAAAAAGTAAAAACCCAGGTGCAATACTTACATCATTTAGTATTTTTGGCTTCTCATCTTATTTTATTTAGAAAATATATGAATGCTATCATGATTTTAAAAGGGAAAAAAAAAGTGATTTCATATTTATCTGTTTATTGATAGACTATACTTTTGTTCATAAAAAGTTAAATTATGATTTATAGATGATAAATAGCTTTTAAACACAATAAATTTTTAAATTTGAAAATATAAATAGTTTTTTTTTAAACATCTCTTATTCATTTTGTATATTATGTTATAGTTCATGTTCTTACAAGGATTGAAACTTGATCCTCACTTTGTATATTATGTTATAATAGTATCTGTTTTGTTCTTACTTATTTGTATATTGTGAGGATTCAAACCTAGATCCTCACAAATTTATTTTACAAATTTTATTATAATTCAAATATAAATAAATAATATATAGATATATAATAATAATTAATATATAAAATAATTGAGTCTTAACAATATAATAATATTAAACAAACTTAAATAAATAAATAATGATAGATTAGTGTTATATCCAAAGTATCAAACCAATTAGCTAAATAGTATCAAACAAATAAAGTAACAACTTAATAAAAAAAACTTCAAATGAAATTCCATATTTGTTTTGAAAATTCATCTGCTTGAAGATATAATATAAGAAATAAATACGTGTATAATTTTGTTAATTATTTTAAAATAATAATATTTATTATTAACACTAATTTAAGTAAATAAAATTATTTAGACTATATTGATAATTTAGTTATTAAATTTAATTTAATTTATGTTTACTACAACTTCGCTTTTTATAAAAAACATTAAATAAAATTTAAAAGATAAATACAAAAAAAAAGAAATTATAAATATTTAAAATAGGGATTAATGAGATAAAATGAATATATTAAATATTAAAACTATAATTTATTTAATTCAAATGAATTATGTAATTTTTCATACAATATTTTTTTAAATATTAATATATCATATAAATCATATTAAAAAGTTACATTTAAAATGTGAAAATAAAATAGTTAAAAAAATATAGTTTAATATATTAATCATGTATTATAATAATAATTATTAATATTTTTAAAACAACCCCTATGTTACAAAAATAGAGATTTGACTCCATATTAAAAGCATAAAATATCCAATATTATAGATGAATTTTTGAAAATCTCAATTATTAAGCTAATTACTTGAAAAACATTAAGTAATGATTTCGAACCAATCCGGCTAATTGGGCCAACCTGAACAAAACCCACATGTGCTATGAGTCAATTTGACCTGGTTTTATTTGAACCTTAAATTTTAAAGCCCAACCTTTAAAAAATAGATTAAAATAAGCTAACTCATCAAATTTAACTCATATTATCAGCTCTAATTTAAATATTACATATTTGTTCCTATATTATGAATATTATGACCTACACTTGTTTTGTACGGTTCCAAAGTCCGGTCATATCGGCATACTCGGTCACTGGCACTATTTTATGCATTAATTTGTTTTTCAAATTATATTAGTAATTTTTTTTAAAAATTTGTATTAGTTTGGACAACACTCTCTTTTTTCTCTCTCTTTCTCTTTCTATTTTTCTATGTGACATTTTCGCTGATCTTCTCCGATACTCCTAAGAGTTTTTCTAACCTGAAACCCTTGACTCACTCAGTCCGATTTCTGATTGTTTTTTTACTTTTTGTGTTTGTCTCTGGAGGAGGTTCACCTGATTTCTAGTCGACTCGGATTTTGCCTGGTAAGTATCATTTATTGTTTGGTCTTCTTGTTTTAGGGTTTAATTTCGTTGGTTGTTAAATGGCCGATTTTGTGTTTGGTTGATGAGAAAGAAGACGAAGAAGAGGTGGTAGGAGGGAAGGATGCCGATATACTTTACGTATCAAAAGAAAAAAAAAGAAAAAAAAAGAAAGAAGGGAAATCAACCTGTTCATGAAAATTTCTAATTATTCCTTCTTCAGAAGGTTGCGTCTCTATTGATTTGGGGTTGGAGGTACTGTTCCAGTGCCTATTTCTAGTTCAGGCAATTGATTTCTAAGTTTGATATGTTGAAATAATGAGAAAATTATGGAAAATTTTCCATAGAAAAACTTTCTCATCTTGCGGTTCGTAAATACAAAAAATTGCACTTTAGTTGATCGGAGTCATTAACTTATTATTTGTTTGTTTTGGATCTTTGGTAGCAAAGAAAGTGGAAGAGGTAATTTAGTAATCAAATGTGGTTTTCTTTCTATTTTTATTCATGTTATTGGAAAAGGAAATAGAGGGTCAGACATATCAAAAGGATATAGAGAGTCGCTCTCATCCTGATTGCTATTACAGGGTTTCTCTTGAGCAACCTTGAACCATTGCTAGTCTGGATTAAATTAACAGTCTCAGAATATTGTCTTGTATAAAATAGATTTAGTCTAGAATAGAGAAAACATTAAAATGTTAATTAGAATTTTGCAGTGTAAGATTTTTGACACAATGATTTGAGTTATAAAATTTGCATAAATGAGGCCTAGATGTTTTTAGCCAAACCTTGGGGAGGTGAATGAACTAACTCTAAATTTCAATCTGGGTAGAATTATAAAATTGCATAACACATTGGCTTTTCTAAATCGATTTTTTCCTTTACTTGGCACAAGTTTTTTTGAGATCCTACTAATACTTAAATTTGCAACATTTACTGAGAGAGGGGTCCCAACATTTATTCTTGGTCCTGCAAACATAGCATAGAAGTTATGTGTACTTATATATGAGATTGGGGGAGTTGGGAAACTTGATCTTGGCTCTATTTTTCACTTATATAATTTACTTTAGTAAAATATTCTGGATTTATGTAAATTTATTTTGCTGAGCTGGAACTCAGTTCTTTCTTTCTCTATGTTTTTCCTTGCAGTCTACTCTTTTTGTAAGCGATCCATGTGTGCTTTCATTTGAAAGTTCCTTACATGTTTTTGGAGTATGGAGCATGTGGAACTTGAAATTACTTTCCTTTTAGCTGAGATTGCATTACATGATTTCTTGAAATCCAGTGAGAAGCTTTCTGAATTTTTATCTTAATAGAATGTGTGGACTTTCTCCTTACTTTGGGAAGAATTCAGACTCAGAGGTCATGCCACTGTAAGTTTGTTACAGAGATTTGCAGGTGATATGTTTTAGCATTTCGCCTGTTCAGAGTCTCTTTAATGGCACAAAACTCAAGGATTTTCTGTGTTTGAAGTTCAAAGTGTTTGGCTACAAGCCGTTGTCAATATCTTTCTCGAATCGACTTGCATTTTGTGTGTGATTAGTGATGGTTGTTGTTATATGTCAATCCTATGAAGCATCTTGAAACAGGATTTCTAGGTCTCAATAATAGCATATATGTGGTATATGTTGACCCCAAAGTGGGAAGAAAGAAGAAACAATGAACTAGAAACCAACATAGCCACTCAATCCACTCACCAATACCTCCCTAGCGAAACTAGAATCAACCACCTTACCATCATCATGCTGAAAATAATTTATTTTAAAGATGGGTGAACCATAATATCCATTTTGAATTACAACTTATTGTGTTTTGTTAATGTGCTGGATTTATGCTTGGCAAGCCATATGATAAATCAGATAGGCAAAATTTTTCTAAGTTGTGTTTCTGATAAGAAAATTCAACTGGGTAGGCATTCAATTTGAACACTTGGTCGTTTCATTTGCTTGGAGCATCCCGTTCGCATAAACTCCTTTGAATGTATGGACGCAAAATACACATCATAAATATTAGAGTAAAGCCTCGCTATTTTTCTTTTTGTTCTTATTTCGATTATTATTATTATTATAATTATCATTAGTAGTATTAGTGTTAATATATAGTTAATTTCCCTTTTCTTTTTTCTTTGTGTAGGCATTTGGATAAGCAAAACGACCTTCTTATGGATGCTTATAGATCAATGTCACATGAATTGCCTAAACTTCAGGTAGTTCAAGTTTGATTATTTATGTCTTTCTAAAAATGCCTCATGATAAGTATTATTTGGAATAACTTTGAGGAAACATTGATCAAGATAACCAAAATACTCAAATAAATTCCTTTGACGCGGGGATTCTAAACTATAGTTTTAAAATGCGCCTTAAGGGGGTGTTGAGGGACCAAGGCACATTTCTTCCAAGACATGTGCCTTATTGGAGAAATGTGCCTCGTAGACTATAATTTCATTTTTTTTACAAACACTTTTATTCTTGAAATTTCTTTTGAAATTTCTATACTTTTATTACGTTTTATTGATTTTTTTTTAATATTTGAATCTTAAGCTTTTTATTAATACAATCATATTTTGAATCATATTTGTAACATTGATTTTGTGTTTTCTCTAGTTCGTTTGGTGGACTAGTTTGTTTTTGTTTCATGTCTTTTTTTGTATAGGCTTTTGGTCCCTCTTTGTATACGTTCTGTATACTTTCTGTAGGGGTGTCTCTGTAGCTTCTTTTTTACAAATATATATGCTTTGTTTATCCATAAAAAAATATTTGTAACATTGATGTGCATCCAAAGTCACATTTCACTTCACTTAGGCACGCCCCTTGTGGTGTACCTTGCACTTAAGCTAAGATAGTAAAGATTTTTGAGAAATTCTAAGTGTAAATTGCTTGGGGTTTGCTTACTATACTAAAAAGCTGATTACACCAGTTAATACTAATTTATTTAGCAACAATAATGTTAGCCATTTCTTTATTTGGCATGCTATTTCTTGTTTATGATGACGCAATCAGCGAGGTCATTATCTAGGTCTCCTCCTTGATAATCATTGAAATCAATTGGTGGCATGGGGTGTAAAGACGAATGGAAGGAATATTAAGTGTGAACTTAGACATGCAAACCATTTTTGTGTTTAGAAAATATAATTTGTCATAAGTAAAAATATAACGATGATATGTTGTCATTTCTTGTTCAGCTCTAGTAATTTGAATAGCTCTTTCTGAAATGTCATGTGTTATGATATGTAGGTAGAAGAAGAAATGCTCATGCACAAGTTCTATGAATTTACAAAACAAGACGAGCATCAAAATCTAGAGGTATTTTTCTTATCCTAGTTTTATTTCAATGGAGGACTTGCCACAATATTAGATCTGTATGCTTGGATCTTAGTATTATTTTTGGGCGTTCCAGAAGAACTTTGAATTCATATCTCAACAAAATAAACTATATTTGATATTGAACTTTTGATATGAAAAATACACATACATCCAATCCTTTTCTCATCTTTCTACTTTTCAATCTTTTGGCCTTTATATTTGCAGACACCAATGTCATGTGAGAACTTCAATCTTCTAGGAGGTAGCTTCTCAAGTGTGGGCCGGTTTGTTTTTACAATCCTCTTTTTTTGTATAGCTCACGCCTCTCCCTTTGTTTACTCTATAGATTCTGGGTTTGCCTTTTTTGGTTGTTTAATGAAGCTTGCTTTTTGCCTATAAAAAAAGTGAGAACTTCAATCTATGTGAAACCCATTTAACTTGGTTACAAGAGCTCAAAAGTGATAGGTGTTTGTATTACCTATTAGTATGATATATATTCAACCGTATATAGGAGCAATGAAGAGAAGATGTAAGGTGAGATGAGGGACGTATAATGCTAGTTAGCTGTGGAGTTGAAGTCATTTACATCTTAGTGGAAGAAGTTGGAGGCAAAGTAAGAGGAGTGATTTTAGCCAGTAGATCTGCTGTGTGTAGAAGTCTTGGGTGGTTTGCTTTAAGGCGTGGCGTGTTGTAGACAAGGAAGGTGTTTAAAGGTTGGGAGGAGGAAGGAAGAAAATATCGGTTGAAAAGACGCATAAATGGAGCGAGGAGGTTCATCTTGTGTTTTATGGTGGAATTGAGAGCTAAATCCCAAGAAATGGGGGAGTGGAGGATTAAAAAAAAATTAGATTGATAAACTTGGTAGGAGGGTTGTACAAATGGTTGGCAAAAGGTGTAACTAATAGACTTTAAAAAGTGTTGGCTAACACGGTCCCCAAGGTTTAATTAAGTTGTTGATTAGATATTAAGAAGCAATAAGAGAGTGATTTTTTGCAAGTTTGACATCAAAAAGGTCTATGATCATGTGGATTGGTCCTTTCTATGCTCGACGTTGGAAAATATGGGCATTGGAGAAAAGTAGGTAGAGTGGAAAAAGTGGTGCATTTCCATTGTGAGTTGTTTTTTATTTTTTTTTTATTTTTTATTTTTTTATTTTTTTATTGATTATTGGAATCCTTATTGGTTTCTTTAGGGGCTAAGTCAAGGCGGCTTTCTATCACCTTATTTATTTGTGATTATAATGGAAGCTTTCAACGAACTAATTGAGAGGGTAGTTGCGGGAGAATCACGTTAATTGGAAGCATGTTGTCGAGTTTGCCTTTTTATTTTATGCTTGCTCTTTACATGCCAAGGAAGGTCAGGTTAAGGAATTCAAAGAGATATCCTTGAGGAGGTGGTTCTATAGATTGTAAGCCACACTTAGTTAAGTGGACAACTATCCTTTTGGATAATAGGAATTCGGGTTAGGTGTAAAGAATCTTTGGGCATTTTTTTCAAACTTGTATTAGATAAGCATTTTTTTTTTTAATTTTAAAAGTACTATTTTGGGACAAAACTCATTTTATTATCATAGCCAATCATTGTGAAATTTCAAAACTTTTTCTGGGTGTTAGTGCTTGTAAGCTATGTTTAATAGATGTCTACTTTTTTTTTTCTCTATTTCTAAAATAAAAATAAAAGAGAAGATGATGTTTAAGTAGCTACACCCTTTCACATTCTCGAGCCTGCGGTACTAACAAAAGCTACAATTTGTTAAGTTAATCCTTGGTGTTTGCTTTGATTGTTTTAGTTTTGAGTAAGTATTCGTTTAAGCTCTGTTTGGAACCCTAGAAAGTACTAGGGAAAGAAAAATAGAGGAAAATAAAGAGGAAAAGTGGAAGGGATGAGAATTTGGAGGAAAATATAAAATAGTTTTACACTTAATAAATTAGTTCTATATGTTTATTCATACTCATTTTTTTGTTTTTCTCTATTATATAAGAACTAAGAAATTTCAAAATATGTAAAATTTTTGAGGAATTTTGATTATATTTGATTTTCTTTATATTTTCCACCAGAATCAAACATGGGAAAATCATTTTCCTCATGTACCATGAGCCTCAGCCACTGGTTATTTAGCCGGAGAGATCATCTAAGAAATGATCAAAGCCGACTAATCACAATATGTTCCTGCCACAAACAAGAAAAAGTGAAATTAGAACCCCAAAAATTGCTTCTGTGCTCTTATTATCAAATCTAATAAATGAGGGGGAAGCAAACAACTAATCTTTGATGTAATTGGATTCAAATAAATGAAAATGCATTCTGTTTATCAGAATATTAACTTCATCGCTCTGCATATATTTTTCAAAATTCTGTCTTCTAGTTATTATCTTTCTTATGGAGGTTGAAAGTAATCGGAAAGATTTAGCCCCTTTTCAATGTCTCCAGCAAAAACTGGCAACAACCAGGATCCAAGAGGACAAACTAAAAACCCTATTTTCCTTCCAACAGAAAAAGTACCTTTGAGGCAAAAAGCCCATAATACTAAGTAACACCAACGATGCAGAGTAGTTTTATTGCTTATAGTCACAATTTTACTCCGTAAGCTCAAAATTTTAAGCTCTCTTTGCAGATGCCAATGCAGGAATCAAAGTTCGTATATTGATGAAGGTTAGGCCGCATCAAAGGGGAGTTGCAGTCATTGTGGGATTTGTGGATGCATTTTAATTAAACCTTGTCATTTTGACCAATGATTAGTAAGGAGGCTTTTAATCAAGAACATAAAATTTTGATAAGTTGATATAGATTAGATATAATCTATGTATATAATATGTATGTACATTACATAAACACAATTTATAGTTGATGTGTTCTTACTATGGTGGTATCCTAGTATTGTTGGGCTTCTAGTGCTGTATATACTGTAAATTTTATGCATCATAGCTTTTGATGCTATTGCTATTGTTGTTGCTACTAGTGCCTATCACTACTCGCTACTACTGCTTCGCTGCTTTTGCCATACTATCCTTCCCGCATCATTATGACCAGTGGAACCAACAACGGTGTTTAATATTTATACATTGATACTACTAAGTCGGCACTCATCACTAATTTTATCATCACAATGATCACAACTTTTAACTATCTTTATAAGTATTAAATGGAATCAAACTCCCAATGAAGAAAGTACATTTGGTAATATGTTTGTATAATCTTCGTGCTTGATAGTATTGCTAAATCTCTCCCGATGCTGAGTCTAATAGTTGGTTGTAATAGATGAAACCTTATTTGAAGCATGATGCTAGCTTGACCTAACTGGAGCAAATAATTATTGTCCAAATGTCATCATAAATAATACCCTTTAATGTTCATCAATGTCCTCAACAAAAGATTTCACCAAAAGCTTTAACAAAAGAGTGTAAGAACCACATGAAGTATATTAGGAAAATCCAGGTGATCTAGAGGATCAAGTTTTCATTGTGTAGGGCTTAACCCTTGAATAGAGCCATCCGTTAGACCCTTTCGTTGACATCCGTCAATATCAGATTGAACATGTACATCATTTTAGAACATATAAATTAATGTGGCTTCATGGCTGTAATAGACGAGCTATTTGAAAGCATGACCTATAGACATGGCCACTTCATAAACTGCGGCTATAGGCTTTTCAATTTGGCATAATTTATAGTCGTGGGTTTGTGGTTGACCCCAACCATTATAGGGATGGTCATTCCGCTTTTGGTTAACCCTCGTCATAGGGATGGTTTATGTCTTCATTCAGATTTATCTGAGCTGGACAATTCCTGCCTGCAGTAACCAACTTCTCGATTTTGCTCATCACCTGAGCAGCCGAAAGTCAATTAACACCTGCCCCAATGCAATGATTATCAGCAATATATATATATATATATATATATATATATATATATATATATATATATATATATATATATATATATATATATATATATATTTATTTATTTATTTGATAGGCAAATATAAAATATATTTATTTGATTCTACCTATCTCATAACAGTGGATCTGAAAGGATGTTATGAATTTCTGATCTTGTATAGCCTTAACCTGCAAAAGAATATAACAAACTCAAGACTTGGTGGGCAGGCTATGTTCAATTGGTGTTTTTTTTTTTTTTTTGTTATTTGCTTTCTGTTTGTACTGGAGAGTGAAATAGCCTACTATCCCTTGTTGTCTCAGCTGAAATTTTCCTATTCCGTAATCTAAATTCCAAGTTTGCATCCGACGCAATGATGTATAGTAGTTTTATTGCTTATAGTCACAATTTTACTCCAGAAGCTCAAAATTTAAGCTCTTTACAGGATGCTAACGAAATCAAGTTTGTTACCAAAGCGTCTGCCATGAAGGTAAAACTATTCTCATTCACCCCTCACCTATCTGTTGAGAATTTGTAATCTGAAGTAGATGTTGATGAAGTGGGAAAGATAGCACAAAATGTCAGAGCAAAACTGGAAGCAGTAAACAAAAGTGTATTAACTTTACTCCTCCAGCCTTCAATACACCAGCATGTTTTCTGATTCCTTCCTCTCCCTTGTTCAGAACTTAGACAATCGAAAAAAGCCTGGCTGTGAAAAGGGAACAGGAGTTGATCGATCAAGGACAAACATGACAAAGTATGCCAACAAATTAATAAAAACAAATTTGATGCCTAGATTACTTTACGTAACCTCTCTTTTACAAAAGTAGAATTTTGCAATTTGCTGTCCTAACCAATTCTTCAATCTCAGTTCATTGACAAAAGTTCAAAGGCCTAATGATAGACTTTCAGGTTTATCCTAAAATTGTAATCTAGTTATCTTTGTTAGTAGTTTTTCTTTCAATCCTTCATCCAATGTGCTATATTTTGGGCCCTTAGACAAAGATCAAGATTAATTACCGTGAGGTTATGGAGAGAAGGGTCATGACAGGTTAGCCTGCAAACTCTCAAAGAATTTTTTAAAAAAATCCTCAAATTAATGGTCTTTCTAGGAGTTTAGGCTCTCAATGATCAAGATTCCTTCCCTTAACTCACACTTTGTGTTGTGATTTCTTAGACAATAGACAACCTGATAGAAACCGAAACAGCGAGCAAATTTTCCAGAAGGCAATGCATCAAGAAGGAGATTTATGAGATGGGTATTGAGAAACTTACAGTGTGAGTACAGAGACAATATTTATAACAAGAAATAAAGGCCATTTGTACCTGTTGCCCAAGAAAGGCATGATGTTGAATGATGATATATTCTCCTGTAAACTGAATTTTCCTCTCTTAGGCTCCATTTGAAGAACCTAGAGAGTGGTGGGGAAAGGAAAAAAATGGTGTGGAAAACCGTTTTCCTCTGTTTGGGTAGCATTGAAAATTGGAAAGAAAAATAAATACAAAGGAAAATAAAGTAATATTTTCCTCACTATTTTTGTCAAAAAAACCGACGCAAATAATGAAGAAAAGCTGAGGAAAATAATGAAGAAAACCCAATCCCTCCAACCATTTTCAAGCACATCTCCCAGCAACATTGAAGTGCATGAGTGCATCCAACAGAAGAATGGTATTATGTTTGGACAGATAGGATGACAGTTTTTAAGATTTCTAACGAATAATTTAGGTTAATTTGGTTTCCTATGCATTGTTCAGCACCACCATTAGTTTAGAATTTCATCCAGAACCACCTTTATCCATTCATTGATTTTATTTTTATTTTTCATTTTTCCTTAATTTAATATATCTAATTCAAATTTTAAATATAAATAAATTAAATTAAATAATCCTACTTTTAATAAAATTTGATCCTATTTAATTACTTTTCGAACAGGCAAATTTAATATATATTCGTTAAAGCAATGCATTTTCCCTGTACAAAAATATAATTTTTTGCTTATTCATTTTTAGCAGCCACAAAATCTGCAGGGTGTAATTTTTATGTTCATTCGATTTTTAAAGTGTATGTTGATATTCTTTTAGCAGCAATTTTGTTTCATCCTTTGATGGATGAAAATGATTATTGATATTCTATTATTTTTATATAAAAAAAAATTCTTCAATTTTATAAAAATCAATAATCAATAAATTTTATATAGTTCATAACATTAAAAATTCTTCCTTCTATTTTCAGCACCTATATAGTTAACCAGCAAGGAAAGAATTTATTTTCCTTTTCCCAATCACCTTTCATCCTTATTTTCTTTCTTTTACTTCTCCTATTTATTTTAGTATTTTTAGTTCCAAATGTTACGTTAGGCATGAGATAATTAGTCAATTAAAAAAAAAAAAAACTTGTAAAAGTGTGAAACGAAAACTAATTCTACAATATTTCATTTTATTAGAATTATAGAATCAATCATGTTATTTGGAGGTTAAAAATAGAAATTTTTTGAAAAGTAATTTTGGTTTATAATTTTAGAATAATGGAATTTTGCTTTTGAAAATTTAGAAAAAAGGGATTTAAAGTGGAATTTTAAGAAAAATGGATTTTTGAATTAGCGTTTTCTATAAAAAGAATTCATAAATTTGGAAATTTAGAAAAGTATATTAGTTTCAAGAATTTGAAAAAGTGAAGTTTGGATTGTGAATATTGAAAAGTAGTTTTGATTTGGGTTAAAAGGGCATTTTGCTCTTCAACTTCTCGCACACTGTGTCAATGAGCGCAACTAATTTTTAGGTTAAAGGGTAAACTAAAATTTTGAAGTTATCCATGAGATTCTATTCTGAGCTTTTCTATAACAATAATTAGGTGGAAATTGGAAGATGAAAGAAGGCATCCCCATCTATGTACCATCTTGTCACAGCGTTATTGTTCTAAGTCTGTGATCGTGATTATTATCTATTAATTCTTAAAATTAGTTTGCTCGATTCACTTGTGCTCCTTTGCAGTGTGATGTGGTTTGTCATTCTCATTTTTTAAAATAGTGTTTTACGAATCCTTATTAAATTATAGTGTTCGATTTACTTATATATATATATATATATATATATATATATATATTCTAAACACAAAAAAAATAATTGAACTTTTGATTCAATGAATTTAAAAAGAATCTTTAATGGAGCCATAATAAAGTATTAAGAAAATATTTATTGGAACACTCATAACACAGTTAGGCCCCACATCATTATTTATGGGCTGACAATAGCCAGGAGCCCACTATCAAATGTATTGTATACGCCCGAAAGGTTTGTCATGATAGATTAATGGATTTTCTATGATGGAGATAAGAGGATGTAAGGGTAGAGAGAGAGAGAGTTGAAATATAAATTAAAATATAATTTTTTTTTATGATGTTTTCATAAAACATATCTTAATTGTTTTATGATAATTTTTTACTTATTTTTAAAGTTATGTTAGAAAAATAAAGATATTAAATGAATAAAAATAATCCAAAGTATAACAAATTAAAATGGGTCTTCGTATTCACCAATTTAATAGTTTAAAAATTTAATTGTTATATTTCGCAGATCTTTTATTAAGAAATATGGGGCACATGGCATATGACATAATTACTTTTGTTTTTATGTCGATGCATTTCAAGTTTAAAAGTTTTAATACTTATAACGGACATCAAGTATACTCGTCCACATTGCCATGGAGTAGATTTCAAATTAGTCATGCTTTCTTAAAAAATTGGAGTTTTTTGAGGTATTTCCTTGAAATATATACATATATTAAAAATCCTAATCTTTTCCTTCAAAATAATTCATTCTAATACGTATTTACCACAAGAATGTGAGCCTCCATCTCCTATGTCCTGTTGTGATCTAAGCATTCTACCACTTGAGATTATGAGATAATGGATAATTATAAATTTTAAGTTTAAAGTTAAAAAAGCTAGGGTTTATAATTATGGTGACAATCTTAAGATTTATCATTGTTTTCATTTCAAATACTTAACTTTAATTTTTTAAATGAAATTATTTTTTTATATTATATTTATGATTAAGAATATATAAGTTACTTTAAAATTTATATGATTATCTTAAAACAATAATATATGATTCAATCATTTAGTATTTTAATTTAACCCGTGTCTATCAGAAATTTTATATACCATGATGTGCCTTTTTAGTAAACGTCTGCTCCTCTCTCCACTCTCCAGTCGCTAAGCTGCCTCTTTTATAAATTCACTTCAACTCCACTGCACCACGGATCGTTCATTGCCGGTCTTAGAGAAAGTCTGGGGTTAGAAATCCAAACTCCACTCACCATCACTTGGCATCAGCTAGGTTAAAACTAGTTCATCTTGGTAGAATGTGAAAAAAAGTTTTGATTTTTGTAAATTTATTTTGAAGACGAATCTCAGATTCCTTCAAAGTTGATTTTGTTGTTGTAATAGGTAGAAATGGAGTAGAATACACTGAATCAGCTTTTTTCTTTCTCTAAAGACTGAGTTGACTCTGAATCTCAGCAAAACATCAGGACTGGCAGGATTTTTTTGAACCTCACAGTCCTGACTCAACTCAAATACTCTTCTCTATCCATTTCTTGAGCTCCTTCTTTAAAGCTTCTTCTTATTGCTGCTTTGTTTCCTTCCTTCTACATTTCAATAAAGCCAAATTCAAAAAACCCCTCCAGTTCATAGTTTTTTGGTCTCCTCTTATCAAATTATAAGCTTTTCTGCCCTTCTGTTGTTTCTCATTTCCTTCTGTTTTCCAACAAAACCAAATTCCAAAAAAAAAAAAGACCCATAACTATGTTCCATCTGTTTGGTGCAGCATCAATTGTTGCTGACTTTCCTACTTCCCAATTGTTTTCCCAAATCCAAATCAAGTAAGCAGTCGTTTTTGCCGTTGCTAGGAAAGTTTCAAGAGTACTTAGTTTGCCCTATTGGACGCCAGCACGGTTATCTGTTTTGCTGCGCGGCCAAAATAGAAAAACTTCGCAGCCAGGATTCAGACGCTGAGGACGGCGAGAATGATGGCAAATAACTGTTGATAAAAGCCACCAGAAAGGATGAAATCACACCAGCTGTTCGAGAGTGGCTGAATCAGTTGATCCAGATCCACAGGAGCAGGCATTTCATCGTGATGAGGGGATGATCAAAACATGAGCTGTTTGAATGGAGTGGTGTCCTAATCTCATATAAAATTATCAGCTTGGCAGAGAAACATACAAGGCGCCGAGTTATTGTTGGGATCAAACAGCCCGCGAATTTCCCTGATAAGATTTCATACACTGTCCCCTCCCCGCAGATTACTAGCGTTTATAGATGTATCCTGGACTCGAGGCTGAAAAGATAAAGAAGGGATTGCCAAAATTCAGCAAAAAACTGCAGAAATGTTAGGCTTCCAATTTAAGGGGAAGGATGAATCCACAGAGCAGATGAGCTGAAGCAGAGACTGCGAAGAAGAACAGGAGAAAGACAGACAGAAGAAAGAGAAGATATGACATCTTGGATGGCATTTTTGGAAGGAAATTAATTTGGAGAAAGTTGGAATTCCTTTCAAAGATGATCAGAACAATATACAGAAGCAGATGTTGGTTTCTAGAGGCGCAACCTATTATGCAGAACATGGGCGCACAAAAATGTTTTCCAATTCAGCCTTTACAAAGAGAAGAAGCATGTTACTCAAGAATATGGCAAATTGATTCTGTGGAATTCTAAATGTGCGGGATCATTATAGTATTTCGTCCATATCAATCATGCGATCAGATGGTGATCTGACTCTCGCATTGTTTACCTCGATAGCCGGATTGTCAGAATTTTGGGATAATCTGCGAGAACAATGTTTCATTGTGAGATGCAATGATTACTGTTTGAATAATGGGTTAAATCTCATTTACTTATATGATTATGAGCTTTGGTATTTCATATTCGTGGATCTGAATAGAAGGCTTACCTCTTTGCTGGGGTTCTGAAGATAAGTGTGCATGAGAACCTGGTTTCACACCTCCTCAAAGAATCTCAAGTACAGAGCAGGTGCTTTCATGACTAGAATCAGAGATTTTACACGTGAGCGATGTCTAATTAATATGTGAACTGGAGTGATGTTACAAATCAGTAAGAGAGAAAGGATAAATGGTGACATTTGGATTGACTATGAAGATGTATTGATAGCTGAAGAGTGGATGCAATTGGATTCTGCTCTTCGTATAGACAACTCAGATGGTGTCTGTGAAGATGAGAACCACCATGTCCATGACTCCCAAGAACATGGTTCAGGTGGTTCTTTGGAAAATTGTGAATCCAATGGCATTGTTAAGGAGAAGAAAAGTTGGTTTGGATGGAGACAGAAGGATCAAAAAATGGAAGTGATAATCCTGAGGATTCAAAGATTCTGAAAGTTCTCAAAGTTAGCCCCAGAAAACGCAGCCAGAGCAGTTTGATAGTCAAAAATCATCTTTTGAGTTTTCTAGGGAGGATATGGGGGAAGCTAAGAAGGGAAAAGATAAAAGCAATAAGAAGAAAAAGAAGAAGGATATAAGTGGTGACTCTAAACATGAAAGCGAGTATAAGAAAGGTCTGCGACCTGTCTTGTGGTTAAAGCCAGATTTTCCTTTGAAAACTGAAGAGCAATTGCCTTTACTTGGCATCTTAGCCAACAAAGTCAAGGCTGTTAGGAGGATCATGGAACTTTTTAACTACTAAACTACCACATGGCACATTTTCTGTCAAGGTACTCTGGAATACTGTCTTGAACTCTTCATTTTTGTGGTACTGTTATTCCAATATTTTCTCCCATATGTTTGCCCCCATTTTTTTACTTTGGAGAATTCTTTGGACATCTTTTATCAATATTGTGGTGATCCTGCTTAAGTTTCTTCATTATAAATTGTTTGTATCTCTTTCAAACTAAAACGCAAAACTGCTCAGTTTATATTTCTCTATTTCCGTTAGATGTAGGATCCAAGAAACTTGCTTTAGTATTGGTTTATATATCTCATCTACTACAATAATTTACATCTAAGGTGTCTACTGCCGTTTGTAGTTATATTTTCTGACTTCAAAAAACTTTGACTTTGAAGTGCGGATGTGTTTAGAATACCGCAGAGATATTCATGTGTACCTCTATTTGCTGTTGCAATAAATTTAAACTTTCTCTTTATAGTGGTATTGGAGTCCCCATGAATGAGCGGAAGGCCATATGGACTTTGTTGTCTGATTACCCTTTTTTTTCTGTATTTTATATAGGAAAAGAAATAATCGGAAAGAAATTCACATTCTATAGGGATCTGTATGTAGTTGGCTAGCAGATATTTCAATAAATGCATTTATTAGAAAATGGTTAATACCATTTTAATTGTCAGATTGACAATATGATGCTTGTAGTTATGTCCATGGTATCTATATCTTCTTGCCATAAACATGATTACATATTTTGTTGTATGAATTGTTTGAAATGAGTAAAATGCCATTAAAACCTGCACGAGAACGGAGTTCCTTAAGTACGTCTTCAAACTCGGTGGAAAGCGGTGATTAAACATGCCTAGTGAATAAGTTCAAGGTGCGCATCTAAATTCCTTGATATGGAGGTTCTCTGATATCTAGTCTTATAGATTTGCATTTAAAACCTGTCTGAAACATGCTTGATTTTAAAATTATAAACATATTAGAGTCAAGCGAAGCACATACAAATTAATAGTTTGTCATTAGGCTTTTGAATATTTAGCATACGTTGTTGATTAGTTCTCCATCATTTAATGGGTAAATGGTTTCCAACTACGTTACGTAGTGCGGGAATGGTTTCTGAAGTAAATTAACGATTACTATGGTTTACATGTAGCGCTAGCAGGGATGCTGATATTTTGCTTAAAGAGGCACATTCTCCTTGGTGCATTGCACTTTTTGGGTTGCGCTTTTCACGATTTTTCCCTTTGTTTCACAGCTTCCTATAAGGTTCCTAGCCTCTATGGCCTTCATTTCTAGAGCGAAATTCTCTTTCAAAAAAGTTGATTTGAGTTAATTTTATTTGTTTGATCCATTAATAATACCAATATTTTGTATACAATTACTCACACACACACACGCATATATATATATATATATATATATATATATATATATATATATATATATATATATATATATGTATTGTTATTTAGTATAAAGAAATAACAAATATCTCGATGAGTCGAAAAATTTCATTTGTAAACCTTATAGATCCTCGATTGTTGATTGTTTATGTTGATATGAAATAAGCTCATACGATCTTGCCATTACTATTTTCATTTGAATACTTGGATGATATGCTGCTCATTACCTTAATGGATGAAGATTTTCTGTCCTTGATTGTAAATATGGTTTCCACAAACAACTTCCATATTTTCTTTTTGTTTTTAGATATATTTCTAATAATGGATAATCATTGATTATGATTTTTTTTCTATTAATTCCATGATGCATATTTCATACTCTTATTGTAATTTTCATAAACACAACCATGTCAGACAAATTTTAATGGTAAAATTGAATTGCCAAAATTATATGTATAGTTTATTAAGTTTTTTTTTTTTTTAGATTTACCTTTTGTCCTTGCGAGTTCCATTAATCTTTCGATAATTTATTATCTTTTATAGGGTTCCATCAACCGAGAATTATTTTGAAAACTTCTTAGAAAAATAAAACAAAATTTTCAAGACATCCCTTCTCAATATTTTATGTCTTGGGAATCTCGAGTTTTATAAGCTTCCTGGCACATTATTTGAACTGGTTAAGTTCTTCTATTTATCAAGATGAGGGAAGACGAAAGAAATGGAAACTGGTTTGCAGTTGAGTCAAAAACTTTTGAGTTTAAGATGGAAGGTATAGGAAAAAAAGCCAAATGTTTCATTACAGAACGGGGTAGAGGTATAGTATCGTGGATCCGGTTTGGAGTAGAGGGGATGACTAAACTTTTGTTAGGAGTTGAAGAGTGTTGTAGGGCCTGTGTTCCTGCTAGAAGACCCTTCGAATGGAGGGAGAACGGAAGATTTTCGGATTGGAGTAAAAAACGACTAAACAGGAGGTTCCTGCTTCTGTTGGGTTATTGTGAAGGAAAAAAGCATAGTTTGGTCTTCCCGGAAGGAAGGGGGTTCTTAAATGGATGGACTATGCTGGCGGAAAAAATTAGGGGTTTGGGTTTTGTAACTCTTCGGGAGAGCAAATCCATGGGGATTATGGAGACGGGCGTCGAGGGGATGCGAAGGGAGTGGATGGAGTCGAGGAAACTTGATAATGTAGATACATGGGTGTGAGACCTTAAGAAGGAGGAGGATCACGGTAGAGCGATGCGTATGGATGATGCGGTGTGGTTGGGCGTTGGAAGCTAACGTCTATGGGAAGGGGATAAGGTCCTACTTGGTCTTGCTTGATCGGAAAATGGAAGAAGAATCCAGATCCATATCCTGCGGTAGAGGAGATGGAAGTTTGGTTTAAAGATGCCTGGAGGCTAAATGAGGAAATACTTGTTAGCGATTTTAAACGTAGACCTTTTAATCTTGAAGTTAAATACTCACGAGGAGAAGAAGCGAAATGGGTCCTTGAGTGGAAAGTTATAACGGAGGTGTCTTACATTTGGAATGGTGGTGAATTTGGATGTGTGAGCAAAATTCGATCTGAGAGGTGTGGATTAGGGTGGTAGGGCTTCCACTTCATCCTTGATGAAATTCTAAAAAATTAGGGGATACGTGTGGAGGTTTAGTGACTTCAAACCGAGAACACATAAAAGAAAGCGGAGGTGAAATGGGCTAGAATCGAAACAAGGTGGAGAGTAATTCAGGCCCAGTTTGTCGTCGGCTTATCTAGAAGGTCAAGGTCTTTTGAATTACGGATCTGGTGGGAGATCTCTCCACAGATAGCTGGGGTCTGTAAGTTCAAGTGATGAAAAATCCGGAGGAAGAAGGCGATGTGGGAGACACGCGGACCAGTGGGTAGGCTCCAGCGGAGTCAAAATCTTGATCAGTGAGACGGTGGGACGACGACGGCCAAAAATGAAGAAAATTTGGGCCTGCGAGACTTTTTACATCCTCTCGCATCGGCGCATTGATGAGGGCGAGGTGGGACTACTCGGAAATTTCTTTGGGCAAGCAGATGGGCTCAGTGTTTTGGGAATGGGGCCTATCCAGCAGGCCGGGAACGGTGGTGGGACAAATGCTCGGGCTGGTTTCCTTCTGGGGCTGGAGAAGGGAGTTTAATGGAGCTGGGGCTAGGACGGAAAGAGGTCAGGATGGTTTAAAAACCGGAAGTGGGGTGAAGAGGGCCAAGGGCGAAGGAAGGAGCCCACATTACAACCCTATGGGGTGCTAGTTTGGGTGGGCGAGTGGGCGATTTTGTAGCCATGGGATGCGGTAGAAGCCTTGAGTGATGTAGGGAGGAAAAATTTGGTAAAAGGGGTTTTGGGGACGGAAGAAATCTTTTAAAGGGCAGGTTGGACTGCCCGAGGGATGTTTACGGATCGAAAATGCGGAGGTTGGAGGAGGGAGCTAGCCACAGCGTGGGGGGGGATCCTCTGGAACTCATGAGTCGACCGGCGTGGATTTGCGAGGGACCTCTTGCATGCCTTTGAAGGTGCTGTGGAGACTCTGGCTTTGAAACATTGGAGGAAGGGGATGTGGGTGGTGCGGGAGCGAGTGCCTAGCAATGGGATGTTCGGGCCGAGGGAAACACGCCCGGAGGAGGTGCGGATGGGAGTTCTCTTGCTCTGTGGAAGACCTAAAGGCCACGAGGTGGATGACAGCCAAGAACTCCGTACCCATTACATTAGGACAGGTTCGAATCATTGTCCACGGCGGATTGCTCTTCTCCAATTTTCTACATTTTTTGGCGGCCTTCTTAAGGGGTTCTTCGAGCCGGGGAATTCATGAGAATGAAACATTGGGGGCCTTGGAACCATTGAGAGTGACCTGTCGGTTGATGGTAGTGAGTGGGGGACCGGGATAGACAGTGCGCTAATAGAAGACGGTCAAGAATCAGTGAAAGAGAAGTCAGCTAAAAATCGTCCAGAATGTATGGGATATAATAACTGGGAAGACAGCTGTTTGTTTAAATTTAGTGAATTTCTAGATTAACGATGGGTTTTGAAGGAGATACAGCGATGCGAAAATTCTGGAGCTCAGCGGGAAAGGGGTGATAGGAGAATTTTGGCCCGAGACTAGATGTGAGAGGGCTCGGAAAATTTGGAATGCTGAAATTCTGTTAGGAAAGAGTCAGAATAGAGGAGGAAGAGACAGGGGGAATTTCTTGTTAAAGTTAAAATGAAGTTAAAACTGTTTTCGTGGAATGTCAGAGGAGCGAACAATCCAAACAAGAGGAATGTTATTAGAAACTTTATTAGGTCACGGAAGGTTGATTTGGTGTGCTTACAAGAAACGAAATCAGAAATTTGTCGATATTGCCTGTGATCTCGAGGTGGGTAGATGTAGTACGAGTGGAAATTTGTGGGCGAGAGAGGATTAACGAGGGAGTATCTTGGTGTTTTAGGATCTGAAAGCTGGAGTTAGTGGAGACAGAAATGGCCAGATTTTACGTAACATGTACGTTTAAAATGTGGGGATGGTCTTATGTGGCCTTCACACAGGGGGAGTCTATGGTCGGGTGAAGAAGCCGAGGAATTGTTTTGGGAAGAATTAGGGCCTTAGGGGCTGTGGGAGAGACCACTGGTGTATTGGTGGTGACTTGATATGGTTCTTTCCCCCGATGACGGCTTCAGGTTGTAGGATCTACGCACCATGGCGACTTGATGAAGTTATTAATGGTGGGGCTTAGGATCTCCTACGCAAGGGGCTTACTTTTATGGAGGGGTGGCGCGATGTCCCGTGGATGTCGTACGGGGCGGATTTTGGTGTCGATGATTGGGAAAGCAGGTTTGCTTAATGCGATCTGAGAACTATAGAGACACATGTCGACCTTTGTCTTTGTGATGTTAGGCGGTGATGGGATGCAAAATAGGGCTGCGCCATTAGGTTTGAGAATATGTAGTTGATTTGATGCTTCAGGATCTTTAGAGGTTGGTGGCAAAGCCTTCATTTTTAAGTTCCTTGATTTTATTATGGCTTGAAATTAAAAATACGAAAGGCCATGTGAAGATTTGGAATAGAGAGGTTTCGGTAAAGTGGATTTAAATAAAAAGAGGCCTTGAAGAGTTTTCTTTTGGGACCGAAGTGGAAAAAGGATGAGAGTTGTCCTTCGGCGGAAACGAGAGGAGAGGGAGAAGAGCGAGATAATTATAAGGAATGGGTTGATATGGAAGGAGTCTCGTGGAACGAAATCCCGAGAAGAGGGTGGCTAAAGAAGGAAACGAAACACGGGGGTTCTTTCATAGAATGACGATTCTCTCATAGGAGGAGGAATTCTATCTCTAACCTTAGAATAATGGTAGAAACTTGATTCAGGAGGATGAGGTTAAGAAGGCTGTACAGTTTGTGCTTTCCAAAGTCTCCTCTCAGCCCCAATCAATTGGAATTTGTCTTTCCCAGACCTCAATTTCAATTTGATTGGTGAATCCAATTTCTTAAGTTGGAAGAAATGTTCACGGAGGAGGAAATTCTAACGAGTATACGGGCTTAATGATGATAAAGCCCCTGGCCTTGATGGCTTTCCATTAGCTTTCTCCGGTCTTTCATACTGGATTTCGTGGAAAGAGGAGGTTATAGGGTTTTTCAGAATTTTTTCTGCACGATCAGCTTGTAAAAGTTTGAATGCTACTTCTTGGTTCTGCTCCAAGAAAGATCTCATTAGACCTAAAGTGACCTAAAGGACCTAATCATCAACAGTGGGTAGCCTTTATAAAATCTATCAAAGTGTCACAACGTAATCAAAAGGGCTTTGAGTTTAGTTATCTCCCCGCCCGACGCGTCAGAGAAGGGAGACACAATTCTGTGACGCAAAGGCTAATAGCCAATGAAGCCGTGGACTCCATCTCTAAGAGGAAGAGAAAGGGATCCTTTGTAAGTTAGACATTGAAAAGGCTTACCATCACATCAGGTTGGACTTTCTGATGCAGATAGAGAGAATGGGGTTTGGTTCTAAATGGATTAGATGGATTAACTGGTGCATCTCCACAACATCAAGCAGCCTTTGATAAATGGTTCAAGCCGTGGTTCTTTCTGTGAGTTCCAGGCCCGACAAGGGATCCTTTATCACCCTATTTGTTTGTTATCTGCATGGAAGTCCTCGCTTTTCAAGAGAGTTTATGAAGGCAACTTTATTTCGGATGCAGCTCGGGGGTAGAGACGGTGGGGAGATTGTCGCTTCTCATCTTTTATACGCCGATGATACTATCATCTTCCGTGAAGCCAATCCTAATACGCTTGATGTATTTCCGAGATAATTTTAATCGTGGTTTCAGTTCTTCTCAGTTTGAAAATTAATCCGAACAGAGCGAGATTATCCCTTTTCGGGAGGGTGGACAACATGGAGGAGTTAGTTCGAGCTTGGTTGTGGGGCCGGCTCCCTCCCCACTGGCACTGCCTTCCCTTGAGCCCTCACAGTACTGTATTGGGACTTTATTGAAGAGATCTGCAATAGATTGTCCTCCCGAAAAGACAAGTATTTCCCAAAAGGGTAAGAGACTTACCCTGTCCACAGGTATTGTCTAGCCTTCCTATTTACTTCCTCTCTATGTTCAGAATGCCAAAGATTGTTTGCGCTAGGCTGGAGAAGATTCAAAGAGACTTTCTTTGGGGCGGGGGCAACCTAGAGTGTAAACCTCACCTGGTCAACTGGAATACTGTTTGTCAAGAGAAAAGTAGAAGGGTTAAAGTAAGAGGCCTTCCTCGATGAATCAAGCATTGCTTTGGCAGTCACGCTTTTGCAAACGAGGGACTTTTGAGATCGGTGATCGCCAAGTTTGGTGAGGAAGCTGGGGATGGAACACTAGGATATCAGGAGGTTTTGGTAATCGGACTATAAAAGACATCAGAAAAGAATGGCACACCTTCTCTCAAAATTCCGTATCCTCCTTAGGTAATGGTAGGAGGTTGGGCTTTTGGAAGGACCCTTGGTGCAACGAAACTGTGCTTTGCAATGCCTTCCCCACCTTGTTCACCTGGGCGCCATAAGGATGCTAGGTGGCCGATGTCTGGGATTTCTGGTGGAGTGACGGGGTTGGTCCCCACTAGACCTCTTTAATGATCGAGGTAAGGTGAGGTGGAGCGTTCCTCCTCTTCCTGCACAACAAAAAAATTAGGTCATTTCAAGAGGATCGGTTGTTATTAAAGGAGACTCTGACTAACGGTTTCTCAGTTAGTCATATGTATCGTAGTCGAGGTATTCTCTTTCCTAGCACAGATTTCCCTTTGGCAATCCATCTCGAACTCCAATCGTTCTCCCAAATCGGGCTTTTGCTCGAAGAATCCCGGGGTAAGGTGCTACTCGACCACTTAAAGAGGGAGGGATTTCTAGTAAACAGTAAGGAGCGAGAGAATGAGGAAACAATAGATCACTTGCTTATCCATTGTTCGAGCCAAGATATTACGGATATCTTTGGCCATCGACTTTAATCGGGCATCCCCCGTCTCTAAGGCCAACTTCTCCTTGCATGGCAAAGTGTTAGTGCTCCGAAAAACCTTAAGAGAGTTTGGATGGCGGCGCCTCTTGTATTTTTTAATGCACTGGAAATAATGAGGCTGGCTGAGAATCGGCGACCTTCGCCTCGCCGTGATGAAATCTTTTTGTTTTCCTTATGGTCAAATGTTGTATAGTGTTGATAACTTAGATTCGCTGGCAATTTTTGTCTTCGATGCAAGAGCAGTGAGTGGGAGTCCCTTCCTTGCTCCCTTCTTTTGTACTCCATGAGCACTTTGTGCTCTCTTTTTTCATATACATTTATACGCTACCTGATAAAATAATATAATAATTATAAAAAGGATAGAATCACTATATTAGAATTAGATCACAACAAAAGTTTATTATTAATTACTGCAACTACAATCATGTAAGTTTAAGATATTGACGAAGTTAAGTTTCATTTGTAATCATGAGTAAATACTGTTGTAATCATTGTGTTTTATAATGATATCGCAATTTAAACTTTCTCAGTTTCATTTAACTCAAATATTATAGTACATGAGGGTTTGAAGACCGTTAACATAAACTTTGATAAGTTGATATAGTTTAGATATACCAAATATATATAATATGCATGTCAAATCTTGCTGTAGGTATCCTATTATTGTTAGCTTTCTAAAGGTTTGCATCAGAAATTCATCCATCATAGCTTTGATGCCGCTATTGTCGCCGCTACGAATGAACATCCTATTGTTCTCTTAATTTGCTTGCTAATGTCCTTCCTGCATCATTATGACCAATGGAACCAACAACTACTAAGTCGGCACTATCACTAATTTTATCATCATCACAACATCACAAATTTTCCAATTATCTTTTTTAAGAATTTAAATGAACTAAAACTCTAATGAGGAAAGTATAAAGGCAAATCTCTCGTGCTTGATAGCATTACTACCTCCTCCGATGCCCATCGGCTGAAGTTGGCTATATTACGAGACCTATTCGAAGCATGACAACAGTTTGACCCAATCCTCGATAAACAATTATTGTCCAAATGTTGATCATAATAATACCCTTAATGTCGATCAATGTCCTCAACAAGCATTTCAACAAAAAGCTTTAACAAGAGAGGAAGAACCACATGAAAGTATATTAGAAATCCAGGTGATCTTAGAGGATCAAGTTTTGCTCAGGTAGGGCGGCTGAATAGAACCATCCTGTTAGACTGTGTCATCCGGCCAATAGTGTCATGGATGAGTACATCATTTAGAAAGTATAAATCAACGAGGCCGCATGGTTTCCACGTTGATATCTAAAGATCGTTTCTATAGTTAAAAGACTATCACATATTGTTGTTGTTGTTGTTATTTTGATATCAGCCATACGATGACGATGATGGTGGTGGTGTCATACTCTATAGTGATGAGTCAGTGGGGTTTGATTGCATTTTATTGATCGCGCTGGTTCTTACCAAATTAGCTAGCCCATATGGGTCCTTTTATCTTTATTCTAAATCTTTTCACTCAAAACAACCATACTTGTTCCTCTGGGTTAGTTTTTAAAGATTCTTGCTGAAATTTGAGCAAAAAGAGAAGCAAACGTGAGGGATGGAAATTGATTGGAGGGGTGCCAAACATTTGAAATTAGAACATGTGGAAGTTTCAAATAACGCTTTTCCAAATGAAAGGATTATGGGAGAGGCAATCTATTATTAGATATTTGTGTAGGCAGTTGGGATTGACCCAATAGAAAACTCAATGATCAGGATGGCCAATTATATACATGTCCTTCGTCTGCCAGTATCCTCTGTTACTTAAATCATTGGCCATCAATCATAATCTTAGTAAAAAGAGCTTTAATACATGATTAACATTAATACCTCTAACATCATTTTTTTCCATATAAATATAATAAACGCATCAAACCAAACCTAAGTCTATTGTCGAGGACCTAATTTTGTGCACAAGGGTTCCTTTTATTTTTCTTCTTAAAAGAGGAAGGAATGCAGGGAGCATATCCAAACATGTAGCTCAAATGAAAACTAGTATCAAATAAGGTATAGTTGTAAATCGTATGTTGTTTATATAGTGCAGTGTTGAGAGAAAGGTCCAAGGGATGGAATTTTCTCACCGCTGCTGCAGACACGTAAGGGAAGAGGCGAAATCAAAACTTATTAAAGAAAAAATTCAAAAGACTAAAACTTTAAGAAAATACCGGGTCGTGAGAAACTGGGACTTGTCAATCTCTCGTAAAATATCCATTTTCAACTCTCTCTCGTGGCCACACACACAATACTGTCTCTTCTGGCTTAATTTGCCAAGTCTTCTGAGTTTATGAAGGTCCCATGAAATGCATATGGAACTTTATCACTTTGTTTGTAGCTTTCTATAAAGGACTTCCTAGCCTCCTAGCCTTTAATTTTTGGAGCGAAATTCTTCTTTCAAAAGTTGGTTGAGTTAATTTTATTGTTTTGTTATTATAGTTAATTTATCATTTTACGTGTATTGTTGTTATTTTATATTGCTCAGCCATTCCATTTGATAGATATGTTTTATCGTTAATGGATAATAATTGCTAAGGGTACTTTTTTTCCAACCATTTCATGATGCATATTTATACTTCATTGTAATTTTCATTACTACAAACTATGTGAACAAATTTAATGGTAAAATTGAGATGCCGATTGCATATAGCTCTTAAGTTGTTATTTTTTAGTTATACCCCTTTTATCTTGGTACCATTAATTTGTCATAAATTTATTATTTTTTATGAGTCCATCAATCAGGGTATTTTGAAAACTTCTTAGAAAAATAAAACAAAGTTTGGAAAGCTTCCCTTCTCTAATATTTTATGTTAAAGGATAGAATGATGACTTGTGGTTGTTGCTTGCAAATTGGGTTAATTTGTTGTAGAGGATTTGGATAGTTGAAGTACTAGAGAAAATTTTCATCAAATTTGATATTCTCGACTTTGCTAAATCTATTTCTTGATTATGTGGTGCTGCTTCGAACCCGAACACGCGAAAGAAAATGTGAGAGAAAATCACAGTAAAATTTGAAGGAAAATAAAAATAGGTTTAAACTTAATAAACTAATTTCCATATTTATTCCAATCAGATATTTGTTTCTTCTATTATATAATGATTAAAAATTAAAATGTAAAATTTGAGGAATTTGATTGTATTTGATTTTTCAATTTATACCGTTGAATTACAAAAACATAAGAAATAATTTTTTTAAAGATGTTTTCCTTCCTAGTATTTTCTGGTTCCAACAGAGCCTAAAGGGAAATTATTTCTAGTAAAATAGGTTCGTATCATAGAAGGTTTCCTCATAGCATATGAACATAAAATCTCATACCTGCTGATTTTTTTTACTGTAGGTTGCCATACCAATTGTCCTAACTATAAGGAGTCCTATTACTTTTACGAAATTGAGGAGCTTTAAAAATAATAAAAATTCTACATATTTATTCAAACTTTTATTATTTGTTCTCTCTATTATATAAAGATTAAAAATTTAAAATATGTAAAATTTTGAGGAATTTTGATTGTATTTGATTTTCTTATAATGTTTATGGTGAAATCAACATAAGAAAATAATTTTCTTAGTATTTTTCTTTCCCTAGTATTTTATGGTTTCAAACGAAGCCTAAAGAGAACTTACTTGTAGGTAAAATAGGTTCGACTTCATCAGATAAGCCTCTAGCTTATGAAATACAAATCTCACTTCGCGATTTTTTTTTTTATCAAGCAGGTGTTACCATCCCAATTGTCTCAACCACATGAGTCCTCGCAAATTTTACAAAATCTCGAGGAGTCACCCAATGGAAGAGTTCTCAACCCTCTCACTCACCTCTACCATTTCCAAGACGTCCGGTCTAAGGAATCAGAGGGATCATCGACATCATGGATTTCATGGATTAGAGACAGTTGTGGTGGTCAGTCAAGCGACATCTAGAAAGGTATAACTTCTCTTAGAATTGTATTAAGTAAAAGATTGACTAGATTCGCTCGTCTGGAAAACAAGAAAACTGTAATAGTAGAAACTGATAATGTTTGCGTAATAAACTAGTAGCAACTGAAGATTGTAAATCTCTTGAGTGATAAGCAAGTGAGATATCATATCTTTTTCAATGAAAGAAATCATAACAAATTCACTGCAAGAATTTGATCTCTTTCCACTAAAGGATTTCTGGTGGGACCAATGATTTGGGAAACAAAATAATTAAATATGACATAATCCCGTGTAAACATACTGTTGCTCTAGCATGTACCTAAAGCTAAGAGCACAGCCTTGTTTGGAAAGGAAAAGTGTTGGGGGGCAATAGGAGATAAGGCTTGTGGGGAATATAACTCATACATATGTTGTCAAAAAAAAAAAAAAAAACTCATAGAGGTACTCATACTTTGGAGGGGCCAAAGAAGCAAGAAGATACCCTTGTTTTCTTTTTTCCATCTCACTTACAAACACACCCTTGGTTTTGTCTTTGATTATTTTTATATATTCAGATTTCATAATATTGTTTAAGGTGTAGTTTGTTTTTTTTTTTACTTAATACTAGATAGAATATTTTTTCAACTTAATCCCATCTCACATGGGATGGCCCATGATTAAAGATAAAGGAAACCTTGACTTCGAGGATGGTACTTCAAGTATTTGCTGTCGAAAGTGCTTTCAAACTTCCATAGGATGAATCAAACTCTTCTTTTTTGGGCCCTATCATTATTATTATTCTCATGTTGGCTTTTGACGGGTCACTACTCACTCATATAATTACTTTATTTCCTAAAACTAATCGTATCAAAACATATATGCAATATAACTGTTAAGTAGCTGCAACAGGTGTGATGAATGATTGTTTGTTTGAGGACCATCCCATTGTTTATGGGTTTGCACACTCGATTAGCCCTAGCTCCTTTAATTTTGGAAAGAAACTTTCTTTCAAAAGTTGGTCAGTTAATTTTATTTTTTTGTTATTATAGTTAATTTATCATTTTTACATGCAAGGTTGTTATTTTATATCGTCTATCATTCCATTTGATAGATATGTTTTAAATGTTAATGGATAATCATTGGTTATGGGTTTTTTTTTTTTTACTAATTAATGATGCATATTTCATAATTATATTGTAATTTTCATTACTACAAATTCATGTGAACAAATTTAATGGTAAAATTGAGATGCCCATTGCATGCAGTTTTTGCTGTTATTTTTTGCATCTACCTTTGTCCTTTGCAGCTCCATTAATCATTATAAATTTATTATCTTTTATGAGTTCATCAATCTGGGTATTTTGAAACTTTAGAAAATAAAACAAAGTTTTTGAAGCATCCCTTCTCTAATATTTTATGTTAAAGGATAGAATGATGACTTATGGCTGTTGCTTGTAAATTGGGTTTGTAGTAGAGGAATTGTATTTTTCTTTTAACCCTTTTTAGCAATAATTGAGGGGCAAAAATGACTTTTAACCCTATTGATCGGGAATCAATGTCTCTAAGGAAAGCCATACTTTTTTCACATCATGGGATGGCCTATGATTAAAGATAGTTAAACCTTGACTTTGTGGATGGTGTGTCTATTATTTGCTTTTTTTTTTTTTTGATAAGTGTGTCTATTATTTGCTTGCTGACTGCTTTTAGCTCCATAGGGAGGAATCAAACTCTTCTTTTTTAGGCCTTGTTATTATTATTATTATTATTCTCATGTTGGCTTTTTATGGGTTACTACTCACTCATGCAACATGTGTGATGAATGATTGTTTGAGGACAATTAGAAACCGATATACAAAGAGTGTCACCTTTCCTTTGTACTTTTTTTCCTTTCTTTCTCCTTTTCTGTTTTTAATAATGAAATGTAGATATACATTAGTGCATGTAAACTATTGAAGAGGATGACCTATATTGACTGGCATCCTCTTTTTGGATGGCCTTCATATAGTGACAACTTTACAAGCATGAATATTCTTTGCCTGGGGCTAGAGGTCAGAAGTGGGGATGTAATTAATCAAGAAATATAATATCAAAGAACAAGGAAATTTAAATTCATATGTTGCTCTCTTTTTGTTTTGCTTATTTATTTATTTCTTCTGAATCTAGCTTTCTTAATCTATCTTTGTTCTTCATTTAAAAATAGATAAAAAAAAAGGCCAAAATAGGTTTATGAATGATAAATTAGATTTTCTTTAATGAATATTGACATTTTAAAATAAATAAATATTTTTTTAGGTTTAACATTTAAGAAATTGAAAAGGTAATGAAAGTGATATATATTTAAGTTTTGCATGATTTAACATTTTCATTTATCCAACTTTTAGGTTGTTAGACTACACGGTAAAGTTAAACATAATTTTCATTTAAAAATTGAATTTGAGATGTAAAAATCTAGATTTCCCACTCATCTACATTTTTTTGTTTGAAAAATAAACACTTTAATTAATATACGTAATAAATTGTATTTATTAGGACTCACCTGGGACCCTTCCTTTTTTTTTATGTCATTGTCTATTTAAATCCCTTTGAACTATCTATTATATATATACATTTACATTCGACACTTTAAATCTTGTATTTTTCTTTAACCCTTATATTTTTTAGAAAGGTAATAATGACTCAAGAATGTGAAAATAAATCACTTCTAGCATATATAACCATTATTTTTTAGCTGTACCTTAAATTATTATGTTCAAGCCATATAAAATCAATTTATTGAATGCTAATAATTTTAATAAGAATTATTGGAATTTAAAATAGAAATAATAGAAATGTATCATTTGGATACACTTCAAGCTTCTATAGTTTTCTAAACAAAAATATAATTATTTTAATTATATTTTTACTTTTTGTAATATAAAAATAAAATCGAAATATGTAATTACATAAAAAAAGGAAACTTAATTTAAGTTTCATTTTAAAAATGATTTTTTTTTTTTTTTGTAGAACTCATATTTTTTAGTTTAGTAAATAAGAACTTAAAAGCCTTGAGTTAAGTAATAATTTTGTATTTTAATTTTTTAAATTTAGAAATAAAAAACATTATATGTTTATTTTAAATTTTTATTTCCAAATTTAAAAATAAAAAATAGAAAAATATGATTTGAAGAATTATTTTTAAATGTTTTATTTTTTAAAAATTAAGAAATGAATTAAGCATTTAAACGATTGAATCTATTGCAAATAAAAGAAAATATGAAGATAAATTTAGAAAGAAATCTAGTAGAGAATGAAAGAATTGAGTTTATTTAATTATTTTAAAATAAATTTCTCAACTCGTTGGTTTTAACTCCACCTGAGCTGGGCCGAGCTCGAGGTTCGCTTGAGACCCGCATTTTGTAACACACAAACGAAGAAGCATTCTTTTGCATTTTATTTTGCCTACCAATATTATTTTCTAGAAATTGTCAAAAGCCCTAACCTTGGCCCAAAAGTGACCCATTTGAAAACGCAGAGTAAAGGTCCATTTCGACAAAACATAAAACTTTTGTTTGAATCCTCCATTTTCAAATAGATGTGTATTTGAAAAATGGGCTTTTTAAACATTTAGTGTAAAAGAAATAAAAAATTCCTTAAATAACATGGTCTAGTGTATAATTACTCCAATGGGTAAAAATTCAAAAAATAATATCATTAGCTATACAGAATATATATACACAATTTATATGTCAAACTTCAACTTCAAGATGTATATAATTTGAAAAAAATTATGAAAAAGAATTGAGAGGATCCTCTACTAATTTAACTTAATAAAAACACATTATGTGTCTAGATTTGGGTAAAAACCTAACATGTCTAAAGATTTACATATATTTCTCATTTTAAATGTGTTTTTTAAATCAAATAAAATCCCAAAATCAAATAAAAGACGTCAAAAATGCTAGACAATCTCTTGAATTTTTATGATAAAGATATAGAGAACCATTAAATTTCTTTTGGATAATCTCTGTCTCTATTTAGTCTCTCCCCTCCTCCCCTTATCTCTTCTTCCTCTTTTTTTTTTACTCCTCCGGATCTCCCCTCTTTCTTCTCTTCTTCCTCTTTTTTCTCCCTCCTCTTTCTTCCTTTCTCTCCCTCTCCTCCTTCTCTTCTTTCCTCTTTTTCTTCACCACCTTTCTATATATGTAACTTTCTTTTGGAAAAAAAATGGTTCTCATTTTTGCATTCTTTTCCCCAAATCTCTATTCCCACCAAACCTTGATTTTTGATTGATTGATTTATTTATTTTTCTCCCACAAATTCCTTGCTTTGGATCTTTATCTCTTATATATATATCCACCACCTTCTTTAAAAAAAAAAAAATTCCTTCTTTTTCTTTTTCTTTTTCTCCCCAATCCCTTCTTTTTGGAAAAATGGTTCCTCATTTTATTTCTTCTTTCCCAATCTCTATTCCCACCAAACCTTGATTTTTTATTGATTTATTTATTTATTTTTCTCCCACAAATTCCTTGCTTTTGATCCTTATATATATATATATATATATCCACCACCTTTTAAAAAAAATCATTCTTTTTCTTTTTCTTTTCTCCCCAGCCCCTCTTTTTAAAAAATGGCTTCCCATTTTGACATTTTCTTCCCCAAGTCTCTATTCCCACCAAACCTTGATTTTGATTGATTTATTTATTTATTTTCTCCCACAAATTCCTTTACTGATCCTTATCTCTTATATATATATCTACTTACCTTCTTAAAAAAAAAAAAAATCCTTCTTTTCTTTTCTCTCCTCCTTCCCTCCTCCTTTTGAAAAAAATGGTTCCCCAAATCTCTATTCCCACCACCTTGATTTTGATTGATTGATTGATTTATTTTTTCTCCCACAAATTCCTCGCTTTGATCCTTATCTCTTATATATATATCCACCACCTTCTTTAAAAAAAAAAAAAATCCCTTTTTTTCTTTTTCTTTTTCTCCCCCCAATCCCTCCTTTTTGAAAAAATGGTTCCCCATTTTTGACATTTTCTTCCCCCAAATCTCTATTGTCACACCCCCACCTCCTACTATCGGCAGAAAGTTTCGGCCACCCACGTAACTCCCAGCCGCTACCCCAACGACCAGAAAATCCTCGTGAAGCCTAAGCCGATTGCTTGCTTCAACTTCGTATAAAAAAAAAAAAAAAAAAAAATTTCTTTCTTAAAACCAGATTTTATAAAATTTCGCAAAGATAATACCGTATATAGGACATGTCCCAAAACCCATATACACAATTTTACACATTTCCAACATGGCAACCAACAACATTCTTTCAAAAGAGCCTCAAGCTCAACACATTTTCACAAAACTACACTATGTACATACATATGCTCCATTATACAAATTCAAAGTATTTCCTTACAAAAGATTATTAATTACAACACTGATACAAAAGTCAGGAGAATCCTACTATGCTCCAAATATCGCCACATGCATCTGCACTGAAAATAGCTTTTTAAAATGTAAAATAATGAGCTAAACGAGCTCAGCCGAGCGTATGCTTTAGAAAATGTTTTGCTTTTTCAAAACATCTAAAAATTGTAAAACTTTCAAGCATATTGATATTTCCAGAAATATTTCTTTTCTTTACTTTATTTTACTTTAAAAGTTTCTAAAACTTTTATTGCTTGGCTTACTTGAAAGTTTATAAAACCTTTCAAAACCTCTCTTGCTTGTTTGCCTTATCTTACTTTAAAAGTTTCTAAAACTTTTCAACTCTTGCTTTTTAAAGTTGCTCAAAACTTTCATAAACCTGGCTTCAAAAGCTTCCTCAAAACTTTTCATAAACACGGAGCTCCGGGCTCAACCGCATTCTCTGAAATAAACTGAGCCTGGTCAACCGGGCTTGTTTTAAAACTCTAAGTCTCAGACCCGGAACCAATGGTCAGATTTTTCAAAATCGATATTATGCTTATAAAACATCAACCACCGGAGGCCTATTTTACTTATTAAAATTCTAGTGAACAAGGAAGCCGGGCGACCGCGCCTGGAAGGACTCCGTGGTCCCGCATCAATCTTTCCTGCACGTGGAATCTGACCCGGGTCGCCATCACCATAATTTAGCAGAGCTCATAACCCATATACTCCTCGCACGCGCCACCCGCCTTTAAATGCATGATGTATGTCCCACGCTTCGTCACCGTGCAAAACTAAAAATGCATGTATGAGATCCTAACACCACCGCCACACGCATTCAATACCGACCTGGGCTTCTCGCTTAGAACTGTAGAAGGCCGCTTTTTCACAAAATGATCTTTTGTCGCTTGATTGCTCGCTGGTTTGCTTTTGAAAAAAATGGTTTTACAATTTAAAACCATTTGCTTGAGCTTTTGCTTGAAAAAATTGGTTTAATTATTCAAAAACCCATTTACTTACTGCTGTTTGTGATTTAGCTACACTCTGTAAACTATTTACTTACTTCTTTTCAAAGTACTGACCTCAAAACCATTTGCTTTGATTTCCTAATTCATTACTTGTTTCTGAAAATGGCTTGCAAAATCAAAAACCATGAAATACCAAAGGTAAAACAACTTATAATAATAATAATACACTTAGTATTTGGAAAATGAGTTTGTAACACTCACCTCTTTGTCATAAAACTTGAGGGCACGCCCACACTTTTTCCCCGCCTTTACTTTTTTAAATTTCACACACTCAACCGAATACGACGACATATTAATCGCCATGTATACGGAGAACGACTCGCATTTCCACACGCAAACCACTTTGTATACACAACATTCATATAAAGTCAAATTAACAATTTACCCTTGAGCACTAAAAACCCTAACAAAAAACAACCTATTTTGCAAATTTTTTTCCAACAATACTCTATGGACTTTATTACCCAAAATTATTCAAAAGGTCTTCAAAAAATTATGCAAACTCTCCGTGATCGCTCCCTTTATATATCCAACTTAAGATATTCTTTAAAATTTCTCAATGTAAAATTCCTTCTCTAAGGCCCTCAACCATAGTCAATAAGTTACAGCATGTTTTTGATTCCAAACTCACTGAATCACCTACTGTTATCCTTGATTTCTGGGATCTTAACTCCATGTAATTTGAAATGGTTTCTTTACTCCTTTGAAGCTATGATTCTATGTTTCTTCCAATTGGAATCACCCAATTTGGATCACCAAAACTTAAGTTATTGTATTCTACATCTAGATGACTCAATTTGGCAGAACAGAATCTGCACATAGCTCCACTTTAACAAATTTGCTGGGAACTTTAGGTTTACAATTTGCATGCACTTCCTTCAGATAAACTTATTCCCCTAGATGTCTATTTTGACCCGCACTTTGAATCACTAATTTGATGAGTTGAAACTCCACTTATGGCCAAAACATTAGATAACCATACCCAAAACAGAGCAGAAAATCAGTGAGCCACACGAGCTCACCTTTCAGTCCGTATTTATGTCTTAGAGTTACAATTTTTAATTTTTGGTTCCTTCTATACATTTGTATCCCTTATCTCTTATATTTCTTACCAATTGAATCAATTCATTTGATGATTATAACTTAATCTATAACCAAACAAAACAGTGGTTTTGTAATTAAATTTTGACAGAATTTCCTTTAAAACCTAACATTCTCCTTTTGCAACAATTCATCAAAAACCAACATGGAATTCATCCAAACCAATCCTCACAAACTAGAACAAGTGATTTGGAACTCATACCACAAAACCCTAGGTGAAAATGCAAGAACTCTACCTAAGGTCCCTCACCCTACAAACCATAAAATTAAGGATATAGATTCCATGTTTAATTTCACCAATTGGGGTTTTTCCTGTACAAAACTCTCTGGCAAGAATTCTAGGGTTAATGTGATCTCTCCACCAAACCCTAGAACAAGGAGGGCCTGTCCCCATGGAAATGAAGCTACCAAAAAGCTCAAGACATCAAATTACCCATGATTTCCAAATGAAAACTTACCTTATCAGTCTCCTTCCACTTCTTCCTCTTCTTCCTCCTCTTTCCTCTTTCTTTACTTCTCCTTCTTCCTTACGCGGCTCAAATTTTTAAAATGGTATTAAAAATGATTTATTTGTTCGGCTCCCATCTCTATTTAATCTCAACTTTCCTTTAATTTGCACTTAAGCCCTCAAGACTCAACATTCGCGATATCAACTCTCATTATTTCTATAATATCAACTTTTCATTAATTGAAATTTGACCCTCATCTTTGTAATTTTTCAATTGTAACTTACGCTATTCAGACGCTACCATCTCTACACTTAACGATTATATTCAATCCCATTTGCTAAATGACAATGCAGAATTCTGTTTCATGTACTACAAATCCCTGGGTTCCATAAACTTTAATTCCCACTTTAGTCTCCAAAATACTACTACGCGACACTTGTTCTTATATGCCCCTACATTGTTGTATCGTACACTTTCCTGATCGTGGCGTGAGACTCATTCCCACCAAACCTTGATTTTTTATTAATTGATTGATTTATTTTTCTCCCACAAATTCCTTGCTTTGGATCCTTATCTCTTATATATATATATATATATATATATATATATATATATATATATATATATATATATATATATATATATATATATATTCACTCACCTTCTTTAAAAAAAAAAAAAAAAATCCTTCTTTTTCTTTTCTCCCCTAGTCCCTCCTTTTTGAAAAATGATTCCCATTTTTGACATTTTCTTCCCCAAATTCCTATTCCCACCCAAACCTTATTTGATTGATTGGATTGATTTATTTTTCTCCCACACTCTCGCTTTGATCTTTATCTCTTATATATATATCCACCACCTTCTTTAAAAAAAAAAAAAAATCCTTTTTTTTTCTTTTTTCTTTTTCCTCTCAATCCTCTTTTGAAAAAATGGTTCCCCATTTTTGACATTTTCTTCCCCCAAATCTCTGTTCCCACTAAAGATTTTTGATTGATTGATTTATTTATTTTTTCTCCCACAAATTCCTCGCTTTGATCCTTATCTCTTATATATATATCCACCACCTTCTTTAAAATAAAAAAAAATCCTTCTTTTTCTTTTACTTTTTCTCCCCCCAATCCCTCCTTTTTGAAAAAATGGTTCCCCATTTTTGACATTTTCTTCCCCCAAATCCCGGTTCCCACCAAACCTTGATTTTTGATTGATTTTATTTATTTATTATTAATTTACTTCTTTTTCTCTCCCAAATTCCTCGCTTTGGATCCTTCTTATATATATATATATATATATATATATATATATATATATATATATATATATATCCTTCTTGTTCTTTTCTCCCCTAATCCTCTTTTTTGAAAAATGGTTCCCCATTTTTGGCATTTTCTTTTCCCAAATCCCTCAGCTCCCACCAAACCTGATTTTTGATTGATTTTTATTTATTATTCCCATTATTTTATTTGATGGATGCCACTTGGTAGCCATAATGGGATCTCAATGGTAATTTTATTTTTTTAAAACTGTTTGAAAATTAACTTTTAAAACCGCATTCATCAATAACGGCTTTTAAGGTAAATTTAAAATCGTGATTTTACCAACTACGTTGTATGTTAATTTCTTTAAAACTACATTTAGTGAATACGGGGTTTGTTAATTTTCAAAACCACATTTGGTGAATACGGTTTTAAGGTTAATTTTCAAAAAACTACCAGAATCATTGTTTTAAAAAAAAAGCTTTTGTGAATATTTTGAAAATAGTTTATATGTACCATTTTTTCTAAAATAATTTAGTTTTATATTAAACTCCATACTCTATGCTAGAGTCCAAAGGCCTTAAAATATTAACATCCTACATATAGGTGAGACTGTTGAAGCCTTTTCTAGCTTAACCAGTGATCTTGAGTTCGAATGCTGGAAATGAAACTATGTTATGTGGTAGACCTTTATTGCTTTTATGGTCCCTCCCGGGGATTAGTTTGAGTGTAGTATGGTTTAAAAGCACCTTCTGTGTATACACAAACCTGCTTAGCACAACTCATGATTCGACAAAAAGAAATTATTTGCTTTTGTTGAAACTTAAAAATGCGAATATCTCTCTCATATTAGCTAATGTTGTGACTCTCATCTCCTCTCCACTCTTCAGCATTCAAATTCCCCTTAAGTATTGTCATCACTTGATTTTTTTTTTCTCTACAAACATGGTTCAAAGTCACAAAGATAGTCAGCTGACTCCTGGGGTCCTAAGATCGATCGATCTCGACATGTATCGACTTAGCATCGACCGACACGTAAATTAAAATAAACAAAGAGCTTAAAAAATGAACGTAGAATCAGCCGACTCTTGTCTGGGGTGATTAATATCGACAATGAAATCTATTGTTGAGATTTGATTTTTGGGCATAAGGTAGTCCATCCTCATTTTTTATTAGCCATGAGGGCCTCGTTGGCTAAATAATTCATTCTCCATACTAGAGTCCAAAGGCCTTAAAGCATCCAGCATCGAAAGCACATGTGCTCGTGGTATAAAGGTGTCAACTCGCTCCCTATGAAGAGTACAAAATTATTGAATCATTGAGCTTATTTATAAATTTATAATATATAGTTATATATTTTAAAAATAAATAATAAATTTAGGGTATTTATGGTAAATATTTGTGATTGGAGAAATGAAAATTGGGTTTTAATAAAAAAATATTCAAGGACAAAGTGGTCACGTGTTGCCACGTTATCTCACTAGCATGCAAAAGGCTACCCTCTTCTCTCTCTTTCTTCCTATTTTTATTAATTAATTTATTTGGAATAATGCAATGTACAAATTTTTTTACTGTAATACTAAGTAAAAAGTAATAATTCTTTCAAAAAAAAAAAAAAAGTAAAAAGTAATAATTGTACCTAATAAATGTTTGTATTTTACAAACCATATTTAAAAAAAATTATCTTTATCTTTTCTTTCCTGGCAAAGAATGGATAATTTATAAATAAATAAATATTTATTAAATTCATGTATTTTGTAAATTTAAGGAGATATTGTAATAAACTCAAGACAAAATTCTAAAAACAGAATTATTGATCGATAAATCTAAGTGGACAACAGGTTGTCACTCATTAGTTTTAAGAATAATAATGTAAGACCCGAGAAATTCCAATTTCTGGAATAGCGGGCAAAATTTAATATTGATTATAAATTAATTTCGGTTAAAAACTGTAATTAATTTCTGGGGATCTCGGATGACGAAACGGATTGTACCGCTGAACGCTCCCAAATCTAGCTAGCACGCAATTTCGTAATATTCGAGATAGTTCGAGCTCACATCGCCGAGGCATCGATTCTGTGTCAGAATCGATTTTCGACACGACGAAAAGTCACATATAACAAGTACTCATGCACTATGTTTTGATGGTAGATAAACGACGGTAAAACACACCGAAATGGTTTTAATTTCAAAAATCAGAACAGTGACAAAATTGTTTGCTTGAGAAATTATTAATGAGAATAAGACAAACATCACAATTGCTATGTCTTTCAAAAGGAAAAGAGGAAAAAAAACGGGATTTAGATTTTTCTCACAGCGAAACATAGCTGAGAGGATTTTAGAGAGAGAGAGAACTTCTCTAAAATACGCGATCCGACCATTCGCTGGTCTTCGTAAGCAGTTATGAGAAATGTTCTACGCTGTGGACAGCTACGCCGCGATCAAGTGGACAGGCTACTGCACCCCGGATCGGAGTTTCTTTCAAACTCCTCGAGGTAGGATTTTCCCTACTTCTAAAGGTTTTATATTCCCCATTTTTAGTGTTTTCAATGTTTCTGAAATTTCGATCGAGGCCATTGGGTCAGTAGATCGGTCCCAAACATAATCCCACTTAATACAATTTTTAAACCAAAGGGAGCAGCTCTAGCCGCCTTCCATGGCGATGTGGGCATGAATTCTGTGAGTTCTGTGTTAATCATGTGTTGAATGATTCGAGGTCTTAACAATGATTATCGTCCCAATTATAATCAATTCACATAGTTGAATACAGTGTGCAATGGTGAATGCTTCCATGGTCGCTTGGGTGTGCTTTGTTTGGAATCTGGTGTTAACCGCTTGTTTGGTATGCTTGGGGCCTGAATGGCCGTGAATTGCAAGCCCATTAAAATGAACTAAGCTTTGTGATTTTCCTGAATAGTAACGAGGTTTCACTATTCCCTAATATAAGTTCCTCAATATATGTATTTTTTATGAAAGTACGTGTTGGCCGAGTGATTAAATTAAATTACTCGTGGTATGACTACAACAAGTGTTTTAATGACATGTGATTAAAGTTTTATGTAAATATATTCATGTATATATTTGCATGTGATTTAGACTGAATTGAACCTACATACATGCATTCCATATGCACCGAACATCCCAGGAACAGAGGAATTGATATAGACAGCCCGTGAGAAACAAGGTTCCTGAGGGTAGTCTAAAAATGTAAATTATCTGAGGGTAGTCCAAACTAAATAATATATCAAACCGGGCCGGAGCGCCTCAATGATATTTATTCATCGGAGGGTGCAGTCCACAACTAAAGAATATATCAACCGCTTGTTTTACCGCTTGATATTTATTCATCGGAGGGTAGTCACAAATAATTAATATATATCAATCGTCTGAGCTACCTAATTGATATATATTCATCTGAGGCTGCCCACTAATAAAACTAATATTCTCATACTAGGCTTAGGCTAGTGTGAGAGAGGAGCCTTATGACTTTGATCTGAGTGGCTCATGTAGACATTCAAGTAGGATCATGGTATTTGCTTGAATGCAAGCTTAAATTGAACATTGCACCGCACTTAGGTGGTGGAGTAGCCCACTTAGTGCGATTCTCCCATCGAGCTTTAGCTCACCCCGTCAGGATTCCCCTATTTTTACATGGTGCACATGGAGCATGTATGAGACGCCGTCCCCAGAGGCCGAGGAACTAGAAGAAAGCCGATGTGCTTTGACACATGTATTAGAATGCTTTTCATTTTAATATATAAGCAAGAGAGTAAAACATATTAACTCTTGTAACTACGTGCTATAGTCGATTCATAATGGGTATGTATATTGAGTATCGTTATGGCCCAAGTACATATATTTGGTATATATGGTACAGATTGGATTGTTTGGGATAAGGTGATATGCAGTTTATACAAGTTTTGTATTTGGGTAGAGCTCCTCGTACAAAGGAGACTCGCCCCGATTGTGAGCAAACGTTCGTCACCCCATGATTCACGCATTGATTCTCACGGGCTGGATCGTAGTCAACTGATCCCCTACTACGCTACAAATAAAATATAAAATTTTATAAATAAGCTTTATTTTTGTTCATATATATATATATATATATATATATATATATATATATATATATATAATAACTCTAATAAATCCATTTATATCCCCTATATCAATGTCCTTTAATTGACACATTCAAATCTTATAATAACCTTATTGAAATGCCGATATAATAATGACTTTATGAACAAATCTGTTAGATTATCATTTGAGAGTATTTGTTAGTTCATGATCTAGCTTTGTATGGATTTGAAAGAGCCTGAATTCGCATATCCGAGTAATTGTGACTTTGACTCATTTGAGTAAAATAGACTCATATTAGTAGTTCCACATAGATAACGCAATACATCTTTGATGTCATTATAATGTCTTTGAGTTGGAGTAGAATTAGCAAGATATATAAGTGCACCGATAGCACTAAGATATGACATTTCAAGACCAAGTAAATTTTCGTCATTTTCATGGGGACAAAATTAGTCTTTTTTCATATCAAGCAGACAACCATAATTTGTAAAATTGGGTTAAAAATTAAATTTTGTCCCAAAAACAATTTTTATACTTAATGAGATAGTAGAGTAAAATTGGGGAAAATATAAAATTTGGCTTCAAAAAATATCCCTATGAATAATCTAAAAAAAATAGATTAATAAATAAAATCGTTCGATATTTCATTATATTTCTTTCCCAAAAACCTCCCAATAATCAATGAAACAAAGGAATAATTATTAAAAATAAGTCTATTCTCACTTGGTTTTCCTAAAAAAAAACCTAGAAAAGAAAACGCATCTTCCTAGAACGATAATGTAATAAATGGATTTAGGAAACCCATCGATCCAATTTTCATGGTTGACATTAGCGTTAGTAAAATAAAGAATAATAAAAAAAAACATGATTGAAATTTGACAATCATATCATCCACATCAATAAAACAAAATTCCATAATAAAAATAAATTGCACAGACTTGGATTCCATCATTTAATGCAGCTCAAAATTTCATAATTGAAATCCAAAATTTATTTCAACTGAAAATTTCACACAAACAAACAAAACAGAGTAAAATATAGAAAAACAAATTCGATAGTTTCATTAAGAATCAATTAAAGTAGATCTAATACCTATTGCTGAATTATTTTGTGAGATCAAGAACATTTATTAATTCAAAAACAATTGATTAATAATCAAAAAATCCAATAAATGTATTATAAAATATAAATTTTACTGGATAAAGAAACATATCAATTTGTAGTAAATAGAAAAATATATCTGAAATGGATCCGAAATTATTAACTATTATTTACCTCTAAAAAAATCTATAAAAAATAAGATCAAAGACAAAAATGAATAAGATTGAAGATGTTCTACTGTCGTCCTCCTAAAAAAAAAGTTTTGTGAAACCCTTATTAAATTATAATGTTCGATTTACTTTATATATGTATATACTTTGAGTAGTTGAGTCCGTCAATTACTTATAGGCTTGATAACCGTCCAGGCCAACTATCAATGTATTGTATACATTCAAAAGGTCGGCCACCCTAAATTAATGATCGAGATCTGAGATGGGAGGAGCAGAGAGAGAGAGTTGAAATATAATAAAACATATATTTGATAATTTTTGTGATGATGGTTTCAATAATTTACTTATTTCAAAGTTATGTTAGAAAAAAATATTAAATGATTAAAAATAATGAATGAGTATAACAAATTAAAATGTTTCTTCTGCGTATTCCCTAACTCAAAGGAAGTTCCCGCACGCAGACGTAATGTAGGTCAATGCTAGGTACCAAGCCTAGCTATATTATATCAAACAAAACATAAATATTTTGAAAGAATGAAATATTAGTAATATTGAGAAGAAAAATAAATTTTCAAACAAAAACTAAAAGAAGAAAAAGAAATATTATGCACCACCGACAGACCAAACAAATGAATAAACTCAGATTTTTTATTTTAAAAAATTAAAAAAAGAAAGAATCATGGATGATAACTTTGTTCAACCCTGCGGGGTCCCAATACCCTATTGATTTGGCTTTAGCTTTAGGTGGTCGCTACTTCATTTAAGATCTAGATTCTCCAACTCGCATTTTTTATTAATTATATAATACGAAAAAAACAAAAAGGAGCAAAGAGGATGATAATAATACTACCGTGATCTACCGTCCTGTGAGTCCGTGACTCCAACCATTTCCACACAAAGGCTACTATATTATATAACAATAGTGTACCAAAATAATTATATATATATTTCAAATAATAGCTAGTGGTGGGAACGACCCGCTATTACCGGTCAAAGCTGCTTCAATGATATTATGTCAAGGAAATCCTCCATCTACCACCTCCCGACCAACGTCTAACAATGGCTTGATGACTGAGTATAATATTATTAAAATGAATTTTACAAACACCATCATATTATTTATTTTTTCAATAACAACACATAAAATACCTCAAATCTCATACTCACATAAACAAAACACCTCTTAATTCCTTCACAATCATAAACTATTTTTTGATTCCATTCATCAATAAATTACAATAATATCAAAAAACTCAACAAAACCCAAAGACATCAATCTTGAGATTAAAACCAAATCTCAATACAGTCCAAGACTGTCCGAAAACAGTCCCAAAAATCCTATCCAGACTGTCAAAAAACAGTCCCGAAAATTTAATCCAGATTGTTCAAAAACAGTCCTAAAAATTCCTACATTCAGACCCAAAATTTTGAGACTGAAATTTACGACCTCTCATGACCTCTAAGAAAACCTCAAGCCGTTAAATAAATTTTAGGCTATAAATAACCCAAGTAGAAAAACCATCTATCTCACGAAGTTTGACGAAACTCTAAGATTTTAATACCTACGCGTAGCTCTCGATGCGTGAATCAACTTTGTCTTTTACTCCGACGAAAACCTAAAGTCCGATTTCCGTAAACATTAAATATAAACGAAAATTCGCTTTTCTTTTCTCCTGCTCTTTCACGCCGCCCGTTCGTCTCCTCCTTTCATTGTTTGTTTTTTTTTTTTTTACTTTGCTTTTCTTTTATCCTTTATTTTTATTTTTGCATATGTAATATCCATCTCTCTATTCGAATCATTTTCATATCGAAATAATTTATTTTTTTCTAATTTAATTTATTTTAAATGAACTTAACTCAAGTCATACGTAAAAAATATTGTCCCTAGAGTCATTGACAACTTATTACCCAGAAAATCGTAAAAAAATTATAATTATCTCGCATCTGACTTAAATTTTTCAGGTCACTAGATTCTCGCGGAGACAAATTTAACTACGTAGTTCGTTCACATCCGAGATCTAGATAATTTTGTATTTCTCGAACCATTCTAACAATTTATTATTATTATTATTATCATTTTGCCATTTTTTTAAATTTCTAATTTTCTGGTTTTAATATGACCCGCTGACTTAATATCGATCTATACATAAATTAAAATAAATAAAAGCTTAAAATTTATAAATTATTAGAGAATACATGTAATTAAATAAGTTAAAAATTACTAAAATAAAATTTGTTTTATATTTAATATTATTTATTTCCTTCCATTTTTCCTCTCTAAGGCCCCTGCTTGAAACTAGAAAAATACTTCAAGAAAAGAAAAAGAGAGAAAACTATTAATAAAAGAAGAAAAGAAAATTTGAAGCAAAATAAATGAAACTTAATAACTTAATTCTATACGTTTATTCAAACTCATTTATATTGTTTCTCTGTTATATAAAGACTAAAAAAATTTTAAATGTGTAAAAGTTTGAGAACTTTTGATTATATATATATATATATATATTTTATATTTTATATGGTGAAACTAAATAGGAGAAAATTATTTTGGTTTATAAGGTAAAGCTGTAAAAGTGTTATTTTGTTATATAGTAGGGTAGTTTTGAGATAAAGGTCCAAGGGATGGAAATTTTCTTTACCTATTACATAGACATGTAAGGGAGGAGGTGAAAATCAAAACAGAGGAAATGAATAATGAAAGTAAGGAAATAGAAACCAGTTGATCTATAATCCTACGTATGCGAAAGCTACTCCAAAACCCTCTTAAAGAAAAATTCAAAAAGATCAAAAACCTTAAGAAAAATATCAAAGTCCGGAGAAATCTAGGGACTTGTCTATCTCTTGAGTAAAATATCCCATGAATAATCTCAAAAAAAAAAAAAGGTTAATAAATAAATCGATGAATATTTCATTACCAAAAACCTCCCAACAATCAATGAAACAAATGAATAATTATTAAAAATAAATATATTCTCATTTGTTTGGTATTCCTCCCGTACCGATTAGCTCTCGAGCTTTCTAGACTATTTGTTAAGTGAACGTGATGCGCCTTGATCGACGCTAGTATCAAATACAGGATTGGAATTAAGACAATTTGTACAACCATTTTCTCTTCCTTTGTTTTTTTCTGGGCGATGGATGAGGGATAGTCTTCGGTCATTTTCCCATCTCCGATCCGAACTAACATGGATCCGAATCGAAACCGGCGCCGAGACTATATACTCGTACACCGTGGACTCCTCATCGACCGTTTTTTTATATTACTTTCTCTTTCATATTAACTCTTTAGATCATTTTACATTCTTGTACATTTTCACATATCATGTCGGATTATATAATCTCATATTACAGAACTTATCATCACATAGAAATACTATGCTTCTCAGATCATACATATCATATAATTTCATGTTACAGAAGTTATCATCACATAGCAGTGCTATGCTTCTCATATCATATCATATCTTTTCACATGTCATATTCAAATCATTTATTTTATGTTCATGCCCTCAGAATACCAAAGAAGCGGGATACATGAGACTTATTAAGGCCCAAAGGCTTGCGCATCACCATACGAAATGTGCTGGTCTAATCAGGCTCGCGCCGTATTTCACCGTTCGAGATAGTGGTCTTTCATAGCCCGGCGCTGCTATCATCAGACAGACAATGATCATCTTATAAAGGTGTTAAGGCAAAGTAGCGGGTGACCCTTTCACACCGATCCAAACGGATCTATGTCATTGACCCAAACGTCCCGCTTTCGAATAGGAACTTATATGTCATAGACTTATTCTCTTATCGGGCATGCCAATCTATCCCTCTACTCGTCACACAAAAGTAATCGGGCTTTATTATATTTTCTGTATTATTTCATAAGCATGATGAACTATTGTTATCATGATCGCTATGCAATATATACCATCATTCATTTTTAGTTTGCATTCGCTCTCATATCTGTAGCTTCATATTACGGTTCTCATATTTATCTATAATACATATATTCCTATATTTTTATCATGCATGCATTTACTATTCTGCGATTCATATATGCTCTACCATTCATGTACATGTACTCATTCCTGGTAACATCTTATATCTTATTAACTTATATCTTTATGTACTTTATCAAAGCACTATATCTTATGACCTATAATTTCTATACATTCCTATATTTGTACGCTTTACTTATGCTTTATCATACCTGCTCTACCTCCCATAGGAGTGTAGAACATAGACTTCTTCTTTAATACCCTTAGGTACCCTTCATGTCCCAACTATTTACCTTTTCCATTTCTTATTCAGATCCACACGTATAAACATTCGCTTGCTTGGACCGGAGACACGTAATGAATGTGAGACTCCTAGACAATATATACCCCCGAAGGTACAAAGACAAGACAATGTAGACGTGCCTGCCCACGTAATAGAAGTGTCGAAACACTAGTAGGAGTGCAAAAGCACTGGTCATGTATACGTGCCAAAGCACTGATCATATTCATATGTACGTGCCTGCCCACGTGATAGAAGCGCCGTAACACTAGCAGGAGTGCAGAAGCACTGATCATATATGTCTTGTCATTCAATATCCGGTCTTAGGCAGTCATACAATTATACGTGTTTTCTGAGCTTATCATTTTATTCTTTTCTTCTATATTCTTTTACATATCAACTCTACATATTTTTCTATTTCTTGTTCATCTATATCCTTTCTACCATGTATCCTAATTATCTTTAACCAAGTATTAGTACACTTTGGTAAAACAACTCAATTTCCGTAAACTAGGTCTAACACCTCGGTCTGACCTCTACTAGCCTCCTCAGGCATATGAATGGATTCTTGACTCAATGGGCTTTCCATAGAGTCCAAGAACACTCGAATCGGAGTTCGAACGAAGGAGTTATGACCTTCCGAAGTTGGAGGTCACACGTAGTTAACTCAGACGAGCTGACCTGAACTGACGAGCTGAGCTGACCTCGGTAAACTCGGTCCATCACCTCGGTCTGACATCTAATAGCTTCCTCAGGTATATTAATGGATTATTGACTCAATGGGCTTTCCATAGAGTCCAAGAACACCCGAATTGGAGTTCGGACGAAGGAGATATGACCTTCCGAAGTTGGAGGTCATGCGTAGTCAACCTAGACGAGCTGACCTGAACTAACGAGCTGAGCTGACCTCTGTAAAATTGGTCTATCACCTCGGTCAAACATCTTCTATCCTCCTAAGGTATATCAATGTATTCTTGACTCAATGGGCTTTCCATAGAGTCTAAGAACACCGAATCGAGTGAGACGAAGGAGATATGACCTTACAGAAGTTGGAAGTGCATAAAATGATCTAACATAATGGCTGGCACAGAAGGCAGGCTGAGCCTGACCTCTGTAAAATTGGTCTATCACCTCGGTCAAACATCTTCTATCCTCCTCAGGCATATCAATGTATTCTTGACTCAATGGGCTTTCCATAGAGTCTAAGAACACCCGAATCGGAGTTCGGACGAAGGAGATATGACCTTCCGAAGTTGGAGGTCATGCGTAGTCAACCTAGACGGTGACTGGGGCGACGAAGCTGAGCTGACCTCGGTAAAATTGGTCTATCACCTCAGTCAAACATCTTCTATCCTCCTCAGGCATATCAATGTATTCTTGACTCAATGGGCTTTCCATAGAGTCTAAGAACACCCAAATCGGAGTTCGGACGAAGGAGATATGACCTTAGAGTTGGAGGTCGTAAGTAGTAGTCAACCCTAACGAGAGTTGACCTGAATGACGAGTTAAAGGATGGCCTCGGTAAACTTGGTCTATCACCTCAGTCACACATCTCCTAATCCTCTCAAGGCATATTAATGGATTCTTGACTCAATGGGCTTAGCAGAGTCAGGGAACACTCTAATCGGAGTTCGGACAAGAAGGAGATATGGCCGCGAGTTGGAGGTCATGCGTAGTCAACCCTGACGAGTTGACCTGAACTGACGAGTTGAGATGACCTCGGTAAACTTGGTCTATCACCTCGATATGACATCTCCTAGTCTCCTCAGGCATATGAATGGATTTTTGACTCAATGGGCTTTCCATATAGTCCAAGAAAACTCTAATCGGAGTTCGGACGAAGGAGATATGACATTCCGAAGTTGGAGGTCATGCGTAGTCAACCCTGACGAGTTGACCTGAACTAACGAGTTGAGATGACCTCGGTAAACTTGGTTTATCACCTCGGTATGACATCTCCTAGTCTCCTCAGGAATATGAATGGATTCTTGACTCAATGGGCTTTCCATAGAGTCCAAGAACACTCTAATCGGAGTTCGGACGAAGGAGATATGACCTTCGAGTTGGAGGGTCGTGGCGCTGTGAGTGCAGAGACGGCGACTGGTGACGGTGAGGCTCACGGGACAGGAGTTAGGCTCTACAAGACGAGCCCCAGGCTCCTCTGCTGGGACTAGCCGGGCTCTGAGGACTAGCCAGGCTCTGGGACGAGGCTACGGGACCCGAGTTGAGCTCTGAGGACGGTGAGGCTGCAACGGGACTAGGCCCAGGCTCTGGGGGTGCATTTGAGCTCTACGAGGCCCAGCTACGGGACGAGCTACGGCCGGCCTCACGGGATGAGGGTCTGTGAGGCCTCATTTGCGAGATCTCTTGACCTCTCTTTGCATGAGATCTCTTTGACCTCTGGCTGCATGAGGTCTGCTTTACGACTGCCTCTAGGCCTGCATTGCATGGTCTGGCGACCTCCTGTTGCATGGTCTGGCGGCCTCTGTTGGACGACCACATGGGCTGACCAACTCTCACCCGTTTCTTGTTCAGAGTAAAAAGACCATGGCAGTACAAATTAAATTGAGAAATTCAAGGCTAACATCAAGTTCATTGATGTGGCTGCAATTCTTAGAAGGACTCACTTCCTAATTACAATATTTCCTCTGACTGGCTTAGTTCACGAATCAGAATTTCTTATATACTCGAAAATAGGGAATTCTACAGGGTTCCAACTTTTAGCTAGACCCTTCCCCAAGAAACACATATCTAGGAGCCTTAGAGCTCTTCTCACGTCACCGACACACACGAAATGAGTTTTAGGAGTTCCAAACCCAAACCATACAAGATAGGGTTAAACCGTATGTATCACAAACTTTAGTCATTAGACTTATACTCAGCTGGTTTCCATACAAAACTATCTCAAATTCCACTCCTGACCGAAGACATGTGTATTCGTACAAATATTCTTCATAGTTCCATACACATGATCTTCTCTTTTCTTGCATTCTTCTTTAACTGCTTTTTCTTAACCTTACAGCGTTTTGCATCTCTTTCTCGAAGACGAAATGAGATATTTATTTTGGTCTTATACCTTCTTGATCTTATCCTTTTTATTTCACTTTCCCGATTAAAGAATAGAAATTGATTGGAAAGAGGTAAAATCGTAATTTTGATTCTGAAATTGTAATTTAAGTTAAAATAATGGAACAATTCTCTAAGATCTCGAGGATAGTGAAGCCGGTTTCGCAGTTGGAATCGTCTCGAAAAGTATAGTTAGCACGTAAAATTTCGTAATATTCACTGGAGCCGATTAGATCGACACGTTTTTCGAGGCATCGCGGTTAGGTCTTGCGTAAGCGATTTCGGCCAGCGAAAGCCACATATGCTCAAGTATACTTGTACCATGAGTGGTATGAGTAGATAAATTGTGAAAATGGGCGGCCAGAGATAGAAGTGAATTCCTTGGGAAATGAAGGACAAAATTGTCATTTTGAGAATTTATTAAATAGAGAATAAGACAAACACTAAACTAAAATGTTTGTCTTCTTCTTAAATAACCAAAAGGAGAAAAACATTAGGACTTCCAGTAGCAAGAGCGAAAATGGTGATTTGTAGTGAGAGAAGATTGAACTATCACACAGAAATACGGGGCGTCCGTCGTCGGCGATGCTTCGAGGCGAAGGAGAAGCGCTGCGGAGAGGGAGCTTGTGGAGTGCCAGATTATGGAGTTTATCAAAACTCCAGTGGGGTTTCTCCTACTTGAGTTTTTATTTCCTATTTTTAAGTGTTTTTTGTCGATGTTTGGAGTCGAATGGTAGTGAGGCGTCGATCGATCCCGAACCTTGGGGCCAGAGATTGACATTATAAATTATGAAACAAAAAAATGGAAGCGATCATTATATGGAGTACGGGCTGTTTGGGTGTGGTTGTGTTAATTGTGCATTGGTGTTTGCTTGGTAGCTAGATTAGGCCGAAATGGCCATGGATTGTCAGGTTCGTTAAAAGTGAGCGGGCTGCTGAGTTGTGATTTTCGAGAATAGTAGTAGGGGTTTCACTATTCAGAAGCATTCTACAAAATATATTTGTGTGAATATGTGTTTGGGTCGAGTGATTTAAATTCGTCGTACCGTGTTTAATCGATAGCCATTGAAATTTGAATTTTGATGTTTGAAATGATAATTACATAACATGTTTGTGTGATTTAATTTTTATGTGAATATATTCGTGTTTATATATTTGCATGTGATTAGACTGTATTGGAATTGGCACACATGCATTCCATATGCACTAGAACATCCTAGGACTATAGGAGTTGAGTGCGAGGATAGTCTAGAATGGTTGGAGGGTAGTCTAAAATATTAATTATCGGAGGGTAGTCCATTAAAAATATCGATCGTGGACGGTGATTGATATTCATGCGGGAGGGTAGTCCACGAGCAATTACAATATATGATCATCGGGCGACCCGATTGATATATATACATCGGAGGGTTGTCCATAATAAAGCGATGAATTCTCATCTGAGGCTTAGGCGAGGTGTGAGAGAGTCGATGAAGACTCGGGATACGAGGTTGGTCTATTATGACATTAGTAGGATCATGCATTTGCTTGAATGTGTTTTACTTTGGAACATTGCCGCCTTTGCTTAGGTGGTGAGTAGCCCGTTTAGGGGCGGTTCGCCATCTTGAGCATTAGCTCACCCGTAAGTGGGATCCCCTTTTTACAGTCTGAGGGCGTGCGAGGAAAGCGGTTAGGTCCTTGATGCTATTTTAGAAGAAGCCCAGGGATGTGGCTTTGAGTGTCACGTGTATACATGTATTAGAATGCTTTTCATTTTAGTATATGTTGTATAAGAGTAGTTTATTAACTCTCTTGGAAACTATTGGATATAGTTTGGATATATTGCTTGATGAGTATTGTATTATGGGCCGAAGAGGCCTGGGTTTTACTCATGTTGGGTTATGTTAGATTTGTTTGGGACCCGGTATACGTGGAGTCTTGCATTTGGGTGGGGGCTCTCCGTCTGAAGGAGACTCTGCTTGCGGAGTCTGAAGTGGCGTCGGATGACTTAGGCGATCCGCATGTCCGTAGGAGTTGTGGTGAGTCAGCGGACCCTCGGGTTTTTGGGCGTCGCGGCAGTATGCGAGCTTAGGTATCACAGATACTGGGAGCTCGGGTTGGTGGCCAAATCTCCCTTGGGTGGTTCGATGATAAGTGTAGGTATGAGATTACCTAGGAAATCACGGGAATAGAACACTGCATGCATGGTGTTTGATGTGTGATTGCGTGTATAACATGAGTTGTGTGTTATGTGAATGATGTTTATAACATGGTTTGTGAATGTTGATGAATGGTGTGTATACCATGTTGTATTGTGATTGGTTTGTGTGGTTTGTGTGCTTGGTGATTAGCACATAGTGTTAGAAAATGGTGGGTTTTAGGTGTGTAAAAGCGGAATAAAAGGAAATAAAATAGGATTTTTATCAATTTATTTGAATTTATTGGATAATGAAATCAAATCTTAATAAATTTGAGGTTGAACACTAGGATTAGTGTTGTATAATGAGGTTTTGAGGAAATTCTGGACCATTTCCAGAATTAAATGAAAAATAAACAAAATAAACTTTAAAAACGGAATTTATTTGGTTTATTGAGAAATGAGAGAAAAAAAAGGCATATAATTTTTTTTTTAGTGTTTTTCAGTGGTTGAAATGTGAAAAAAAAAAAAAATTGATGAGAAGAAATATTTTTCTCAAAAAGTTTTACGATTAATGTAAAAGTTGAAGAAAAATGAAGTGAAAATAAATTTTATAAATTTATTGTTTTTAAACGAAGAGATTGAGGAAAATAAATTTTTATAGAATTTATTATTTGAAGGTGTGGGAAAAGGAAAAATATTTGTATAGATGTTTTTGAATTTTCCGATGGGCGGAATGAGTGGAAATGAAAAATGAAAAAAAAAAAAATTGATCATGGCTTGGATTGGGCTCTTGCCCCAGCAAATGTGAAAAAAAAATTTTTGTATTGCAAGGTTCGATTGTATTGCAACTTGAAGAAGCAGAAGGGATAGAAATTGTATTGCAATACACTAAGTGTATTGTGGGAGAGGAGGTAGGCTAGGCATTGTATTGCGGGATTGTATGTATTGCAAGGAGAGGAACTTAAAGTAAAGAGAATTGTATTTTTATCTGATCATTGTATTCTGAGAGAAGAAGAAAGAACTTGAGAAGAGTGGAAAGTGTAATTTTGATACACTATATTGTATTGGGAAGAAGGAATGGGGCTGCGAGAAGGAATTGTATTCTGCGATGGTAGTTGTATTGCGAGAGGGTTGGTTAGACGAAGTTAGCATGCTTGCGTAGTCTGGGTTGGTTACTGTCTGAGAGAGAGATTGTATTATGGCGGAAGGCTATATTGTATTCACGAGGGAGTGTATGTTGCAATGATTTTTCTATTAATGACAGCGATGGCAGCGAAGTGAATAGTAGCGAGTAGGCAATTATTTGAATAATGCTTAGTTGTCTGCAGGTGTTGTGACGATGGAATTTACATTTTTTTTTTTTTTTTTTTTGAAAAATAAAAATCAAATAAGGAATTTGATAAAATTTTAGAAAATAAAACCTTCAAAAAATAAAATTTTCGAAAATAGGAATTTTGTTGAAAACATGTTTAAAATGCAAAGGTCGATTGCCTTGCATTACGTAGCTATGAGGTGATGCGTATATGCGATTTATGTATTGTATGATTAGTGTCTCGGGGTGTCTTTATGCCTTAGAATGCGTATTATGTTAACTACCATTTGAAGTCGTAATTCTTCGGTAGTTGCGTAGGAAATTATATCGTGGTGTAATGTATACGGGAAAGGGTGAATCTTGGGTTAGGAACTACTGCTGACCTTAGGGTTGGAGGCAGAACGAAAGCTTAGAATTTTATTGAAATAAATGAATTGAGTGGTTGGATTTAGGCGCCATAGGAAATGAGCGGTCCGGGTTGTGGTTGTCGAGTTTATTAGTAATTAGCATCTGCATTCTTAGTTAGTGAAATGAAATTAAATGATTCTTATTTATCATCGACCAAATTGTGTAAATATTTCTGAAGCAGTAGAGGAACGAGGAGCGAGGGGGCGTAGGGACGTCCAGCGGGGCCAACGGTGAGGAGCACAAACAATGATTATTGTGCCGGCATTTGATCGACGAGCCTTTGCTTGGGTGTAGGTGTGCGGCGAGCTGCTTATCGCCTGAGCTAGTGTGGCGGATGGTCGAGGTCTTTGACAACCTCAGGGCGTTTAGGGCAGCATCATCCTCCAGAGCATTCACACGGAGAGGAGATCAGATGGTGGCGACCATTGATTCATGTAAATCTCATTGAGGTATTAGAGGCTTTGGAATTACCTGCAGAGCGACCAGTTAAGGCAGGCGTAGTTCCCGGCTAGATGGTGAGAATTGAAATATGGTGGAAATCGGCGAGGACCTCTAAAGACCTTGGAGAGCCATTGTATGTAAGTTCTCCTAGGGATTAGGGCGAGAATAGGGATGATATGTCGGGTTGCGAAATTTAGAATCTCGGAGGGACTACACTCATAGCGGACTGAAGATCCTTAGGCATGTCGAGTTCGATGTCATCCCCAGGGGTTGGATTGGGCGACTTACGGGGGCGGTGCTCCCGATTGTGGCGCGGGGAGGGTTCACCTTTACACACGGGACGGTACTCGTGTAGTAGTCGAGAGGGGACGAAACATGATATTTTTCCCATACGGGTATCTACCCAAAGTCCCAGTATCAGGGACCGGGTTAAGCACGGGTTGGCTCGCGAGCCTTACCACAGGGACGAGGTAGGAGACCGGACTTAGGTCTACCTCGAGTGGTTTCATGGAGATATGTGGATGCCCGGGATGGGCTACGGACTACCTCCACATAGGGATGTAGACTTGTGAATTACACCACAGTATTTCACCCGTCCCTACATGACTCAGCGTAGGATGGCAGGTTGATTACGGGGAACTCGAGTCGGCCCCTGGGAGCCTTCTTTGGGCGAGGGGTTCCATTAGGCCCAGAGGCACTTACGGGGGCGCTTGGTCTTGTGCGGAAGGGCGAAGACCACCGACGGTGCACATTGACGAAGCTATCGGCAGTTGGCGGGGGTTCACATTCGAGGAAATGGGTACCAAAATTTGGTTGGTGGTTGTTTGATCGAGTTGAGAGGGCGCTGATGCACTCAAGATAGACCTCCATGCTTGGTTACCATGGTGGGGTTAGGGACACGAGATATCCACTAAGACAGGCGTTTAGGACGGCCGTTATGGGCATGGTTTACGGTGATGCCCTTCGGTTGTAGATGCCGCGGCATTCATGTAGATCTACGTGCATAGGGTGTTCCCGATCTATCTAGATGGGTTGTGTAGTGCCGTGGATGACGTGCGTTATCGGTCGGTGGGAGCATGGTATCACTTGAGTTGATTTTACGGATTGTTGAGAGGGACCGTGGTGTCACCTTGGTTGGAGGTAGTCACGAGTTTGGCCTATGGGGTGGGATTACAGGACAACGTGGTGTCGGCATCGGAGTGTCGGTCGACCTGCAGAGAAGGTTTGAGGCGGTGATGAGTTGGGAGGCAGGATGTCAATCTTGAGATAGTAGTTTCTTGGGATTGGAGGGGTATCTGAGAGATTCAAGAATGGGCTGAGATTTGTCGGGTTTGGAGCAGGATGTAGGATTTGTAACGGGATACCATGGACTCCATGGTTTGGGCGTGCACAGACCATAGAGAGAGATTGAGGATACTTGGAACACTCGGGATACGGGTGTTGGTAGCGAAGGAGGATCAACTTTCTCCCCAGTTGGGAAGGCGAGGAAGACTTAATGATGCAGGAAATCACGATTTTGAGAATTTAAAGTGCCAAAATTATAATTTCGGCTGAATCAGAGATTTTTTCTAAATCTTAGATGACGAATGGACATAAAGTTTGAAATCGTTATAAGAGATTTATCTACCAGTCGAATTTCGTTAGATTCAAGGTGGTCGGGATTTCACGTTTTCGGGCGTGGGGTGTTCAGGATGACTGCATGGCATGCAAGAATGGGATGCCACTTGGCTGCCGTAAAGGTGTGACACTTGGCCTTAAAGTAGTGGCTCCTGATTAGCCATGTGGGAGAAGGGATTCCATGGCTGTATTAAACCGCCCAGGTGCATGATACTTAACAAAGTGGGGAGCCTTGAAATAAAAATGCATGAAAAGAGAGCCACATCTTGGTTTGAGGGGAAATGAGAGGCAATTTCCTCACAGGTATTGGGATGGGTGATTGCTCTCAGGGAGGAAAATGGGAGAAGTACCAAAGAGAAAGGACGATAGAAATGAAGAGAGGCTGAGAGAAAAGTGAGGAAAAGGAAAGAAAGCTAAAGGAAGGAGAAAGAAGGAAGAAGGAAGAAGAAGGGGGAGAGAGGGAGTAAATTGCCGAGAGAGAGGGAGGAGAAAGGAGGAGGAGGGAAAGGGAAGGGAGGGTTTCAGGGTTTGGGCGATCGACGTTCGAAGTTAAATCTTAAAGTGGGAGGTGCGCAGCGTTAGGATGTCTATGGACATGAGGTTGGGTTTAGAACAAAGCCCCGAGAGGTAGGATATTTGCTCTGACCCAGTTTACTTTAGCTAAAGGCTTTTATAAATGGTAAAGGGTTGCCAGGAGGCCATGAGGCCATGTGATTAGTTCAAGCCTTGGACTGAGGTATGGTTTCATGGCCGTGGCATGTATGGGGTGGGGTTCCTCTTAGGCGAGGGTTTCTGAATGTTATGTTGTGAATGAGATGGCCAGTGGTGGAACCAATATGGTTCATGTTTGTAGAGGGTGACGAGGTACCATAGAATGATTTCGAGTTGAGGCCTTGTTGACTAATGTTATGACACTTGAATAACATTATTCGATTTGGAAATCTTGATGTTGGTATGCTTTTTGATGTATTAATATCATTTTTGAAACCAAATTCTCATGTGTCAGTTATGGTATCATGGTGTATAAATATTTCATGGTGCTCATTTCAGTGCATGTAACATGAGTAGTGGCATCTGTGCATTTTTTGTAATACACGATCACATCGCGTCGGGTGGGTGGCTGGTGCGGGAGTAAGGATTTATTCATGAGTGTTTGGTGAGTGGGTCGTGAGAACTCAGGAAAAGAATGGAATGAGAAGTCAGGTGGGATTCACAGGGGTGTAAATAGATGAATGATAGGTATGTGTTTTGTTTGACGAGTTGGGTAAGATCCCCCCCAGGTGAAAGTCAGGTTCCTCACGGTTGGGCATGAGATTGACGATCTGATTTGTGAAAATGTTGAAAAGGCGTCTGTCTGAATTATAGCCAGGAAATCAGTATTGCAAAATAAAGGAAAAGATGAAATCGATTTTGATGATAGGTGAACACGTGGTTTTAGTGAGTGGCCTGGTTTTTTGTTTCACATTTGGCATTCAGGAGTGAAGTCAGGTTGGGACTCAGTGGTGAGCATGAGGGGTCGCATCTTATGTGTCTCAGGTGACTCATATAGAAAACAATTGTGGCCAGATGTGGTTCTTTGGGCTCCATCATATGCCATTTGCATAACCATTTTAAGTGGGGGTCGCGTGCGGAGGGCACCTCTTTGGGCACCGCTCATAAAGTGGTGGGACCCTTTTCGGTCACGGGGCCCATCCGCAGGGGCGTGCGATGGGAGGTATCTATTGAGAAGAAAAGCGGAAATGTGGCTTTAAGAAAATATTTTGTAAATATGTATAAATCTTTTTTGTAGAATAAGGCATGAAAACTATGAGAATATAGTTGAGATTTTTGTTATATGAAGTATGGATATATGGGCCCCATGTAGGCTATTTGCTGGTATCGTCTCGTGATACGAGATGTATAGAATTTCCACAGGTTGACGGGTAGTCTTGGAGGACCTGTTTGGAAAAGTCTCCACGACCTACCTTCACCTTAGTTTCGGGACTAGGGCCCGGGATTGAGCATGGTGTGGGATTGCTGAGGGCGGGGGATCTAGACCCAGAGCGACACGGTCCGGTCAGTGATGGGACCAGAGTATCTAGTTTAGTCCTCGCACCTGGGGCAGGGTGGGGAGCGGTTTAGTTTCGAGGTGTTATCTGAGGCACTCACCAGCCAGGCGTAGATTTAGCGAGAAGGGAGGCCGGAGTGGGTGAAACCGGGGGACCAGATCGGAGTTGCCGCGAGTGGAGCGTAATGGGACATAGGGTGTGAACATGTGGTTTGTTGATGTATCGGGGTTAGACATGGATGAGTTAATGACCCCGTCGAGTTGTCAAATAAAGTGAGACCTTAGCGGGTTGTCATACTCGACCACGACAGTGGATTTGGGCTTAGAGGTTAAGACCTTTAGAGAAGCCCGGGTATAAGATGTTCTTCCACTAGGATGTAGAGGCGAGAGTTGACACGATGAGTCCGGGATTATAAGTGGTGATCTACAGATTACGCTCGTGAGTGGAACCGGGATGGGTATCCGCGATAAGATTATTGCGTTCGTGTGCACGATAACATCGCGTCGAGTCGGGTGGCGGTGCACGGTACGGTCATTCACCACTCTTGGTGAGTGTGGGTTGAGTTGTCCTTAGAATTTCACGTCGATGAAAACTCATAGTTGATTCGGGGAAATGAAGAGAGTAATTAGGTGTGTTGGGCGAAAGCCAAGAGGGTCGTTAATCCCCTAAGGTGAGAATCCACGGGTTAAGATTAGCCAGAGACTCGGGAAGATATCCGGGATTTACGTGTAGAATGTAATAGGCTCGAGTGGCCCAGGGTTATGTTACCCGATATGAAACACGAGTTTAAATTATCATAGACTTAGAGTTGAGTGATAGAAGGGTGAGTGATTCGAGATAGAAACACGGGGCCAAGGTTATCACATGTAGACTTAAAGTTGAATGATAGGAGTCGGGAATGACTCGAGATTTGGATACCACAGGCGCGTTGGGTGTTGTTGGTAGCGAGGGCTCGGTATCTGTGAATGTCATTCATGACATGGGTTAGGTTGACGATTACATTAGTTGTCGGTGATTGTGACCTTGGAAGGTCGGAGTTTACACGCCAAGTAAGGGTTGTGTAGGGTTAGGTGTGTATGGATTATGTCTGAGTATTAGAGGACGTACTACGAGCATGCGATCTTTCAGATCGTAGGCGGGTTAGGGAAGAGCATTTGCCTTAGTGGAGTCGCTACGGCAATAGTTATCAGCGAGGAATTATCACGAATGAGTGCAGAGTATGAGGCGGCATTGTATGGGAGGCCATCTGCGGAGTCAGATTGGGAGTTGGATCGAGGTGGAAGGGGCTCGTGCTTGGTCTGATTTGATTAGAACATATACGAGGAAGGTGAGGAGCGATGGGGTGACGTCTTCTGCGCTGGAGGCCGTTAGAAGAGTTATCTTGGAGTGTACGACGTCGACCATTGGAGTTTGAGGAGGTTGGTGATCCGCGTTTTCTTGAAGGTGATGCACAGGATGGTGGTCGGGTTCGGCGGGCGCGGGAGCTGCCCGGCGAGGGTTATTGGACCTTTGGGATGCTCGAGGAGGATAGGCACTTGGGTGCGTCTGGGTTATCGATTCTGCCCGACGTAATCGAGTGTCCACGGGGTGTTTCCGTCTGCATGCTCGGAATGTATTCGGATCCGGCCCGAAGTATGGTGGATTGGGGGATAGATAGAGGTTGACACGGATGGGACAGCCGGAGAGGACCGGTGGTGCGTTGTTGATAGCGAAGTGATCGGGTTTTGCATGGTAGTGAGGCTGTGAGGGGTTACGTGGTGGCCTTGTGGGTGGAGGTTAGCGTGGGACGAGGAGGGACACGATGCGGACATATCCTTTGCATTTGGGGATAAGGTAAGTGGTTTTAGTCGTTAAGATTTAAATGGCTGTTGTGCATGATCAGTCTGCGACGTTGCATATGCATGTGAGTGATTGTCCTGAATTTCGGGACGAAATTCAGCACAAGGAAGGGAGAATGTAAGACCAGAAATTCCAATTTATAGAAAAATGGCGAAAATGTGGTACGATTCACAAATTATAATTTCGAGTTAAAATCCGTGATTAATTCTCTAGATCTCGGATGACGAAATGAATTTCAGATTGGAGATAGTCTCGAAAAATATGAATTGCTTACGTAAAATTTACGTAATATTAGGGACGGTCGGTCGGCGCGTTTTAGAGCATCGCGGTTGGGTCTTAGTAAAGCGATTTTCGACACGGCGAAATCACATATAACAAGTACTCATGTACCATAAGTGGTATGAGTAAAGATAAATTGTGAAAATGGGCAATGAGATAGAGTAGAATTTCAAAAGCGGGAAATGAAGAATGAGAATTGTCATTTGAGAATTTATTAAATGAGAATAAAACCAAACACTATTTAGTGTTTAGCTCCTTCTTCTAAATATAACCAAAGGAAAAACGTGCAGGACTTCCAGTAGCAAGAAAATGGTGATTTGTAGTGAGAGAAGATCGAACTTATCTCCAGAAATAAGGGCGATCCAGGCCAGGTCGGGTTCGAGACAAGAAGGAGGAAGGCGCTCCTCTGGCCCAGGGAAGGACCGTGGAGTGCCGAGTTGTGGAGTTTCTCAGGCGCTCCGAGAGGTAGGGGTTTCTCCCTGCTTGATTTTATTCATATTATTTTAAATTGTTTTGTCGATGTTTGAGTCGAATGAGGGCGAAGTGAGAATGATACGATCGGTCCGAGCATGAGGCCGGGTGATATAAATTATGAAACAAAAAAATGGAAACGGCCGTATCATGATGCTGAAGTACATTTGGGTATGGTTGTGTTAATTATGCATTAATTGTTGCTTAGTATGCATTGGGCGGGAATGGCGAGTGGATTATGGGTTCCTTTAAATTAGAGCCGTTGAGTTGTGATTTTTGGGGAATGTGTAGAGGTTTACTCTATTCCCAGAAGCGATTACTAACGAAATATATTTGTGTGAATATGTACTTTGGTGGAAGTGAGTTTAGAATTAAAATCGCTCGTGTTTAATCTCATTGGCCCGGTGACTGTTTGATGTTTGAAATGATGATTACATAACATGTTTGTGTGATTTAATTTTTATGTGAATATATTCGTGTTTTATATATTTGCATGTGATTAAATGTATTGGAATTGGCACACGTACATACCGTATGCGCATAGAACATCCTAGGGTATAGGGTTGAGTGCATGAGATGAGTCCTAGAAAATGGTTGGAGGTAGTGCAAAATATTAATTGCTTCGGAGGGGTAGTCTCTGGTAAAAATATCGTCGTCGGGTAGCCCCCGATTGTGTATTCATCGGAGGAATGATCCACAAACAATTAATATATCAATCGTCGGATGGCCAGTTGATATATACATCAGGATTTGTCCCTTAATAAAGCAAATAATTCTCATACAAGGTTTGGCGAGTGTGAGAGATTCGGTGAGGACTCGGGATGCGAGGTTGATCGTGTGGGCATTTGAAATTGGGATCATGGAACTTTGCTTGAATGTGTGTTTACTGAACATTGCCTTGCGCCCAGGTGGTGAGTGGCCCGTTTAGGGGCGGGTTCTCTATGAGCATTAGCTCACTTTGCGTCGTGGGATCCCCACTTTTCTGAGTCTGCGGGAGCGTGCGAGAGACGGTTGGCTCCATGAGAACATTTTAGAAGAATAGGGATATGAAAGCTGCAGTGTCACATTTTGTACGTATATTGGGGTAGCACTTCATTTTAGTACTTGTATTTGTATAAAGTAGTTTAACTCTTGAAACTATTGGATGGTTGGATATATTGCTGATGAGTATTGGTACTTGGACCGAGTGGTTTTCGTATTGGGATTATGTTAATTTATTTGGGACGGGGTATACTAGCAGTGCTAGTTTAGGTAAAATTTCTCCGTCTGAAGGACTCTTGCAGTTTTCTGAAGTGGCGTCAGATGGCCAGAGCATCCACTTCCTGTCCATGTGAGTTGGCCAGGGTAGTGGCTGGTTCCCGGGTTTTGGGCGTCACACCCGGGAGAAACTTCCTCCCTCTTTCCTTCGAGCCACTTGTCTCTCACAATTTTTTCCTTATTTTATTTCTAATATCTTTCTTTTATTACTCTCTTTGGTCCTCGATTCTCTATTACTCTTGATTTAACTTATCGTATTCTACTTTGTATATAGACTTATATTATATGACCCATGGGGTCACTGAATTAGTAAATTATTAATTTACCGCAGTATTAATATTAATTCCAAGTTCTTTTTGGCTGTTTTATCTAGTTTCATTCGGATAAAATATGGCACTTTTGTATACCCCAAACATGTCAAAGCAGAGTTAGGGTATATTTGAGAGATATTCTGATTCTGAACTTACTAAAGCTCACTTGTGGTTTAAATTCCTTTCTTCATATAAATCATTGATGCATGAGAGCTAGCAAGCATCTTTATCAAATAATCAAGACATCGATGGCTGCTTCACTATACGTAGCTGGTTTTATTAAAATTGATGTGCAAGACAAGAAATTATAGTTACAACATCAATTCAAGGAAATGATCGACATGCTTAGACTCATGAGGGAGACAAGTCCATAAACATTGATATTTCTCGATTTTCACGAGAACCACGATAATACTAATAGTTTTTTGATGGGGTTTTGCTTGAAAAATAGGCGCGAGCTGCTCACTGGAGCTGAGGAGGAGGAGCAATTTATAAAACACCCAGGCCTGGCGGCGTCGAGAGCCCCAACTGGCCAGTCCACTTGCTTTGGCCAGGTAATTATGGATGAATTGGGAAGGCTCACATCCACAACAGGTCAATTTAAATCTCACGATAAAGGGGAAACGAAGATAATTCCTCGTAATATATTATCCACGCAAATCGATCAAATCTCACTGCCAATAAGGAAGCTGAGGATAGATTTCTTAAGTAATATCATTATCTGAAATTCATTAAGTCTATTTTAAAAGGAAGGAGGATAATTCTCGATATAAACTATTATTTGATATCTACTCAAGAAAATCAGATAAAATGATAAATATCTCATCCGATAGAAAAGAATCCTTACCCACGAGTGGGAATAATATACACACACTCGCAAATACGGGGGCCACGGTGAAGATGCGCCTCTTAGGCGCATACTCCTTATGCAGCACATTACCCTCTAGCGATGCTCTTTTCTCTCGGGAAAGCGGCTTGACGCTCGGGCGACCCGCAGGCACCTTGGCGCCCTCGGCGGGCCTTTTCTCTTTGTTCTTCACGGAGGAATTAGCCGTCAGGGCGCAGATCGGCGTGCGCGATCACTCAATCCGGGCAATCCGGTTTCTGCATCCCAGCCCCTGAGAACAGCCGAGTCGGCCCAGGCGACCCCACGCACGCTCAGCCCGGCTGACCCCACACGCTCCGGCCCGGTTAGGTTGAAAAAAGCATCATCGATTTATTCCTAATATGATCTTATAAATAATCTAAATAGTATAAATATAAATTGCTAAGAGCAATATTGTGAAAAATTATAAAAATTTTGTAAGAATTGGGTTCTAATTAAATTTATTCCCAACTAAATTTTATACTTAAAAGGATAGTAGAGTAAAAGTAGGGCAAAAATATAAAATTTGGCTTCAAAAAATATCCTCATGAATAATCTAAAAAAGAAAAATATTAATAAATAAAATTGGTGAATATTTCATTATATTTATTTCCCAAAAACCTCCCAATAATCAATGGAACAAAGGAATAATTATTAAAAATAAATCTATGCTTGTATGGTTTTCCCAAAAAAAAAAAAAAACCAAGAAAAAAACACATCTTCCTACAATATAATAACCAGATTTACGAAACCATCAATCCAATTTTTGTGGTTAGCATTGCCCTCAATCAAATAAATAAATAATAAAAATAAAACATCATTGAAATTTGACAACCATATCATTCACATCAATAAAACAAAATTCCTTGATTAAAATAATTTATGAACTTAGATTCCATGATTCAATAAGAAGCCAAAATTCCATAATTAAAATCCAAAATTTATTTTAAATTGCAATTCCCGTCAATAAAAAGGAACAAAACACATAAAATATAGAAAAACAAATTCGATAGCTTCATTGTCAATTAAAGTAACTCTGATACCCATTATTGAATTATTTTATGAGATAAAGAGCATTTATTAAACCCAAAACAATTGATTAATAATTAAAAGACCCAATAAACATATTATAGAATACAAACTATATTGAATAAAAAAGCATATCAATGATTTTATCAAAGCAAAAAAGAAGATAAAATGATAAACGTATAACTGGTTAATATTAAAACATCATAAATGATTTCATGAATTAATATAGCTTAAATTATACAATTAAATTTGAGTGAAATTGAATTTGAAAGGAATAAGGAGTGTAGTTAATTAGGAAGAGTGGTGGGTGGCGAGGAAATCGGAGTACAGCTTGATGTGAACCATCTTCCGTATTCTTTGGGCATTTGCGTAAAATGTGAGAATAGAATCGTCTTAGTGATATACGGCTATTCATGCAACACAACCAGTAGGATAAGAACTACTCTGCTTGTAGCGCCTAAGGCTTTGGGGGTAGTTGATTTTTAGATCGGCTTGTGGGATACTCGTGAATGTCGGGTGACCGAGTTTTCTCACGAATCGGGCGATCTCATTTAATACGGGGGAGCTCTACCCCAGAATCTCTGATACTTGTATAAGGCTTTGCATTTGCATCTCCAGCAGTCCGATATATACGATATATATCAATCTTGCACACTACTTGGGCCTCATGATGCTCGATGTACATACTTTGGCTATAAAACCAACTATATACCCGATAATTCTGAGAGTTAATATTTTACTCTTCATGATACATATATTAAACTTAAAGAGTTCTAATACATGTCTGACCACAATACATTCGGAACTTTCTTGGAGCTTCGACCTGGGGCGGGGCGTCTCCACCACTTGCAGCTCCGCATGCACAGTAAAGGGGTCACACGATGGGGTATTTAAAGCTGATGGAGATAAGCACTAAATGGGGCACTCACCACTAGTGCGATCTGATGTTCAGAAGTGAACACATTCAAGAAAATGCATGATCCTACTTGAATGTCACCATTGCAACTCGGATCAGGAGTCACCTCACGAAGCTCTCTCATATATCTTTAAGCCTTGTGAGAATTTATTGTTTTATTAATTAGATGACCTAAGATCATATATATATACTCAATTTGGTAGCCTAAAAATGATTGATATATTGAGTGTTGTGGACCTCCGGTGCTAGATATCAATTGGCGCTCCAACGATTGATATTTTTAGTTTATGAGGACTACCCTCTAGATAATTTAATATTTTGACACCGTAAAACCATTTTTCATAGACTCATCTATTTTCAACTCCCATAGTCTAGGATGTTGGGTGCATATGGAATGTTTTTTTTATGTACTAATTCAATACAGTCCCAATCACATGCAAATATATAAACGAATAAATTCACACATAAAATTTAAATCACCTGACATGTTATGTAATTATCATTTTCAAACATCAAATTAGCTCGCCGGGCTAATGATCAAAACCTGGCTCAATTTGATTCGAATTACTTAACGAACCACTGTGACTCACGATACATTTTCGTGTGCTATTCTAGAAGACGATAAAGAAAACCACGAGGTTCGGTTCCGACATTCATAAGTCGCCGGGTTCGCTTTGTGGAGCGTCTCGCGACCGTTTCGGCCTTTGACCATTACGCGATTTATCACGTCTGAAGCATTGACGCGAGTCAGCAGTGGGCGGTCCATGGACTATCAGTGGTTTCAGAAATCTAACACTTCGATTCAGTTTGGAGCAAGAATCATGACCCCTTATGGCCTCATTGGCCTGTTCAGTAAAAACACATAAAATAGAATAGGAAACTCAGTATGGAGAAACCCCACACCTTTCGGGTTTGAGAAACTCCTTAGTAAGGCACCAGTGACCTCTCGTGTAGAGCGGGTTCTCCTTTACTTGTCCAGAAGGCCATGACGGTTGGATATCATATTTCAAGAGAGAAGTGCTCTCTCTCCTCTAGAGTTTCTCTCGTGCAAAAAACCTCTACTGTACCAAAGCCACATTATAGTTTTTGCTGTACCCAATGTTGGAGAGAAGACGCTTTGTTTATTTTGCACATTATCATTCCCAATCCAGTCATCGATTAATTCTCTTCTTTCTCATTTGATGTCGGCACTATCTTCGTAGTATTTGCATCATTTCTCCTTTCTTTTTATATGGTATGGTACTTGACCACCTTATCATGACTTTGTTAGCATCGAAAATGTTACATTACGAAAACCTTGATTACCTCTAAGCGTCACGGAAACTCACCGTATCTCTCGAATGGCTGCAAGTACACGTGTTAGCACCGGATTTTTTTCGAGGGCCAATTCCAACGGTGAAATCAGTTTAAATCATCGAGATCTAAGACATGGTACAGTTTTAACCAAAATTAAAATTTTTATGTCAGTGCGATTTTGCCCTTACTCGAGAAATTGGAATTTATCGGTCTTCTGCTTCTTTATACATTTTCAAGAAAACAGTTCATTAAAAAACCCACAGTTCACCTGATTTTGGTCACATAGCATCAATTTTAAGTATTAATTTATTGAATGCTAATAAATTTAATAACAATTATTCAAATTTAAATAGAATTACTAGAGAAATGTATATATTTAGGATACCTTTGTTATTTCTATAGTTTTTCTAAACCAAAAATATAAATGATTTTTTTATTATATTTCTACTTTTGTAATATAAAAAGAAATAAAATGAAATATATAATTAAACTAAAGAAACTTAATTAAAATTTCCATTTTTTTAAATGAATTTTTGTAGAAACATAACTCATATTTTAGTTTAGCGAATAAGGGCAAAAACCTCATAATGAAATTTTGTTTTAATTTTTAAATTTAGAAATAAAACATTATATGTTTTTTAAAATTTTATTTCAAATTTAAAAAATAAAAAATAGAAAAATATGATTTGAATAATTATTTTTAATATTTTATTTTAAAAATTAAGAAAATAATTGGTAAAACGATTGAATGCATCTAAATAAAATAAAATATGAAGAAACTCATATAAAAATATATGGAAAGAATGAAATAATTTAAAGTTTTATTTTTCATTATTTTATTTATTAAATACAAATAAGAGAAAGATTAATTATTCGTATTTGAGAAATTAAAATGCATGTAATCTCAATGTTTTAAGACAACTAGTATTTACTTTACAAAGGTGACTAACATTCATTTTGTAAATTTATTATCATTAACATATTTCCTTATAACACTTCCTCTTCAATGACCATTATGGAATTTAAGGAAACTTGTCAAGACTGTCTCGTTAAAACCTTGTTAGTAAAACCTAATTGGACAAAATCTACACGAAGGGAAAAAAAATTACAGTAAACTAACATCCATTTATACTCCCCCCATGTCAATGTCTTTTGATTGACACATTCAAATCTTATATAATAACTTATTAAACGTTGAGGTTGGTAATGACTTTATGAACAAATCTGTTAGATTATCACTTGAGCGTATTTGTTAGTTCGTGATCTGGCTTTGTATCGATTTAAAAGATAGCCCGAATTCACATATCCAAGTAATAGTGACTTTGACTCATTTGAGTAAAATATACTTATATTAGTAGTTCCACGGAGATAGCGCAATACATCTTTGATGTCATTATAATGTTTTCGAGTTGGAGTAGAATTAGCAAGATATATAAGTGCATCGATAGCACTAACATGGTGTTTGAGGGACCCGAAATGAATTTTTCGTCATTTTCATAGGAGACCAAAATTAATCTTTTTCATATCAAGCGGACAACCATAATTTATGTAAAATTGGGTTAAAAATTAAATTTGTTTCAAAAAACAATTTTATACTTAATGAGATAATAAATCTATTTGGGGAAAACATAAGAATTTGACGAAAATATCCCCATGAATAATGCAAAAAAGAGATTAATAAAATAAAATCAATGGATATTTCATTATATTTATTTCTAAAACATCGATAATCAATGAAACAAAGGAATAATTATTAAAAATAAATTTGACTCTCATTTGGTTTATCAAAAAAAAAAAAAACCTAGAAAAGAAAAGCATCTTCTAAAAGCGATAATGTAATAAATGGTTAGGAGCCCATGCGCTCGATTTCGTGGTTGACATTAGTGTCAATCAAATAATGAAATTTAAAAAAAAAAAACATGATCGAAATCTGACAACCATATCATTTACGTCAATAAACAAAATTCCATAATTAAAATAAATTGCATAGACTTGGATTCCATGATTTAATAAGCCAAAATTTCATGATTGAAATCCAAAATTTATTTTAAATTGTAATTCCTATCAATAAAAACAAACAAAACACATAAAATATAAAAAAACAAATTCGATAGCTGCATTATTAATTAAAGTAGATATAATACCCATTGTTGAATTATTTTGTGAGATCAAGAGTATTTATTAAGCCCAAAATAATTGATTAATAATCAAAAGACTCAATAAATATATTATAAAATACAAATTTTACTAAATAAATAAACATATTAATTTGTAATGTATAAAAAACATATTTAGAATAGATCCGAAATTATTAATGGTTATTTATCTTTAAAGAAATCTATAAAAAAATAAGATTATTGAGAAAAATAATTAAGATTGAAGATAAATATTTTATTTTTCTCAAAGAATATTTTGTCAAACCCTTATTATTTACTTATATATATATATATATATATATATATATATATATATATATATATATAATCTGAAATGATTGACTTTTGTCCGTTTTAAGATAATTTTGTGGAACATCTACGTCTTTTGAGTAGTTGAGCTTGCCTATTATTTATGGTCTTGACAATCGCCCGGTATTATGTACATTCAAAAGGTCCGCCACTCTAAATTAATGGATCGGAAATCCAAGGGGATGTAAGGGGAGAGAGAGAGAATTGAAATATAAATAAAAAGTATATTGATAATTTTTTTTTATGATGTTTTCAATAATTTTTTACTTATTTGTAATGTTATGTGAGAAAAAAAAAGATATTAAATGATTAAAAATAATCAATAGGTATAACAAATGAGTGCAAAAATGGAGTATTCTTGCGTATTCCCTAGCTGCTTGTGAGTTCGGAGAGAGAATAGTTGGTCGAGGAAAGCTATTTATGGTGATTGACCTCCACTCTCTCTCCACTCTTACTCCCACTTACCTCACGGCCAGGCGCAACAGTGGGTTTTGATTGATTTAGAAAAATGAAATAGCGATAATATTGAAAGGAAGAATAGAGTTATCAAAATAAAACTAAAAGAAATATTATGCGGGCGGGCCCAGACAAATGAATAAACTCCGATTTTTTATTTTAAAAAATTAAAAAAAAAAAAGAGTCTGGATACGACTTTGTTGAGTATGGGTCCCAGTAGGTTGATTTGGCCTTCAGGTTTTGATGGGTGTCACTTTATTTCATGTCTTGGATTCCACACATTCAGGACTTTTTTATTAATTATATAATATTTTAAAAAAGAAGAAAGAGAATGAAAAAGCTAGTGTATAGTGTAATACAACGGTCTGCCACACGGAGTCTTTACTATATTATATAATAATAATGTACCCAAAATAATTATATATATATATTTCAAATAATAGCGGTGGTGGGAACGACTGCTATTAAATGAAGCTGTGTACCCAGAGCCTAATTATATTATATCAGAAACAAAACATAAAGAGCTCTCCACTCACTCTCGAGTCTCAGTCTCAGTCTCGTCCTCACTGGCCAGAAGCCTTGAGTGGAGTTTTGATGGGTTGTTTGTAGTCGATTTTGAAAGAATAAAGAGAGGTAGTAATATTGAGAAGACGGATGGGTGAGTAGGTAGTTCAGGCAAGAGTGGTAGGTGGCACCAGCGGGTAGTGAGTACCCATTCATTCCCTTCATCTTCCCTTATCATATCTCTTCATCTTCTCTGCTCGTCTACGCCTTTGCACCACATCTGAGAAAGTCTACGATTAGAAATCGAAGAAGTCTACTCACCATCGCGCCGCGCCGGACTAGGATTAAAAATCTACTTCATCTCGGTAAGAAAGTGATTTGAAGGCAGATCTCAGATTCTCTTGCAGGGGTGATTTTGTTGATTTTTTTTGGTTGTAATGGCGAAATGGAGTAGAATATACGGAATCGTCTTTTGCACTCCATCTCTCTAAGAAGGCGAGACATTTCAGATCTCAGTAGGCTCATCGGACTCGAGGCGCATTTACTCGTAGAGTTTTGAACCTGCTTTGATCTGACTCGAAGCTCAAGTATGTTCACTTCTATCCATTTCTTGAGCTCTCTTGCTTTGGTTTTTTATTACTATTCTTTGCTTTGTTTCATTCCATACATTTTCAACTAGGCAGAATTCAAAAAAAAAAAATCTCCACCGATTCGCCTTTTTGGTCTGTACTTTTGTGAAATTATAAGCTTTTTCCGCCACATTGTTTCTCATTTCCATGGTTTCAACCACAAAACCAAATTCAAAAGAAAAACTCATGTTTTCTCTTTTTGGTGCTTTGCATGAAATTATAAGCTTTTTTCCCTTACATTGCTGCCATTTCCGTGTTTCCCGACCAAAGCCAAGTTCGAAAAACCGATGTTCTCGTTTTGGTCACCTTTGCATCAATTGTTGGTGACTTTTAGCGCCTTCATGATTGACGCCCCAAGGTCGAATCGAATCAGTACGGAGACGAAATGGCGGAGATCGTTATTGGATTGGCGGGAAAGTTTAGTGCTTGGGTTGTTACATTGGATGCTCATCTCGGAGTTCTGTCTGTTTGCTATGACGTGCTTTGAATCCTTAACAATCGGTTGAGATTGGCGAGGACGAGGCGAGGATGTCCGGTAGATAAGCTGTTGATGAAGCCACGAGAAAGGGATGAATCCCGGGGGGACCCGGTTGTTCGAGTGGGTGAATCGGGTTGATCGGATCACGGGAGCGGGAGGCATTGATGGTGATGGTCAAAACATCCCAGAGACATTTGAATGGGTGAGTGCCACTAATCTCATCACACGTTCTCGACTTGGCGGAGAAGCATCTGAGAAGGCGCGAGGAGTTATTATTTGGGATCGAGCAGCCGCGATTTCCACGATGGAATCTCATCGGAATTCCTCCCACGAGTGTAGCGTTGAAGGATATGAATGTTTTTAGTCCCACGAGAGACTCCACTTTGAACGACATTATGGATGCGTTGAGAGATGATAAGGCGAGATGATTGGGATATGTGGGATGGGCGGTGTGGGGCGAAACCATCTTTGAGGTCGAGACAGTAGCTCAGTGAAGTACAAGCAAGCGGGAATGCATTTGCACCACGGATATCTTCATAGATGTATCTTGGACTCGGGACTACAAGATGAAGAAGGTTGCGAAATTCAGCTAGAAAGAGCGCGGAAGGGTTAGACTTCCAATTTAAGGGGAAGGATGAATCCGCGAAGCGAGATGGGCGGGCGAGAGGCTGCGAGAGAAAAGAAGGAGCCAGGAGAAAAGAAGAAACGAGGAAGAAAGGAAGAACATCCTTATTATCTTGGATGACATTTGGAGGAGGAAATTAATTTGGAGAGATTTAGAATTTCCTTTCAAAGATGATCGATGATATACAAACTAGTATTGGTCTCTGAAACAATGCGATTATGCGAGACATGGGAAGTAGAGCATACTGAGAATGTTTTCAAATTCAACATTTACAAAAGAAGAAGCTTGGCATTTATTGAGAATACGGCGGGTGATTACATGGAGGACAGTGCGACACACATAGCAATTAAAGGGTACTTGATAAATGTGAAGTCTACCGTTGCAATTTATTTACGATTGCAAGGCATTTGAAAGTGGCTATTCCCTGACTGTATGGAAGAATGTGAGGCCAATTGAGGTTGTGCACAGTGATATAGAAGGAATGGATGAAAAAAGTATACTTGCTCATGTCTGAAGTGGGCCTACGATCATTTTGAAAAATGATGAAGTGATCCTTGTTCTTACTTTGTGGTTGCATGAGCTATTATGGTGATATTTCGATGGATCGAATGTTAAGGTATGCTATTTGGTTTGGATTTCTTTGGCGACATTAATTCATTGGAAGGCGATAAAATACAAACTAGTTACATTGGTGAAAGCCATGACCTCGAAGCTTGTTACTTGTGATGCGAAGATGATGGAACGGTTACAGAGTAGAAGCCTGAGGTTGCTTTTTCATTGATGGTGATCATAAGAGTGTCGGGATCGTGATCTTGTTGGCGTGATGTTGCTAAGTGTGCATCAAGAGGATCCTTATCAATTTAAGGTTGTAGAAGGCGTGCCATGTGATCGGCCGGACAAGATTGAAGATGAATCAGGAATTCATCTCTTTATATTTACTGGTATTACTGAGCTTCCTCCCAGGTTGGTATGTCAGAGCTTTCAATTTTATATTAACGAGCAATAGTGATGCTTCCTTGAATATTATCGAACGTTCTTTGAAGGGATAGGTGACTCAAAGTTTTAGCCTTATGCAGAATGCATTTCCAAACCTTGCAACCGACTCTTAAATCCCTTGCAAATCTTCGAACATTATGTAGATAGGTGCAAGTTGGGAGATGGCTATAATTGGAGCTGAAACTACAAATTCTTGTGGTGGGTTAGAGCATCCAATATTGCAGAAGAAATGTCTGATTGACTTCCGATCTAAGAACATTGGATTTGAATACTGCTGAAGGAGCTTAAAGTAATTGCTGGGGATATCTTATCGAGCTTGTCTCGGTAGAATGTTTGTTCATGAAATCTAGTTTTTCTGAATGGGCAGTCGATGAAGTTTGTGATGGAATAAGCTTTAATGCTTGTTTATCGAATTGAATAATACTGCATAGTTTGGGGGCGATGAGAGTAGAAATCAGAACACCCAGGATTGAGTACCAGAAGCGGATATGTTCAAATCCTTAACTAGCAGGTTATGCAATATTTATAAATGGAGTTTCGTCGATTGCGAAAACATATGAAGAATGAAAGGCGTTACATCTCAAAGGTGGTGGCTGAGAGAAACTGCATGCAGGGATGGAATTCGCAGGTGTTGGGGAGACCTTGACCAGAAGATCTCTGTTGTTGCACGGGGGATTAGGTATCGGTCGCCCGATTCCGATAAGGTCTTTTGATAACCTAAAAACATTGTTCGTGAGGGAATGTCATGAATTGAAAATTCTCTTCTTACTTTCCATGGGTAGAGACGCACCTCGACTTGAAGAGATACAATCTGAAGTTGCGATGAGATCACGTGAATAATGGAAGAGATAGCCGTATTGGGATGGAAGCTTGCGGAGTTACTATTCCACAAATTAAGATCCTTGAAACTTGACTATCTACGAATCTTGTGAACTTTGGCTGCTTGACTACGAGATGGAAGCGTCGGAAGCGATGTGTTAGCGATCATGATACTCTTCGATATCTTTAGTTTTTCAACTCTAATGTTAAAGCAATTAATAGCTAATTTTCATAGATTTTACTTTTTTTACATCATTTTTATCAAATAAATAAATGCGAACAAGATTAAAAATTTATCCGTATACATATATATGCTCTTTCGAATTCGACTTGTGTTAGAAGAAACGTGAAGATAGAGAAAGAGATTTTTTAGTATATCATTCTACTAAAAGATACTCTACGTATTTAGAAAAGTTGTTCTATTTGAATTTTAAAATCTTTAATATATTAGTAATGTTTTATAAAGAAAAGATAGTAAAGGAAAAGTTGATTCAAGAATTTAGATGGAAAATGATGGTGAAATGAATCTACATTTTGTTCATTTACTTGTTTTGTTTTATAGATAAATTTTTTTGTAATTCTCTTTTATTACAGAAATATTAGGAAAATATTGATGAAAATAAAGGGAATATCAAAATTTTAGATGAAACAAATAAAATAATATATAATATATAAACATGTATACTATTGATGAATTTTTTTTTTTTGAAAAACTATTGGTAAATATTATGACATGCTATTAATAGTTTATCGATAATGTAGATATGTATGTACAGTTTGCAAATGATATAATATAAGTTATAATAAGCATAACTCAATGAGGAATTCTTAAAAAAAAAATAGTGTATGGCCCAGTATAACCTTGACGTCAAACAAAAGTATAACATTTAATAATATCTTGTGAATTAAAATTGTCTTTGAAATATATGTATTTTCATTTTAATAGTATTTCTATTAACCTTGAATATCATAATCACAATATACACCTTAAAATTGAAAGAGCAAGTCGTGTTATGAATAAAAAATAAAATTTGAATAAATGAATTTTAATTATAAAAAAAATTAAAGGAAATAATAATTGTCAAGATTTTTTTAAAAAAATTGAATTAAATTTTTATAAAATCTGAATTTACATTTTAAATTCTATAAATTATTATTTATTTAAATAAAAGTAAATTTTAATTTTTAGTGAATTATATCTAATTATTAGCTTTTAAGCTAAACTTGATTTTATGAATCAAAAAAATAAATCTTAGTTAAAGAAAACTAAAAATGAATAATCTTTTCTTTTGAAAGGGAAAAAATCAATAATCTTAAAATTTGTAATTTAAACATTTTCTAAAATTTTTTATGACTAAAAATCATGTTTTGAATATTCCAAGGAAATCGAGAATTCACTTTTTACTAAAATTCTTTATATTGGTTTTTAGTGTGTTATATTGTGGAAGTTGATAACTCAAATTTTTAAAAATCAAATTTAATTCTTCTAAATTTCAATTAAAATTTATTTTGTTAAATAATTAATTTTATTTTTTGAATTTTAATTATGATTTTAAAAAATTGAATTTGGATTTTTAGAAATTTTGAGATTTATTAACTTTAATATGATAATTTTAGACAGGAATTTTAGTAAAAAATTTTCAATTTTGAATATCTAAAACATGATTCTTTAATTTTCTATCACAAATTTTAGAAATGTTTTTAAATTATGAATTTGATATTATTGATTTTAATTAATTATTTTTAATTCATAAAATCAAATTTGCTTTGAAAAACTAATAATTCCATGTAATTTTTAAGCGTAAAATTTAATTTTTTATTTAATTAAATGATTAATTTTTAATTTAAGTGTAAATTCGATTTCTATTTAAAAATTTAAATTCAAAATATTTAAAAAGCTTGACAATTATTATTTTTAGTTTAAAAATTAAAAATTAAAATTTTCTAAAACCTAAATATTCAAATTTATTTATTTTATTCATAGCTTTGAATTTATTTTCTTAATTCTCAAGGTTAGTGTCGTAGTTAGAGATATCAAGGTTAAGTGCTTTTAAAATGATACATATATTTACAAAAACTTTTATTTCGAGGATATAAATGGAAATGTGTGGTGAAAATTCAGGATTTAAATTGTTATTTTCCTATATTTTTTAAAAAATAAAAACTTTTATTATTAATATAGATTGTATTTGTTAATAAATTTTGTATAAATAATAATAATAATAATAATTTTTTGTAATTCTCGAATCTTTATGATTTTTATGACATATGAAAGAGGTGCATACGGTTTTAAAATAAAAACTTATTGATAGGAGCTAAAATAACTTATGCCATTAGAATCTATATAATCCATGGTCATTAGAAATAGTACATTTTATTCAAGAAGTAGTCTATAAATTTTATATTTGCAACAATTGTATTAATTATTTCAATAGAATTTTCTAGATTTTTACATGATTTTTAAAACATAAATAAAGTAACGATGGCAACCTCTTGGAATTGATAAATTACATTTATCAAAGGAAATATGTTTACATTTTTGCTAACTTTTCAGTGATGATATGATGTACTATTTATAGGTATTATTCTCTAATTTGGAATATTGAGACTCTACATCTTCTAAAATCAGGAGATATATGGCACCATCAACTTCCCACTTGATTCTTTCTCCAATTTCACAGTCTAAGAGTGAACATCTTTGTGAACATCTACTCAAAATCTTATCCAGTGGCGCTTGATGCAGCTTGAATTTGAAAGAGATAGTTAATGCGTTGGTGTGAGAATCTAAGAGATGTATTTGATGTTCGAGGATATGATGATGCGAGATCATGTTGAGATCCCTCTCAGAGTCAAAGAAACCTTGATTAACCTAGTTGAGCCAAAGGGTATTAGTATATGTGACAATGAGAAGAATGAGAGCTCAGGAGGTTGTTTCTCTTGTTTCTCTCCTTTCAAGCATGTCGAACGTTCATCCATCTTTTGTCCCGGAAAAGAAGGCAAAGATCAGAAATGTTATGTATTTCAAAATCAAAGATGGAGTGCACTTCCTTGGAAGTTAGTTTTCTCAATATACTTTTAGTTTCTCCTTATATTATTTTTAAGTGAAATATTATGAAAAGTATTCCATAAAATTTAAATATTATTTAAATAGTATACTCATGAATAATAATAATAAATATACTAAGTAATTTAAAATATAATTTTACATATCAAAATAGTTAATAATACTTTCTTTTAAATGAAAATGAACAATGATACTTAAATTATAAGAAGGAATTGGAAAAGAATGAATCTAAATCAAAATTTTAATCTTAAAAACAATAAGCACTAACCAATAAGACCAAGTTCAAATGGTAGAGCTCCAAGCTAGCATAGGGATGGGGAATGGTTAAGGGTTGAAGTGGAATGAGAACAATTTGTGAAGAACAAATACTATGATCTAATGCAAAGTGAATAAATGTTTATTAATTCCATCATTCTTGAGTATGTTTAATTCCAATATTTTTACGTAATTTTTTTATATAAATTAGTACAAATAGCTCATATTTAGGTCAATTAGTTATCGTTAAAATTGTTTATTTATATTTATTTTTGATTTTATAAAAATATTTTGGTATTGGGTAATGGTTACTTTCCACAAAATAAAAAAAATATGAAGTGAAGATAATAAATATATGTTTGAATGATAAGTGCTTTACGGTTTACCTTTTGTATTTTACATTGAATAAAACTAAATTTTAATTTTTATAGTTATCAAATAAAAAATTAATCACATCACTTTTCAAATATTTAAATATCGATTTTTAAAACTTTTGTAGAAATTTTATCTCTCTTTATTTTTTTTTAGAAAAAAGTATGCTTTCTTTTTTTATTTTAAAAAAATGTTAATACAGTGGAAGATCAAGCAAAATTGAAGATCACCACACACCTCATATCAGGACCTTCATCCTGTCAATTCTCAAATTTTACCTCATCATTTTTCTATCTTTTTTTTTCTTCATCATTTCTTTTTGCTTTGCCCTAACTATCTCTATCTCCTTTCGGTTTAATTAAAAACTGAATTATCACTACATTTAATTTTGAATTCCACAATATACATTTGTTGGAGTTGACAATCTAAAAGAAAAATAAATTTATTATATTATTTTTTGTGAATATTTGAAAAAAAAAAAAAATTATAGGTTGAATAAAGGCACTTAAAATATTATGTATTTTATACGTTTTATAAAAAATACAAAAGATAAAAAAAAAAGAATTAATAAGAAAAAAATTAATAAAATGAAATTGGATTTAGTAATTTTTAAATGTAAAATGAAGATAAAGGAAATAAAAATAAAATTTTGTTATTTAAGTAGCTCTGAACATTTTCGAGAAGTGAATAAATTCTCTATTAATAACTTATTATTTTTTGGATAATTTTCTAAGACTTTTACATAATTCTTTTAGTTAAGTTTAGACATTTTTTAAAATATGTAAATGCCAGCCAATTTGGAATTGATGAATTACATTCGAAGTAGTATGTTTATATTTATTACAACTTTTCAATTGATGATATGTCGTAATGTGTGATCATACGAAGGTTTTTATTCTCTAATTTGGAGAAGTTGGTACTCTAGGACTTGGTGAATTGAAGGAGATATGGCATCACCGACTTCCACACGATTCATTCTCCAATTTACGAATCCTAATAGTGGATAGTTGTGGAAACCTACTCAATATCATCCCATGTCATTTGATCCAAAGCTTCAAGAATTTGGAAGAGATACATGTGAGTGGGTGTTTGAATCTAAAACATGTATTTGATCTTCAAGGATGTGATACATATGGTGAGATCCTCCCAAAGTTAGAAATCTTGAAGTTACAAGGCCTAAATAAGCTGAAGGGTATTATATGCAACAATGAGGAGGATGACGACACAAGAGGCTTTTTCTCTCCTTCCATGCCTATGAATTTTCAGAACCTCAAATGTTTATCTATCGATTGTTGTGGGGAGGAAGTGGAAGATCGAGGAAATGTTAATATTCCTATCGAAGAAGATGGAGTGCTCTTTGGTGAAAGGTTAGTTTTATTGATTTTTCTTTTTAATTTTCTCATACTATTTTGAAAAATACTATAAAAAACATTATAAAAATTTAAATATTATTTAAATGTTATATTTGTGAATAAAAATAAAAATACTAACTCAAATTTTAATTTTAATTTTACATGATATAATGGATAATAAATGAATTTTAAAAAGAATGAATCTAATTAAACAAAATTTTAAATTTAAAAACAATAAGTAATAATAAAAATATCACAATCAACATTTTTCTATATTATCCGATAGTAAGAATAGCTTAAAATAAAATGATTTAAATGTTTTTATATATTTTAATTAAGTGCATCATTCATAGCATGTTTATTCGGAGTATTTTTATAAATTTGTTATATATAGGATTTACAAATAATATCTTTAGGTAATTAATTACCGTTAACTTATTTATTTATATTTATTTATATTTTATAAAGTATTTCTTTATTAAGTGATATTTTATTTTTCACAAAAAAAAAAAAAAAAATGAAGTAGAAGATTTTAAATAGAAGTTTACATGATAATTGAAACATTAGGTTGCCTCCAACATTCAATTCTAAATTCCATTTTATACATGTGTTATAAATGAGATAGTAAATAGATGAGAGGATTTGCTATATTATTTTATTTGTGGATATTTAATGTTTAGGTTGAATAAACAACCTTAAAATATTAATAGTTTTATAAGTTCTATCAAAAAATTCAAAAATGATTCACAAGAAAAAAAAAAAAAATCAAATGAAATTGGATTGGATAATTTTTTTTAATTAAATTGAAGATAAAACCAATGGTCATTTATTTATTTATATGTTTTTTGTTTTTCTATTATTTTATTATAGAGTACATTTGCGTAATAAGAAATACATTATCTTTTTTGACATCAATAAATGCATTATTTTTAAACAGAAATCGCTATCTTGTTCCTATAATAATTAACTTTATTTATTTATTTATCTAATTAAATTAAATAGTATACCTTTGCTATAAAGAAATTTTTGATGATTCTATTTTATTAAATATTGATGAAAATATCCATATTTGTAGTATTAATAAAAACTAAATAAAAAATATGGAAATTTGGGGATAAATATTATCATAATAAGCAATGTATAAAATATATGAATGATTGAATTAATAGAAAATATGAGCAAGGTATAAAATCGAGATAAAATAATCACTTTTGAAAGGTATAAATTTAATAAACTCACTGGGTTCGAACCCTCCCACTTCACATAATTCCAGAGCTTTAAGCGTCTCTAACCAATTGAGGCTAGATATGTGGACAGAATTCAAATAAACTTCTATTTAATAAAAATGAAAAAGTATTAAAAAATGAACAAAAAAAATGAAAATTCATATAAAGGACAAAAAAACATGATAACGCAATAACTAACATATAAGGCCAGATACAGCGAGGTTTGATTTAAATGGTAAGGGAGGGACATAGTATTACAACGATGTATTGTAAAATGAATAGGTGTAAAAAAACATATAAAGATAAATATGATCAAATAAATATTTTGATTAAATTAATATTATTTTAATTTAATAATGGAGGAAAGGAGGCCTCAAACATTTTGATTAAAAAACGCAAGTTGAATAAGAGACTTTAAAAGTTCTTATGTTTTATTTCTAAAGAAATTGAAATAATATTTTGAAGAGGTAATGAACTAAATTAAAAATCTCTCCTAAAACTATTTATTTTATTTTTAATAAAAATAGAATTAAAAAATGAATTTGTTAAAGTATGTTTATGATTTAATAAGAAATAATAAATGGTCGTATGTGAAAAATAGTTATGATATATGAAATAAATGAATGATTGTTTGTCTTTGCCAGCAAACTTTGACCGCCCAACCATGAAATATGAGTTCCTTTTAATTTGGTTGTAGAAGTTTTAGGACCTCATGTTCTCTACCTATGACCTTAAAGAATGAAGATGTGGATATTCGAGAGTTAATGAATTATGTTTGAAATATTTTTATATTTATCATAAATTTATGAGAATGATGTATGTATTATGATGTGTCTGTTGTAGGTTTCATTCAGAGACACGGAGGGTTGCACTCAACGGTCTTTCCATGTTGAAGAAGATATGGCATCCCCCGAGCCGCGGATTCTCCGGAGCAAATTACGAATATTAAGTGTAGGTACTTGTCCATGGCTAGCCAGTCTTAGCCCATCTCATTTGATACACAATTTCCAAAATTTGAAAGAGTTAGATGTGTATAATTGTGAAGTCCTAGAATATGTGTTTGATCATCAAGGACTTAATAGTGATGATGGAATCCTCCTAAAAATAGAAATTCTAAGGTTAGAGGAACTACCTAAATTGAGGCTTACCTTCTACGAGGACAAGAATGACAACATGCCATATCATTTATCTCTTTCCAAGTTCACAGCTTTGGAGCACATTAAAGAGCTACATATCATTAACTGTGGGAAGCCCTTAGATGAGAAGGTTAGTTTTCTCTCATATTTTTTTTTTGTTTTTCTTTATGCCACTTGAAATATTTAGAGACATTTACCATAAAAATAAATATTTTTTAAAAAAAAGTATGAAAGTGGACATTAATCTTTAATAATAATTTTATTAAATTAAATTTAAAATATAATAAACAATTATGAATATCTTAAATTACAAATAAGTTGAAAAAATAAAAATTTAAAATTGAAAATTAATTTTAAAAGGATAAATGTATTAATATAAATAATATCTTCCCAAGGTAAAAAAAATGGTAGTTATTATTATAGTTTAGAAGAAAAATATTAGGTGCTAATTTTTAAATATTTGCAGTGAATTAGGAAAGGTAGTAGAAAATTTAATTCAAATAATATTAAGTATATTTAGAATTAAATAACATTTGGGAAAATCAGGTTAAGATGTTATATAGTGTATAACATTTTTATTTTAATATAAAAGAGTAAAATATATTTTATTTCATATAAGGAGACTAGTTAATTTCAATTTTAAAACAATCACCACAGTTAATAATTTTATAATTTAATTTTTAAAAACACTCGTGGATCATAAATAAAATATAACGGTGTTGAAAAGAAGAATAAAGTTACAATTCAATTTTTAATTGTAAAAATATTAACACTAATATTAAAAAAAAAAAGGGAAGCATTGTAAGTTTATTGTAATTTAAATAAAAAAAGTTATAAATATTATGATAACAAATTTAAAAGGAAATTGTTATTTTTTTTTTTTTGTATTAAAGTAGTTGGGAGTTCTTGAAATATATAGACTTCATGTGTTTATGTTTACATTACAACTTTAATTTACAATTAGTTATTGTTTTGAATGTAGGTTTCATTTTTCTCTAATTTGGAGGTCTTTGGTTTTAGAAAGATTTTCTAAGTTGAAGAAAATAGATTTTGGAAGCAGAGGCAAAATTAGGAAAACTAGTATTGAAGGAGCTACCTAAGTTAGCGATATTGAGCAATGGTGATGAGAATGCCGATAAAAGTGTCTTTTGTCATATACGAGGGACAGAATAACAACATGCCACATCATTTATCTCTTATGAGTTCACGGCGTTGGAGCACGTCAAAAGCTACATATCATTAATGAGGAATCTCTTAGATGAAGGTTAGTTTCTCCCATATTTTTTTGTTTTCCTTATGACACTTGAAATATTTAAAGACATTTACCATAAAAATAAATATTTTTTTAAAAAGTAGAAGGACATTGTCTTTAATAATATTTTATTAAATTAATTTTAAATAATAAACAATTATGAATAATACTTAAATTACAAATAAGTTGAAAAAATAAATTTTAAAGTGAAAAATTAATTTTAAAAGGATAAATGTATTAATATAAATAATATCTTTAAAAAGGTAAAAAAAAAAGGTAGTTATTATTATAGTTTAGAATGAAAAAATATTAGGTGCTAATTTAAATATTTGCAGTGAATTGGAAAAGAGAATTAGTGAAAATTTAATTCAAATAATAATGTTATATTTAGAATTAAATAACATTTGGAAAATAAAATTTAAGATGTTATATGATTAATATAACATTTTACTTTAAAATATAAAAAGAGTAAAATATATTTATTTCATATAAGAACTTAATTAATTTCAATTTTAAAACAATCACTAGTTAATAATTTTATAATTTAGTTTTAAAAACACTAAAGTGGATCATAAATAAATATAGCAGTGTTGAAAATAAGAATAAAAGTTGAATTAATTTTAATTGTAAAAATATTAACACTAATATTAAAAAAAAGGAAGCATTGTAAGTTTGTGTAATTAAAAAAAAAAGTTATAACTATGTAATGAAAAACAAATTTAAAGAAATTGTTTTTGTATTAAAGTAGTTGGGATTCTTGAAATATATAGACTCTGTATTTAATGTTTATTGTTTTAATTTACAATTAATTATTGTTTTTCGAATGTAGGTTTCATTCTCTCCTAATTTGGAGTCTTGGTTTGAAAAGATTTTCCAAGTTGAAGAAAATAGATTTTGAGCCAGGCAAATTAAGAAAACTAGTATTGAATAAAGCTACCTCGTTAAGCAATATTTTGAGCAATGGTGATGAGAGAATGCCATTAGGCAGTCTTTTATCACCTTCCACGTTCAAGAATTTTCACAATCTCAAGAAATTTGGACATCACCCGATTGTGGGATGGAGGATAGGAGAGATGATTATACTCCTGCTAATGGTGTGGAGATGTCTACTGAAATGGTTAGTTTTTTTTCTTTTTTTATTTTTAAAATTTTCTCTATGCTATTTTCTTACCGTTCTTTTAAAATAATGATTAAATTACATTTATTATCCTTTTTGCTTATTTTAAAACATTAAAATCCATATCTAGATATTTGGACACCATTTTTTTATTTATAATTATTTTCAAAAAAATATATTATTTTTTTGTGAACATCAAAATAGGCAAATATTTTTCAAAAGAAATATAAACTTTTTCTTCCATATCGATTATGTAGTTTTCTTGTTTTGTATCCGTATGCTTAGCTCAGTTAGTAGAACATTCAAAGTTTAAAAAGCCAAGACATCTAAGAAGTGGAGTCTCGGGTTCAAGTACCAATAAGGGCAATTTACTACAGTATAATAAAGTGATTAGTTGTCAAAAAAATAATAATTAATTTTTCAATTCTTCATACTTTTTTTTTAATGTTTTAAATTTAAATTATATTTATTGAAAGATATTAATTATTTATAGTTGTTTGATTTTTGGGGAAATTATTTAGAATGGAAACCTTTTTATTCAATGAATAGAAAAACTATATATATATATATATATATACAAATTTTTATATTTGTCTTATTTAAGGTAAATCTCAACCTTTTCGATAGTAAAAATTTTGGAAAAAAATGACTTAATAATATTTTGTATTTAAAGTTATTACCCTCTAGCATGTTTAATTCAACCTTCTTATATGCAGTGCTATATAAAGTACTCCTTACAAATAATATCAATACATTAATTGATTATTGATAATTTATTTATTTATATAGCATTTAACTTTATAATATTTTTTCTAAATGGTATTTAGTTTTACAAAATAAAAATTGTCATCAAATATGTTTATCCCAATCACAACTTTTCAACTAATGTTATTATAATTAATATTGTGTCTTTACTCTACGACTTTCATTGGCCAGTGGGTATCTAATTATGAAACTTTGAATCGAGGCTTCTAGTTTCAACAAAATTATGGATGCCTTGAGAGGCGAGAATGTCTACTCCATTAGATAGTGGGAGTGAGGCGTGGGCAAAACCACACTTGTGAAACAGTTGCTCCATGACTATGCAACACCACTTGTTTACCACGCAAGTCTACTTTGATTTATCCTCGCTCAAGCATTCGAGTATTCTTCAAGTACAAGATATTCAAAGCCAAAATTTGAAATGTTGAAGTGGGGATCTACGTGGTGTGCAGTATGAACCCATCGGGGCGGTTGAAATAAGAAGAAGAAATGAAGAAGCGAAGATCCTTATAATATTAGATAACATTTGGAGAGAAGTGATTTGGAGCCGTCGAGAATTCCTTCTTGTAAAGGCGATGATGTGAAGAATGCAAAATAGTATTCCTTGTAGAATGAAGAGCTATTATACAAGGCATGGGTGCACAAATATGTTTTCCGTGGAGACTGCCACGAAAGAAGCTTGGACTTTGTTCTTGAGACCTTAGTGTTTGTGATTCCATGAAGGATAACCAAAAACTGAGATCGGTAGCCACTCAAGTGGTCGAAAATGAAGTCTCACCACTTCGCGGTGTAACAATTACCCGAGCATTTGAAAGATGAGACAATGGTTGTATGGGAGTGCCCAGAGCGACTCGAGTACGGCTAGTAAGGCCGATTAACTTTCGTATGCGGAGTGGTGCTATACCCATTTGAGCGGGGATGACCTTAAAGTGGTTGTTATTACTTTGTGGTTCATTAGGCGTATTGGTGATATTTCAATGGATCGCGCTGTATGCTATGGGTCTAGATTTGTTTGATGTGTCGACTCCTTGGAAGCGAAATCGTGCTGCGGTGGTCAAATCCTCAGACCAGTGGTTGCGAGGATCGCCCGTCCCGCCGAATAAAAGCAATTTTGATGAACAAAGATGTACAAGTTTGCTCTTCCGCCGGTTCGTTATAACAAGTTTATGAGGATGCATGATGTTGTTTTACGATGTAGTAAAGAAATTGCATCAGGATCCTCATCCATTTATAGTCAGACAAGTTGTTGGATTGGAAGAATGGTCAGAGACTAACGAATCCAAAAACTGCACTTTCATCTCTGTACATTGCAAAGCAGTGGATGAGCAGCTTCCTCAAGTGTTGGTATGTCCGAAACTTCATTTTTTTCTATTGCATAAAGGCAGTATTCCTTGAATATGCCAAACACATTTTTCGAGGATGGCTTCGAAGTATTAAGATTTGTCGAAATGGACTTTGAAGAACTACCTTCCATCGCTCGATTCCATGCTGAAATCTTGGACATTAGCGTCTGAATGGTACTCTGATTGAGACATTGCTAGGTGGAGCTCGCGAAACTACAGAAGTTCACAGCTTGGTGGATTACGGAATCCAAGGATTGCTTGATGAAATGCTTTGGTGTCTAATCTAAAATTTTGTTGAATTTGAACAATTGCAAGGAACTAAAGTAATTCCGCGGAATATCTTATCAGTTTATTACAGATTGAATGTTTGGACATGACGGGTTGCTCCCAACTCTCAATGAGCGGCGGTTGAAGGTGATATATCAATGCTAATGCTTGTTTATCGACCTAAATCATTTGTCTTGTTTGACAACACCATCCATAACAATACCGGATGTCGAGTTGCTGCAAAAGATGTTGTTGTGACTTGACGAGATATCACGTACTTATAGGTAATTCTCGGGTTGAACCAGCAAAGCATTGAAGCTGTGGTTAATAGAGGCTTAGATTTTGGAGATGGAATTATCAAGCTGTTGGAGAGAAGTGAAGAACTAGTGTTCTCGGAATTAAGTGGTACTAAATTTCTTCTTAGCCCATCAAATAGGATGAGTTTCAGAACTCGGCATCTTGATGTTAGAGGATCACGATATTGGGTATATCATTGATTCCGCGAATCCAGCAATTTATGGAACAAGGTCTTGCTCTCTGATAGAGTCATTGTTATTTGGGATCACGAAGAGCTTGGAAGAAGTATGGCATAGTCCAATTAGATAGAGACCTTTTGTTAACTTTTAATAAAAACTCACAAGTGTATTCATGTCCAGAATTGAGATATCTCTTTTGGCTTTCCACGACTAGAGGCCTTTACTTGAGTATGAAAGTGAAATGTAAAGCCGTACAACAAGTAATCGCATATGGAAGGGAATTGGAAGATAAAGATGATGGGACCAACTTGGGCTATTCCAAACTTGCAAACCTTGAAACTTATAAAATCTACCCATGACTCATCGGTTCTGTCTAAATCTACAAATGGCTTGACCACAAGTTCCCATTTTCAATCATAAGATGCGTTGGAAGCTTTTTCTCTCTCTCTCCTTTTACATATATATTTTCTTGATTTTTAATATACTACATAGATTATTGATCATTAATAATATATTTCTTAAACTATTTTGAAACTTTAATCTTAAATGATGTCAAATAGTGAATAATAAATAAAATTCTTAGCTTTTTTTTTTTAATCTAGTATTAGTTTTGAATAATGTTTCTCAAAATAATTTAAATATTAATTTAATTAATATAAAAATATTGAATAGTAAGACAATTTAAAGAGGTTGAAAAAGAATAAGGTTATAAAAATTAATTTTAGAAGTATTAAATAATGCCGATCCTGAAGTATAAAAATAATGGAAAAAATTACAGTGTTTTTCGGATAATGGGAATATAAAATAAATTCAAAAGCATTATTGAAATATTTTACAAGAAAAGGAAACTAAAAAAATGAAATTATAAATTTAGTATTCACGAAAATAGAAATGCGGTGAATTGAAAACTAATTTATTATTATGAATAAAAATAATTTAGGGAATGAAAATCTCCACGATTGCTTCATTTTTTTTAACTATAATTAAACTTGTGAATAATCAGGATTGGTAATTATATTTAGGAATATATTTTTATAACATCATACATTCAAATTGATAATGTGATGTATTCATATTATAGGTTTTAGTTCTCTAAGTTAGAAGATTGAAGCCGTGATCTACAGTTGAAGCCCATAGAGCCACAGAGATTCCAAAAGAGATGGATTCAAAGATAAGAATATAGCATGAGTTAGTCTTCTCCCATATTTTATTTTGTTTTTTTTCTCCTCTACTTTCTATTTCTTTTATACTATTTTATAAATCATTGATAGAAATATTCTATAGAAAAAATTACGTAAAAAATGGTATAGATATAGTTTATTTAGAGATTAATTAGCATTCTTTTAAAATATAGTCAAATCAACCTTATTTTATTTTTAAAAAACATATTATTTATTTTTAGTAGGTCAAAAAACAATTATGAATAATTTCTTTGTTTGCATCCATATATAACAATTAACTTCCTTTCTATTACCAAAACCTTTGGTGATTGAAATTAGTATGATACATGATGATTGTATGTGTAATTTAATTATCATAAACGAGGCGGACTTAGGTAAGGCACAGGAGCGCCCCCTCACTCAAATTTTTTCTTTGTTTCTAAGGGAATCAGCAGCGGAAAATATGCCCCAGCTTGTGTCATTATACCATTAAAATGCCTTTGACTCCTTTTTATTTTATTTTTTTATTTTATAACTATTCACTTGGAATTACAATGTTTTAGTAATTTGCTTTCAAGAAGTTTTAAACCATGTTTCCTCCCATCCCTATGTCTGCCCTAGCGCTTATTCGCTCTCACGCCCATTTCTACTTCATCTTTTGTAAGTTTTAAAGTAATTTTATTTATATTTGATTTTCTTCATAGCTAAATTTGGTTCCCAAAAATTTTGAGGGAAAATCAAAGGAAAGAAAATATGAAGGAAAAATAAAAGAAAAGAAAAATAGAATTAATTTCCTATAAGAATTTGTATTTGATTCCTCAAATCAATTTTATTTATTTAAAACTTATCAATATAAAGATAATAATTTTAAAAAATATATCATTTCTAAGAAATTTTATTCATATATGATTTTCTTTAAAAAAATTATAAGAAATTATTTTCCTTAGCCTTTTTCTTTTCTTAATATTTTGAGAGCCAAGCCTGCATTTTTTTACATCAGTTCACTTGGAATCAATGTTTTAAAAACTAAGCCCAGATAGTCGAATCGAAAGTTACTATTCACAAATTTCTTGGTTGGATCAATGATCGAACCACGGTTGAAGCAAATGTTGTCTTAAATATATAAATTATATTTAAAAAATAAAATACATAATCCTATTGCTTAGAATATCATTTATTTATTTTTATATAGTGTTATTAATATTTTACTTTTATGAAATATAATATTATAATATTTAAATATAAAATCTATTGAAAATTTAAAAATATAACATTATATATTTATGTTTTTGAATTATGAAATATAATGCTTTTTTTTTGGTTAGATTATACAAAACTTTCTTGTGTAGCCAAGTGGATTTAAGCTGATACCACACCTACTCAAGACAGGTTATTCCCTTTAGCAACAATGAATTTTTGTAAGCCACCCATTATACACTAGTTCCACATTAGAAAGTGACAAAGGCTTATAGGCCGCCGTATATGTTTTGAAGTTCTTTTTTTTTTTAAGCATGTTTTGAAGTTATTAATCTGACAAATAAGGCAATTTGTGGGAAGATTGTGAAAGTAATTTTGAAGGGTTCGGTATAAAAAAACTTGTTCTCATATGAGCAGGTTTTCTTGTAGATTGTGATTTTATCCCTTGAGATCTATGTAAAACACGTTCTCCTTATGGCAGGGATTTATATAGCTGAACCCATTTTAAGCTTGCACCACAACTCATAATAAATTGGGGTGGGGTCCAACTAACAATGAAATTATTGCACAAGTGGATGAGTGAGTAGAGTTATTTGAATGAACCGTTCGGTTCCATCAGAACCGGTGGTTTCCCTGGTTCGATGTCGATTCAATTGGATGTCATTACAATAAACCTTCCGGACAAGAGAGAGGCCTAGTCGATGGTTTATTGAGCCGATTCGACTTGGATATTCTATTCTCACGAACTTCGAACACAGTTTCTTCCTTAATCTGACCCTTATTGTTAAATGTTAAAAGAATGAGCGATAGAAATATTTTTTCTTAATAATATATTCTATAAAGATTATTGTTAAGTCTTAATATTATATACTAAAATGGTATCATTTCTTTTTATTCAATCATTTTCATTTTCTATGGTTTGAAGTAAATTTGCTTTATATTCTCATGTATTTATGGTAAGCGGTATTCATATTCGACCATTTCATTTTTTAGGTATATGTGATTTGCTTCGTTTTGCTCTATTTGGATGAGGTCTGACTTTAGCCTTTGTAAGAAGAGAAATTTGTTAATGATGTTTGAGACTTTAGTGGATCACCATTGCAACTTCTTCCTTGTGTTAGATGTTTTAACATTTATACATCATGATATAATTTTTTAATTGTAGACTCTTCATTTATGTGATAAAAATTTATGATATTAGAATAATTTTTATTTTATCTAAGGTATGCATTGTTACTTCAAAAGTGAATTAAATTTGGTACCATGCATGAAAACTTATTAATTAGGATCTAATAGATGAAGAATATTTGCATCATCTGATAGGATATTCATAGGTTAAGTTGACATATAAATTTAGTGGCAAATCAAAATAAAGATCAGCTAATCTCTTATCCTATGTATAGCAAAAGCATGTCATGGAGTCAACTTCACAAAGTTCAATTTTATTGGAATTATAGAATTGATTGTGCATTTATAGTTTTGAAATTTAGGTTAAAAATTTGAAAATTTTAAGAATTTAATTAGGGAATTAAAAATAAAATGTCTCTTTGGAAAGAAAGGTTTGAGGTTTGGATATTTGAAAAGATTATTTAATTTGTAAAATTTTAAAAGCGAATTTCAAAATTTTACTTGAATTTTTATAAATATAAAGATCATAAATTTTATATTTTCTAAATAAAATAAAATGATTTTGAAAATTTGAAATTATAGAAATTATTATTTTGAAATTAAAGAATGATTTTATTTAGTTTAGTAACTCATGAAAATATATATTTTTAAATTGAAATTAGAAAATGTTTTTTTTTCTAAATAACAAAAGTAATGGAGTGAAAGATTAAAATAATAAGAATAATAGTATTACTTTGAAAGTTAATATTAAAGAAAGTTAGATAGATAAAATTCAGGATTTTAGAAATCTTATTTAAAGCGCTAAAAACTTGAAACAAAATGAGATGTATTCTTATGGTTTAAAATTGTTCTAGCTATAAACAAAGTAGTCTTAGGTTCAAACTTTGGTAAAATTATTTTTGTGAAATTTAGCTTAACATTCCAAACAAAGGGACTTTGTGAGTTGATTTAGTTAAAAACAAATAAATTAAAAGTAAAGATTTGAAAATAAATGAGTCAGGTGAAAGCGATGTTTTCAAAACCCGGATCGATCATTGAGTGAAAAACTATCGATTCATAGTTCCTTGAGTCTAACCAATGAAATAGAACCGGTAACGTCATAAATATATATTTAATATATTATAATAAATAAATAAATAAATTTGTTATAAATTTTGACAGCATTTCCACCTTTTGTAGTGTTTTGCACAAAATTTTACACTTGTGGAGTTTGTCATAATGTCACTGCTTAAGACTCATGACTAGTAATGGAGGACCAATAGAATATAGGTCATTAAACTTAGATCATAATTATGATATCCTTAGAAATAGAAACATCATCCAAATGGAAGAAATCAACCTATAATCTCATTCTTGGTGAACATTTTGACGAGATCAAAATCATTGTTATTTATAGACATTGTACTTTTGCTTTGCAACAAATAGATAAAGGAAAATACTCTTATAGAATGCATAAACTCTTGTATGCATTCAATAAACCATTCAATCTATCAAAAGATCATCTCAGACATTGAATTAGCCCCATAGATGTATGCTTATCAAAAAGCATACAAAACCATTAAACATCTCTTCATGTCTGATACCCGGTATCATCGGTTGTAGTGTGCAGTCATTTAATACATTGATTCAGTAGCCCAAAGAGCGAGAAGCTACACTCATTTATTAACATGACTAGATTAAAAAAGCGAAGCTATTCTATTAAAATAGGGAAAAAAAGGATTTGACATTAAAATCCCTATTAGAATATACATATGCCCTTGATAGCATCTCCTGGCCTCCCCAATGGAATAATCAAATGCCCACATCAAGGATATCTCCACAAAGATGCACAATTAAGTTTTCAATAAATCAAAATTCTCACAAAAATGCGGGATCTATGGTAGTACGACAGGAAATATAGTGAAAAGAACAAGTGAACCCCTGAGTTTAGGAAACATTTAAGATCTTAAAATAATAAATTAAGGGAAAAGAATATACACATATGTAAGAAGCCCTTAAATCCCAAGCTTCAAATGTCCACTACACTCTAGATCGAGCGAAGACTAAAATTTTAACAACGAAAAATGCCAAGTCGATAGTTAACATTTATTCGACATGGGGGTGGGGTTGGAAATCGAAAATATAAACGCTCAGTAACTTCGCCCCCGAATTTCAAACCCAGAGTTAGCGGCGATGCGATAACGAAAATCCCAAAAATGGGCTGACGTGTTGCTAACTAACGCTGTATACGCAAAATTCTGCGAGAGGAGTTAGGGCAAGGTCGGAAGTCGAAGGGCCACTTTGGGCTTTAACATATATGGCATCAAGCGATGTCGTTTGATGCAAAAAACATCAAAGAGCGTCCTTTGAATTTACATCGTTTTGATGCAAAAACATCAAAGAGCGTCGCTGAATTTAAATTATTTTAAAAACTCTACTATGTTATGAGCGGAGTTGGTTATGTGTAAACCATCAGTTCAGGTTACTAGTTGAATCGCCGGTTCACATGGTTCAATGCCGGTTCGATCGCATTCAGGTTTAATCATTTAGACGAGCGAGCATTGACGATTAGCGGTCGGACAGGTTGAGCGGAGTTAGTTCGGTCGATTACGAAAACATTGGGTGAAGAAGTTTGAAAATAGATAAATAAAATATGGCTTGATAAGTTGGTGGGGAAATAGGCAAAGCAAGTCTTTGGGCACATAGAAATCAGGCAATATATATATATGTATAATATCTATCTAAAAATAAGAATATAAATACGAAATAAGAATTCATCCAAGAATAAAATATATTTATATAAATTGGTAGAATTAGGATTTACAACAATTTAGAATACATTTTTGACTATAAATGGAAAATCAATTAATTATATACAAATTGAGAAAAAAATAATTAAGGTAGAAGAGATTTTAATACAAAAGATGAAAGATTAGGAAGAAAATTAATTACCAAAAAATAGGAAATGTAAAGACATTAGCCGTCTTGATATGTATATCACTAGGAAAAAGGTCATTAATATAATAGGTTAATCATGAAAAAATGAGTGAGAAAATGGCACAAAAGAATCAATACACTTTCATACTAAGATGCTTCCACGAATCCTTTTGATGCTCGTCGAAGTCAAGCCCGAAAGTCAATACCTATCAAGAGGAAGATGTCTCCCTTCATCATACTTTTTAGTAAATAATTTCCTACACCCCCTTAAATGTGACACCTAGACGTTAATAAATCTACCTATATTGAAGCAAAGCAAGAGACTCGAAATGGACTCAACATTGGAACAATATAGAAAGGCTTTTAGAATCCAACAAAAGAAAAAAAGATTTTCCCAATCTCTTAAGTTTTCTTCTTTATTTTCACTACCATTTCATTTAGTTCGCCTCCCATTGATAAGAACCCTGCATAAAAAAATGACTTTACATATGTCACCATTTCCCTTTATACTACTACTCCTAGCTCTTTTAGAAAACAATCTTCCTGAGCATCCATGAACATAGTTCTGTATGCAAGTAAATTTGGCGCAATTTAAATTTTAATTATTGAGTTTTGATTTCGGATTTATTTATCGAATTTTATTTAATTATGTATATTTAATTTTTCTTAAGAAATTTTTTTGGGTCATAATAATTATTTTGGCCATTTAAATTATTTACATACTTGTTTTAATATTTATTTTGATTTATTAAAATATTAATTTAAAGTTATTATTTATTTAAATACAAATTTTTCCTTAATCAAAGTTTAAATTTCACAATCATGCCTTAATTAAGTTGATTAAGGGCTAAATTGAAAGGGATGAAGATGAAGGCAAACTACCAACCAAACCCTTCTCCTCTCTCTCTGCCATCTCACGCCTTAACCCCTGCCCGGCGCGGATTCGGTACCAGGCCCGCCGTCCGTAGTCGAACCTTGCCAGGGAAGGTAGCCCCATCACCGGCCACCCTTGTCTTGCTTGGTTTGCATTGCCGTTCTATTTGGAATCTCGCCATGAGTTTCTCTCGCCCGCTGCGCCGCCTTTGTTCCAGGCCATTTCAGACCACCTCATTTCGTAGTTGCTCTCGAGCTTCGGCTTGGACAAGCGATGTGGCCACCGCCAGTTATTAGACAGCGCCCCATTAAGTGGGATAATCGCGAACAGGTTAGCCCTTTTCTCCTCTGCGCCTCCAGTTTCTCGTTTCTGAGCCCTTATAAATGAGCGGCGTGGAATCGCAACTTATAAAACCTAAAGATCGACCTTGAATGTTCGCCATTTTCCGTCGTTTGGTAGGTGAGCGAGAGCGGTGGGCTTCGCGGGTTGGAAGCTGCATGGTGGTCAAACACTCGATGGTCTGAAGAAAACAATTTCATTTTGGGTGCCAGGCCTTGGGCTTGGCGTAGGTGTCCTCGAAATCAATTTTCGATACCTCAATTTTAAGGTATCGTGGCGTGATGGACCTAGAAGTGTGCCGAGATGAGCATTAAGTCTGATTAGTCAGTTCAGGCGGTGTATTGGTTTAGAAATAGAGGACTCATTAAGATTCCATAGCCTAAAGCGTCTTGTTGAAACCCAATTATGGTGTTGATGTTAGTATTTTATTAATTGCGTAAATGTTACATTTTATTAGAAAATGCATGTTTATCAGTTTCAATTGCTCATGTCCATGTTTTGGAAGATGTAACTTAAAATATATGTGGGTTCGATGTTGCGTGTTTGAAATTTTCATCTGTATATTAAACGTTGATTTTGATTAACGTATTTTTATTTATATCGGGAGTTATTCATGTATAAATATATTATTGCTCAGAAGTATAAATTGTATCAATTGTGTTTATGATTTGTTGACCTTTAATTAGTTAGATGAAGCCAGTGGATTTATGTGGTGTGGCGGCTTCGACATTGGATAAATTGTGGAGATATTAGAAGTGTAATTTTATCAGTTGGACATTTGGTTTCTGAGAGTTAAGTCGGTTTTTAGGGAGGTTAAATTTTGGGCAGATATAATTCAGAGGTTTGAGTTGGTTTAAGTGCGTAGGTTGTGCATTACAAGTCACAGAGTATATTTAAATCTTAATGTTATTATTAATTATGTCTTTTCCATTCCTAGATTGTCAGTGAAAAACTCACGAGAATGGCTTTGGCTTGCGGGGCGAATTGAGATGAAATATTAAGTGAGTTGATATCATATAGTTTATAACACACCATCTGCATCTGATGCGGCATTTATGGCATTAAGCTACACTCGATCATCACGACATGATTTTCATTGAAATTATTTACTATATGGTAATTAAATTATTTAGTTGTTGTGATATATACATATTGGGTATTGTATGATGATGGATGTGAGTGTGTATTGTATTTTGCAATGATTGTAATAGGAACTATGGTAGGGCGTACCACGATGGGTTACATCGAACCCGCGTCTTACAGTGTGTCGGATTATGTTATAGTTTTGTGGTTGTGGACCTTGAGTTCTGGTTGAGCGTTTGTCTCGGGGATCTGGGAGGTAGGTCCACTGGTTGGCGTTACTCTCGGGGCGCCGGTGCCGGATTGTTATGTTAGTTCTTTGGTGGGACCTTTGGTTGAGCATTTCTCTCGGGGCGCGAGTATCAGTTCATGGATTAAGTGTCGTGGAGTTGGGACCTGGTCGAGCATTCTCTCGGGCGCCGATCTCATTGGATTTGAAAGAAACGTAGGGCTTATAGTATTGGAGTATAAGGGTCTGGCCTTTAGTGTATCGATTGATGTGATGTTGTATTGATGACATGTATCTTGTGATAACGTATACATGATTATGTGAATTTCCTTATTAATGATTTTCATTACCATGTTTATATTATGAACACTTTATAAGTATGTATAACATTTGGTTGTAGATGTGGTATGGTGTGTGATATTAACTCACTCTAAGAGTGTGGTCTCGATTTATTTTAGTCTTGTCGGTCCTTACTTCTCCCGGATCCTTGATAACAGTAAATTCCCTTCCTTCATAGGCGGGTTCGCGTATATTATGATATTATTAATCTTTGTCTAATTAATCTAGGTGTATAGCGATGCGTTGGAATATTGGTATATTTTGTAATTCGAGATAGTGTTTTATTTTGTGTATGATGGCGGTGTGTGGGATGAGATTTCATCTCTCCTCTTGATGTTTGGCATCGAGCATATTATATGAGTATGTCGACATATTGTCAAGTGATCACATGATTATTGGTATAAGTATTTCAGTTAGGCTTGCTACGGGTTTCTATGGCTTTATGCCTTCCCGTTCCTGCGTAGGTGCGATCCCCAGTTTGGGTCGTGACAAAGTTGGTATCAGAGCCGTAGGTTCATTTCCTATGGCCTAGAGTCTAAGTTTCGATGCTGCGGAATTAAGTCGGGTTGTGCTATCGCCACCATTGCATCTAGTTTTTTGCCGTCAGTTAGCGTATTTGATGCTCACGATAGTCTTGTGTTTACTTTTGGTATGAGACGGAGATCGAGGTTAATCTGTGGCTGACTTAGATCTGCGCGGCGGCTGTCCCGGTTTGCCGGTTATGTTGGGGCGGGAGGCCCGAGAGATGAGAATATCCGCCCGGCCCGTCCACGGTTCACGAGAGAGAAGCGCGAAGGAGCCAGAATAAGAAGAGGCTGTGCGGCCCCTAGGCAGTGCGGGCCGGGCCACGGTAGAGGAACCCGCGGTTAATATGCCCCCGAGGCACGAGTTTCGGAGCACGGATGCACCGTGTCGTGACCACTATGGAGCATTTTTTGTGGTATATTTTGGGGTGTGACGACTCCGGTAACTTATGGAGCATGACAGCTGCTAGTAGGTTCTAGTGATTGGACAGATTGAGCCAGATCATTCTTTGTTAATTACCGACAATGAATTATATTGATAAGACATCACGTTGATCAGTTTTGATATTGAAGAAAACATTTGATAAAGAGCATCAGTGACGGTATTGAGATGGCGGGTTTCTCGCGAGGGCTTAGCATTGCGGTAGTAAAGATTACATCAGCGGTTTCTCCCGGTAAATGCAAACGATTGAGGGGAGGGTGAAGATAACTACATTTCTTTTATGTGAGGCAAAGTCTGGGAGAGCAGTTTGGCGGTGAAGAAGATGATATGCGTAGTCGATGCGCGCGAGTTCATGTCTTAGTAAATTTGCTCGAATTATGCGTGAGCTGCGAAGACAAGTAAGTACATCATCGAGCTTGGACCACATTTCATATCCTTGTTTTGATCGGAAGTATAGCTTCTTGGAAGTGCAGTTTAGCGACGAGATGGAAATGACTCACGCCTTCATGGTATCTTGGTAGGATGGTGCTAGAAGAAGACGCGCGCGGGAGAACAAACTAACTGTTTTAACACGCAGCGATATTATGGTGGTGGTGCCGATTGGTCACCGGTCGTGACGAGCGTTTAGACCAAGGGCTCTGAAGGGTGAAGCCTTGACGGAAGGGGTTATAGAAGGCCGGTTGGGCGGGGTTTAGAGCTTGATGGTATAGTTGAGGCGATTTGAGCTCGAAGTCTGGCCAGTGGTGCTCAGTATGTGCCCGATTAATGACGCCCCAAAACGGGGTGGTTGATACCGTCGGCCGCGGAATACTCGTGAATGTCGGAGTGACCGACATTTTCTGAAAATCGGTGAGTCTCGCTTTGTGCGGGGCTCTGCAAATCACAAACTTGTATAAGCACATATCTGTCCCCGAACAATCAATATATGCAATATATACCAAATATGGCCACTTGGGCTATATGTGACACTCATCTATATCGAAAACATGAATCGACTATATACCCTTAGTTACAGGATTAATATGTTTACTCTGTATGACATATATTAAAATGAAAAGCATTTCTAATACATGTATAAACCACATCGGCTTTCTTCTAGCCTTTCGGCCTCTAGAGACCCGAGCGTCTCTGCGTACTCCTGTACTGTAAAATAAAAGGGATCCCAGCGAGGTGAAACTAGCTTCAGTAGAGAATCTCACTAAATGGGCTACTCACCACCTAGTGCGATCCTGATGTTCACGATTTAAACACACACTCGAGCAAATAAGCGATCCCTGCAATGTCTACATGACAGCTGGATAGAGTCCTCACGACTCTCTCACACTCGCCTAAGCCTCGTATGAAATATTAGTTTTAATAGGTAAGACAACCTCAGATGTATATATATCAATTGGGCGCTCAAGCGATTGATATATATTATTTGTTTACAATGGACTACCTCAGGTGAATAAATATCCAAACTGGGCCGCTCAGGCGGTTGAAATAAATTATTTACGGTTTGGACTACCTCAGAACCATTTTTCATAAACTCATGTCTTACACTAACTCGTCTGGATGTTCCGGTCACGTATGAATCATGTGACAATCCTGTGATGCAAATTGCATAGTAAATATATAGCAATATATGTTACAAAACAACCAATTAACAATCATATCATATAAATTAATTAATTCACATAGATCCAGCTCACTTGGGCTAATGATCATCTCCCAGTAATTTAATTGATCACCAAGGCGACATGTATTTTCACAAAAATATATGGCTTTACAGAACATTAGGGAATAGTGAAACCCTCGTTACTATTCCCGGAAAATCATAATATAGGTTTCACTTAGTGAACGCCAATCCCGACATTATTGCGGCATACCAGCGGCGTTTACTTACACAATTAATAGCACACCCAACGTGGCGAACGACTCTGCGGCGCGCGACTCAACAACACATGATTAGATTCCCATATTTAAGGACCGATGTTAACCAAATGCGGGCCTCAAATCCATTCAACACACTGATTACTAAGAATTACATAAATTATACCACATCACGCCATGGGCGATCGCGAATTTGGTCATTCATTCTCAAAATTTTCTATTAATTCGATTACGATGTTTGGGGCCGTCGAAACACCCAATGGCCTCATCAACTCCAAGCGTTTGAAGAAATGCAAAAATGGGAATAAAACCAGTAGGGGAAAATCATACCTCGAGGTTTGGAAGAAACTCCTAAATCCGGTACCCACGTGGCGGCACTAGCGTAGAGGCATTTTCTCCTTCTTATCCCGCGACTGTAGAAGCCCGATTAGAATCATCAGCATTTCTAGAGAGAAGGGAGACCTTCTCTCTGCCACAAACTTATTCGATACCGTCATTTTGTTTCAAAATCCTGTTTTGCTCCTTTAGTTTGGAAATTGGAGAAGACTTTCATGTAATTCACTAATTAAGTCTTGTAGTGACTTAAGCTTCTCTAAAAATGACCGTTATGTCCGCCGTTTAAAGTTTGATATTCATTCTTATCGGCGTCCATTTTCATAATTTCTCAACTCATACCGCCTCCGGTACATGGTACATGCTATCTGTGCCTTCGTGCGTAATCGTTTACGGCGCCCCGACGCGATCTTATCGGCGTGCCGACTCATTGTCTTAGAAAATTACGAATTTTACGTCGCGGCCAGTTTGTGAGGCGATTCCAAACGGTATGATCGTTTGTCATCGAGATCTAGAAATTAATTATGATTTTTAACGTATTACAGGTTATGTCGAAATTACGATTTTGCCCTTATTTCAGAAATTGAAATTTCTCGGGTCTTACATTCTCCTCTCCTTAAAAGGAATTTCGTCCCGAAATTCGAAACGATCTTTATCTAACACATGCATATGCAACATGCACTCTACCATGCATGTAAACTAGTCATTTAAATCTTAAATGACTAAACCCGCCTTCATCCCTATGAAGGGATAAGTAGCGCATCTCGTGTCACGCCAGCGCTCTCCGTGACTCCTCCCACTCCACCGGTCTTAGCCATAACACTCTCACTGGCCTCCCACGGTCTTGCGTCGCAAAACCCCGATCACGACTCTGAAGCAATGCACCTGGTCCCTTCTCGAAAGGTCTGCATCGGTGTCGACCTCGATCTGTCCCCGATCCACCACATGAAATTTGGATGCGGGTATATATATCGGGAGCATGGAGGCGTGAAACACCTCGTGGATTTTGACATCTTTGGGCGGTAACATTGCCGTCACATAGGTGCCCCGTCCTCTTGAGTATCTCGAGAGGTCGAATAAACCTCGATAGCTCGCGCTTCACCAGAACGACCACTCCTCTTAGGTATCGCAGCCCGAGAAGACGTGATCGCGACCTCGAACTCTAAGGGTGTATTCGTACATCTATATGGCTCTTACCTGCTTGGCCACTGGCGGGTGAGAAAGCGTATCGTGTGAAGCTTCGCCTTCACGGAGGTGTCTACAATCAAATCCGGACGTGATGGATCCTCTGTCCCACCTCGGTCCATCCCCAGCGGTGACTGTGGCCTCATTACAATGCCTCATATGGTGCCATTCGTATACTCGCGATAACTGTTGTGGCGAATTCCACCTAAGGAGTAATTAATCCTCTACCCTTATGATCCGGGACACATGTTTCTGACGTGCCCTCCCAGCTTACCGTATGTAATCCATATACACCGTAACCTACTATGACCCTTGCTTGGTGTGTAGCATACCCTCTCGAGTCACAATCAGCGACAATCAATGAATTTATCAACTCAATCCATGCCATGCATATCATCCGTTCTGAAATTTTTCATTTCGACAACATCGATGAAATTTCGAAAGGGTATCGAACCTGGTCACCCTGAGCTCACATCACTCGACTAAGTGCGATAACCATGTCCACGTGATGTGTGTTTTCATCTCGGGCACATAACTTCGGCTTACGGAGCCTCTTACATTTCCTGACAACCATGAGTCTCATTGGACGTAGTCTAAAGACAACTTCGACCCACACTCACCATGAGTGGTGAATGACCACATCTGTGCCGCTCCCAGGTCCACCATGAGTAGAATCCCAGAGATTTCTCACTCATAATCCCGACTTATCAGGTCAACTCTCACCCTACATCCTAGGGAAGAACATCTATATTTGGCTTCTCTAAAGGCCTTAACCTCTAAGCCCAAATCCAATGTCGTGTCGGTACTTAATGACCGACTGGAAGTCTCGGTGCGACAACGATGGTTGTCGACTTATCGTGTCAAGCGACAATCAACAACTTGACATGTCTACCACCCCAAGGTCCACTCGCCCCATTAGCGCGACCACGATACATCGGGACTTGACCCACACTCGGCCCTTACGGCTATACGTATTGTTGGAAGTGCTTGTACCAGCTGAAAAACTAGTTCCTTTGACGTACTAGGGTGTGGAGAACAGCGCCATACTATCATGTTACGGTGGAATTTGCATTGTCCCCGAAGTCTTCGGGATCCACGATCTGCGAAATCCCATCACTCATGCAATCCACATTTAGTCCTGAAACTAGTGTGAAACGAAGTCATACGCCTCTTCCTAGCAGGAGAAAGGTGATCCTCTCTCTCTTTATTGCAAACACCGGTAATACGTGTTCCCAGTATCCTCGATTTCTCTCTATGGTTAGGTCGTCCCAACCATGGAGTCATATCCGTAAGCGAAAATCTCGTCTTTGCCCGAATGGACCTTATTTATTCCGCGTCCGCGTAATGCCGGCCAATCCCCATTTCACGTGTCTAGAGATTGACGTGGTCTCTCCTGACGCATCCTTTGCGTAACCTTATAGGTTGGTGACACTCTGGTGTGACACCCGCGTGTCCTTAAATCTCACCTTAATAACTGGCTTCGAACTTCTGCGAACTTAGCGTGCTGTAGATGGTCTCTTAAGTATGAAAACAATCCTCAGTGATACTCATGCGCCGTCGGCGGGATTTGATCGGCGTCTCCGAGCCGTGCGATGCGTAGGTTGGGCTATCTGCGCGGTCTTTTGCGTAGATCTTTCTTTGGTGCGACCGTCGATCAAAGAGGGCATCGCAGTAAACTCAAAGTGCCCATCGCAGCGTCTGCTTGAGTCTTAGGGATATCTATCTCCTAACCCTCGATTGATGGTAACCCGGTCGCGAAGGTACATCATGGAGTGAACTCGCTCCTCTCAGCGGTCAAATAAATCATCAATCCTCTCGGTAATGAGTGCGGGTGCGGATCATAACCTGTTCAGCGTCTATTGATACGCGTCGAAGGGTCTTGCCTGCTTCTTAGCGGTCGCGAGCGCCCGTGGTGAAGTGCCGTTCTAATGAACCCCTTGTCGATAGCTCTTGTATTTGGGCGTTGAGTTCTGTAACTCAAGCTAGGTGCCATCTATCTTGGTCATAGAGATGGGTGAAATACCAGTGTAACTCAATCAGAAGTCTACTACCCTCGGGTGGAATAGTCCGGAGTAACATAAATGCGGAAGCGTCATACTTCGCACACTACTCGAGGTAGATCTAAGTCGACCTCTCCTCGTCCTTTAAGTGGGCTGCGGAAGCCAACTTATGGCTTGTCCACGACACTTGGACGCTCGTATGCATGCGGGGCAAAATGTCGGTGTTCCCCACGAAATACCATACGTTGCGATCCTGCGTATGGCGGTAACCCTCCTACGCTCACCAATCGATGCGATCACATGGTATCGCCGATCCATGCCAGGGGATGACCTCGAACTACGACATGTCCATAATCCTCGAGGTCCACTTGTGAGTAGTATACAAGAGATCTCTCTAACTTCGCAACCTCGTGTGTCTATTCTCGCCACTAATCCTAAGGGGGAGAACTCACGTACAAACGGCTCCTCACAAGGTCTCTGGGGTCCTTGCCCATTTCCACCATATATAGTCCTCGTTCTCTAGCTAGAGCCTTGGTAGTCTAATCAGATCGCGTCGGTAATCCTCGTAACCTCTTCCTCGATGCTGCGTGAACGATGGTGGCCACCATCGGATCTCCTTCCCCCGTGAATGTCGGAGGATGATTCGTCTAAACCCTAGGGTTACTAGAGATCTCCACGACTACGCTATGTTGGCACGTGCGATAGCGTACTACTACACCTACGGCCTCTGCAAAGGCCGGTGATCCTAATCCGGCGGTGGTCAGATTATCGGTGGTACGACCCGGTGCCGGGTGGGCGTCCTACGTCCTCGTCCTCACTAGCCATTTGCTCTGATTAACATGGCAACGAGAATGCGTTCAGCTTTCATTTCGGTCTAGCTAGTAATGCAAATGCGATTACTAATAGACTTGACAACCATGGTATTAGTTCATTTAAGTGGTCTTAAATTTCCAACCCTTTCGATTCATTTATTTCAATAAGGTTCTAAACTTTCTTGTTCACTTCAGTATTCAAATCCCTAAAGTCCATGAATCCCTAGCTTCCAGCATTTACCCGCTTTTTCTGCGCATTTCACCGTGCATATAATTTTCTCGCAGCTTCTCTTGCGATCCGATTTCAATTGGTTGTTTAAACCCCTTTGTCTGATGTCTCTCTAAGGCATAACCACGGCCAGAGACACTAATCATACACATAACCCGGTGTATTCGCAATTAGTTTGCATTTAAAATGTTGTTTTCAGCAATTTTATTTTCAAAAATTTTATTTTGAAAATTTTATTTTCGAAAATTTTATCAAAATTTATTTGATTTTATTTGATTTTTTGATTTTATTTGAATTTTAATAATATTATTTTTTTTCAAAAATTTGTTTTACAATGAACAGTGTTCATTTGGTGACTCAGGAAAAAAAACAAGTCAAAACGGATCGAAAATGGCGAGTGCAGAGTCGCGTTGCCCCGAAACCGGCCGGGCGCGGCCCGCGCCCCTGTTGCGCCGCGCCCGCTCGCCTGCCGCCCGCAGCGCCTGCCGCGCGCCGCGCCCGATCCGCGCCCGCTCGCCTCGCTCTTGCCGCGCGCCGCTCAGCGCGCGCCAGCGCCCATGCATGGCGCCAGGCGCCCCATGCACTTCTGGCGCCCACGCCCTACGCCCAAGCATGCCCGCACGCCCACGCGCGCCACCACGCCAACCACGCCGCGCCCAGCGCTTCGGCGACGCCCGGCCGGTAACGGCCGACCCACGATACAATTCTTTTGTAATGCGGCCAAAACAGCCATGCCGATCCGCGATCTGATTTTTGTATCGTGACACTATCGGCTGCAATACCCTCTCACCTTGCAATACAAAACCTTCACACTATTGCTTCGCGATAAAACTTTAATATTACTGTCTGATTTTATCATTTCCTCACAATACAATTTATAAATAGCTATGTCAAATTTACGCTCAAAATTTTTTTTTTTTGTTTTTCATTATAAATGATTTTTTTTTTCATTTATTTCCAGAAATTGGAAGAATCTCTAAAAATCACCAAAATCAAAATTTTTTTTTCATACTCTTTAATACTCAAATAAATTTATAAAAATTTATTTAACCCCATTTTCTTAAATTTTACCCCATAAACTCTTAAAAATTATTTCTCCCTTCATAACGAATAAATTTATAAAATTTATTTTCCTTTTCCAGTTTTCCACTGAAAAAATTTTCTTCACTCAAATAAATTTATAAAAATTTATTTTTCTTCTATTTTCTTCAATTCCCATCCAATAAATTTATCAAAATTTATTTTTCTTCAATTTTCCAACTTAGAAAATTATTTTCATCACCTAATAAACGAAATAAATTTATAAAATTTATTCTTTTCATTCTTTTCGATTTTGTACCTTTGTACAACTTCAAAAACATTCTAAATATTTTCTACACATCTCCATGTGCTAATCCTTAACCACACACCTACTCATCTTAGATACTACACTTGGCATACACACCATCGTTATATTATGCATATTTTTCACACAACATAGTCCAATCTCATCACACCACATGAAGTAAGCATACCATTCACACAATTCATCAAATCACCCGAAAACACATCAGCGCTCGTGATTTTTCCTAAAATGTCCCATACCTAAACTCAACATCGAACCACACCTAGTGGTGATGTTTTACATTCATAGCTAAGCCCAAGCCTCCATCTCTAGGCTTATGCACCTCCATCCCAGACCACCCAGTGGTGATGGATACCAAACCAGAGCTCCTAGGTATTCGTATGCCTAAGCTGCGATCTGGTTGTAGCGCTGAAACCAGGGGGTCCGTTGGCTACCCGTCAACCCTTGGAATACTCGTGAATGTCGGGTGACGGGCATTTTCACGAATCGGGTAGAGTCTCCTTTGTCGGGAGCTCTGCGAATACAAACATAAACCTGCATATACCTGTCCCAAACAATCCAATATATGCAATATATACCAAATATGGCCACTTGGGCCCATAACAGTACTCAATATACATGCCGACTATGAATCCAACTATATACCCAATAGTTACAAGAGTTAATATGTTTTACTCTCATACAACATATATTAAAATGAAAAGCATTCTAATACATGTATACATGAAGCACATCCAGCTTTCTTAGCGCTTCCGACCTCTAGGACTGAGCCGTCTCCTCGCATGCTCCTGTACGTAAAATAAAGGGGATCCTGACCAGAGTGAGCTAAAGCTCGATGGGAGAATCACCACAAATGGGCTACTCACACCACCTAAGTGCGGTCTGATGTTCCGATTTAAACCGCTCGAGCAAATGCATGATCCTACTTGAATGTCTACATGACCAACTCAGATCTCGAGTCCTCACCGACTCTCTCACACTCGCCTAAGCCTCGTATGAGAATATTAGTTTTAATAGTGGACAACCCTCCGATGTATATATATCAATTGGGCCGCTCCGACGATTGATATATATTATTTGTTTGTGGACTACCCTCCGATGAATAAATATCAAATTTGGGCGCTCCATTGGTTGATAAATTATTTAGTTTGGACTACCCTCCGATCATTTTAATATTTTAGACTACCCTCCGAACCATTTTTCCTCTGACTCATGGCATCATGCACTAACTCCTAAGTCCACAAGGATCATTTCCGGTGCATATAGAATGCATGTGTGCCAATCGCAGCAAATCCCAATTCACATGTAAATATATATAAACAGCCATATATTTACAAAACAACTAATTCACACAATCATATCATGTAAATTAATTAATTCCACACATCAAGATTAACTCACTTGGGCTAATGATCCTTCTCTGAGTAATTTAATTTTAAATCCCTTTCGACCAACATGTATTTTCACGAAAATATATTTTTTGGCTGTATTAAGTCAGTGAAACCTCGTTACTATTCGAAAAATCCTAAAATGCAGAAGTTCACTTAGTGAACCCGCGAAATACGACCATTCCGGCCCAAAGCATACCAAGCAAGCGTTTAACACACAAATTAAACAAAAGCACCAGCTTGACCATGGCGGCTCTGTGCGCAGCCAGCTTCAAAGAAAACCTTGCATCGATTGATGGTCCGTATTTGGGACCCGATCGTCTGACCCATTCCGACCTCAAATCCATTCAACACATGATTAACACCAAGAACACACAAATTCATACCCACATCCGCCCGTGGGCGATCACGGACTGGTCGTTCATTCTCAAAATTTTCTATTAATTCGATCCCGATGTTTTGGGACGATCGAAACACCCCGATGGCCTCTATCCCAGCTCGAGCATTTGAAAAAGTACTAAAATGGGAGATAAAACCAAATGAGGGAAAATCCTACCTCAAGGAGTTTGAAGAAACTCCTAAATCAGTACCACCGCGTAGCCACTGCGTGAAGCATTTCTCCTTCTTGTCCGAAACTGAAGCGGTCGGATCGTCGCGCGTTTCTAGAGAAGGAGACCTTCTCTACCTAAACCCATTCGGCTACTGCACTCCATTTTGTTTCAAAATCTGTTTTGCCTCCGCTGGTTTAGGTGGAGAAGACCATGTTCACTAATTAATCTTGTAGTGAGCTTAAACTACTCAGAAATGACGTTATGTCCCTCATTTCCAGATTTGATATTCGGCACTACCTCGGCCATTCATTTTCATAATTTCTCCAACCATACCACGCCTGGTACATGGTACATGCTATACATTGCCTTCGTCTACGCCAGCTCTACGGCTTGGCGCGTGCCTCGAAAAGCGTCTTAGGCTCGACGTCTCGAGAAAGTGCAGTACTGCGTCGGCGATTTTAGTGGGCGAATTCAACGGTATGATCGTTTCGTCATCCGAGATCGAAAATTAATTATGGATTTTTAACGTGTACAAGGTTGTATCGAAGTACGATTTTGCCCTTATTTCGAAATTGAAATTTCACCGGGTCTTACGGTGGCCAATGGATCTGTCGGGAGACGCTATATGGCGGCTAGTGGAGCTTGTTTTAGGTGTGGAGAGTTGGGCCATATGGCGAATCATGTCTAGATTTCCCGGCCGGCGACCTTTTCCTCGAGGTTACGCTTCCTGAAGTATTGCGCGAGTTCATTGGGCGGCGCCCTAGTTCTTCTCGGTGGTGCGCGATTATAGTGTGGCCAGACGTGGATATGGAGGTAGAGCTCCGGGAGGTAGATTTAATTGGTAGGGCCCGGTCGGGCTTAGAGCTCCTACGGTCTGGGTGGTCAGCGGATTTTCCATCTGGTATTGGGCGTCGAATCTTTGTTGTATCGAGGTACTATTCCGTGCAGTATGCAAGCTGGGGTGTTATTAGATCGGGTGCACGCCCTTTGTGTCTCCTAGCTTTGCATTGAAGGGCTTGGTGTTCGATGACGAACTTAGACTAGTTATGGTCTGGCCATACCATGTGATGCCTTAGGCGGATATTTACTTTCCATCGTGTCGGGTTGCCAATGGCGAACGCCAGCGAATCTTATTTTTTGTTGGATGTGATGGATTTAGGTTATTTTGGGTATGGATTGGTTACGGCGGGCGCATATCTGGATTCTTGAGAGAACAAGTGATTTTCCGGATTCGAGTTCGGATTTGGGTTTCGTGGTGGCGGAGTACCGACCCTTCTAGATTTTGAAGTTTCAGCCATTGCAATTTGAGGCGGATGCCTCTGGGTGCGGGGTTATCGCTCTTATGAGGAGACAACTGGTGGATAGAGTAAAGTTGATGATATCACCTGTGCTTGTGAATTTCACGATGTTTTGAGGAGGAACAAGTTACTTTGACGAGGAGATAATTTTGCATTGATGTTATGCGGGAGTACGACTTCTATCTCCTTGCACCACCTTAGGATAGCACTGGATTGGCGAAAGGAGCGATTCACGAGATTTGTTAGACAAGGTTTTATGTCGGGCTAGTATACTCACAGGGTTATCCCTGTCTTATTTGTAAAGAAAGATGATTTTTACGACTATGTAGACTACGGACAATTTGAAACAAGGTAGCGATCATGTAATATCCAGCTCCCAGACCGATGACTTGTTTGATCGACCGGGGTGCATCATGTTTTTCTAAGATTGATCTACGGTCAGGATATCATCAACTGAGAATAAGACATGAGGATGTTAGAGAGGAAACGACAGTCGGGACGAGTACGGCAGTATGAGTTCCTAGTAGTGTCTTTTGGACTCTTCAATCATAGCAAGCCTTTATGGTTGATGAGCAGGGTGTTTCAAACCCTTCTAGATCGCTTTGTAATTGTGTTCATTGATGATATCTTAGTATATTCTCGGGTAGGAGGAGCATGTAGAGCATTTAAGGATAGTATTGCGGATTTTGAGGAGCGACAATTATATGCTAAAATTCTCTAAGTGTGAATTTTGGGTACAGATAGTGTGGCTTTCTTGGGACATGTAGTATCGAGGAAGGTATTCAAGTGGATCCCGAAGATAGAGGGCGATGATGGATTAGCGAGACCAGCCACACGGTGGCGAGGTTCGAAGTTTCCTGGGCTTAGCCGGATATTATCGCCGTTTTGTGCAGGATTTTTCGAGGATTGCTGCACCTTTAACTCGGTTAACCCAGAAGAAAGTTAAATTTCAGTGGACAGAGGTTTGTGAGGCGAGTTTTCATAAGTTGAAGGATTGATTTGACCTGCACTCCAGTGCTAGCATCCTATCGGCTCGGGGAGGTTATACGATTGTATTGTGGCGCTTCGAGAGTCGGATTAGGGTGTGTATTGATGGCCGCGGTAGGTGATTGCATGCCCAGGCGATTTGAAGAGGCATGAAGCGATTACCCCACTCATGACTTGGAGATGGCAGCTGTGATCTTTGCATTGAAGATCTGGAGGCATTACCTATATGGTGAGACGTGTGAGATCTTTACGGATCACAAGAGTTTAAAATATATTTTCGAGGAGCTAAATTTGGGAGCGGAGGAGATGCATTTGGAGTTGTAGGACTGAGTTAGCCTGAGGTGGTACCACGGAGTAAGGCCCAATGTGGTGGTAGATGCTTTGAGTAGGAAATCATCAGGTAGTCTCGCCCACATTAGTGCAGAGAAGCGACAATTGACTAGGGGGTTGTATGAATTGTATGATCAGGGTTTATAGCTAGAGGCGTTGGAGTCTGGAGCACTTTTAGCATTTCAGAGTCAAATTAGTTACGATGGGCGAATTAAGGCATTTCGGTCTGAGACCCACAGTTGATGAAGATTATGGATGAGGTTCAGCAGGGTCAGGCAGATGATTTTGTGATTGGGGATGATGGCACGTTGAGATTGGGTACTAGGTTGTGCGTCCCCGATGTTGATGGACTTAGAAGAGAGATTATGGAAGAGGCTCATCATACAGCTTACAGTATTCATCCCGGTTCCACTAAGATGTATCATGATCTTAAGGGTAACTATTGGTGGAGTGTATGAAGAAGGATGTAGGAGTTTGTATCCAGTGTTTGACTTGCCCGGTAGGTCGAGCTTGAGCATCGAAGCGGAGTGCACGGGTTGTTCACGACCACTCCCCCATTCCCGAGTGGAAATGGGAGAATATTACCATGGACTTGTGGTAGGTTACCTCGAACCCGGCGGTATGATTCCATTTAAGGTGATGGTCGATCGAATGACTAAGTCGGCACACTTCTTACACAGTGAAGACAACTTTTTCCGTGCGGGTATGCTAGGGTGTATATTGAGAGGATTAGTCTTCATGGGATCCCGGTTCGATTGTGTCGACGGAGGATTTGGGTTCACTTCTAGGTTTTGGTGGAAGGTACGGGAGGAAGCTTGGTACCGATTGGACTTTATACGGCTTTTCGCACCGAGACGGATGGGCGATTCACGAGAGGACTATTCAGGCGTTGGGCTGTGCACGAGGATGTGTGTGATGGATTTTGGAGGCGATAGAGTTGGCATTTTACCTTTGGTGGGTTCGGCATTACCATGGCGATTATCATGCTAGTATCGGTATGGCGCCTTACGAGGCGTGTATGGCGAAGTGTCGATCGCCGGTTGCTGGGAAGAAGTTGAGTGAAAGGAAGTTAGCAGGTCTGAATTGGTCGAATCATACGAAAAGATTCTATCGTGAGATCGGTTGAGGACCGCTTTCAGCAGACAGAAGAGCTATGCAGACCCTAAGAGGAAACATGTGGAGTTTGGTGTAAGGTAGTATGTATTACGAAGGTTTCCCGATGCGGCGTGATGAGATTTATTAAGAAGGGAAGTTAGCGCACCTTGCTACGTGGGACCATTTGAGATTGTGGATAGAGTTGGGGATGTAGCTTTGCGACTGGGTTGCACCTAATTTCGCCAATGTTCATCAGGTCTTTCATATATCTATCTTTGAGAAGTATGTACCGAGATCCTTCACATGTGCTACGAGCCCAGAAGTAGAGATCGGGTGAGTTTATCGTATGAGGGGGCGACATGGCTATTATGGATACTCGGGTTCATGACTCCGATCGAAGAATCATTCCGAGTAAGTCGAGTCCTATGGCGAAATCATTCGGCGAAGAGTGCCTTGGGAATCAGAGCAAGAGATCGAGTAACTCTTTATACTTGTTCGATTGATAAGGTATATTTTCTTATTCCTAAATTCGGGCGAATTTTCTTAAGGGGAAGAATGTAATACGTAATTATTATGATTTAAATTTTTAATTATTGAGTTTTGATTTGGATTTATTTATCGGAATTTTATTTAATTATGTATATTTTCTTCAAAATTTTTTTGAGTCATAATAATTATTTTGGCCATTTCAAATTGTTACATACTTGTTTTAATATTTATTTTGATTTATTAAATATTATTTAAGTTATTATTTATTTAAATACAAATTTTTATAATCAAAGTTTAAATTACACAATCATGCCTTAATTAAGTTGATTAAGGGGCTAAGTGAAGGGATGAAGATGAAGGGGCAAACTACCAGCCAAACCCCTTCTCCCTCTCTCTCTCTCCTCCTTTGTCTTGTAGCCACCCACCGACAGCCGTTCAGCACTTCAGGCCACCGATCCAGCCTTAGACAGGGAAAGGTAGCCCCATCTGACCACCCTTGTCTTGCTTTGGTTTCGCCTGAAACTGCCCGTTCGCCGGAATCACGCCCGTGGTTTCTCTCGCCTTGCCGCCACCCAGCACAATCGGCCATTTAAGTACCTCCAAGCTGCCGTTACTCTCAAAAAGACTACGCACGGACAGGTAACCTTCGACCACCCTTGGATTCATCGGAAACAGCCCCCATTCGCCGGATAATCGCCCGAACCAGTTCGCCCTTTCTCTCTAACGCCTCCGGTTTCGCGTTTTAGGCCACCTCGTGAGCAGGGCCGGGAAAGTAGAATCCACCAGCCCTTAAGACCCTAAAGATCGAGGCTGCCAGACTCGCCATTTCCACGATCGTTTTGGTAGGTGACGGAGGCAAGTGGAGCTCGCGGGTTGGAGGCTTGTCGGGGCCGGTCAGAGCCACTCCGGTGAATCCTCTGAAAACAATTTCATTTTTGGGTCCCTTGAGCCTTGGGCTTCGCGTAGGTGTCCTCAAAAATCAAATTTCCGACCACCTCCAATTTTTCCGGCCATCGTCGGCGGCGAGACCTCGGCGATGCGGGACGGAATGTCCGTCCCGTTCGTGGTTCGGCTAAAGTGTAATCGGACTAAATCGAGACTCATTAAAGATTCCATAGCCTAAAGCGTGTAGAAACTGGTGTGGTGTATGGTATTCGATATTCGTATTTTAATTGTTCGTAAATGTTATTTTAGTATTGAAAATGCCTTGTTTATCGTTTAATTGCTCATGTCCATGTTTTGGAAAGATGTAACTTAAAATATATACGCCGGTTCGATGTTGTGTTTAATTTTATCCTGTATAATTCGAACCGCGTTGATTTTTTTTATTTAAACGTATTTTTATTTATATCCGGAGTTATTCATGTATAAATATAATTATTTATCCGAAGCTATAAATTGTATCACTTGTGTTTATCGTGAATTGTTGACCTTTAATGTTGGATTAGGTCGATAGTGGATTTATACGTAGTTGTGGCTCGGCTCGGCAGTATGAATAAGTGTGGATATTAGAGTGTATTATTTTGCACATCGGGTTACGGTTTAGTTTCTGGGGAGTTAAGTCCAGTTTTTAGGGGAGGTTCTGCCGAATTTTCGGTAGAATATAATTTAGGTTTTGAGTTGGTTTAGTCTGTTGGGTTAATCTGAGTGAGTCTAGGTATATTTAAATCTTAATCTTATTAATATTAATTATGTCTTTCCGTGCCGTTGTGAGCGGCTCCACGGGGTTGGCACGGCGCGAGCGATTACGAGATGCGAAATACGTGATTGATATCATATAGTTTATAACACACCATCTGTACAATCTGCCAGCATTTATATGGCATTAAGCTACACTCGAATCATCCACGACACAGTTATTACTATGAAATTGTATTTACTATGGTAAATTAAATTATTATTTAGTTGTTATAAATATATGCATATAGAGCTGACATGATGATGGATGTGAGTGTGTATTGTATTTGCAATGATTGTAATAGGAACTATAGTAGGATTATACCACTGATGGGTTTACATCGGGACCGCGTCTTGCACGGTATTGATCGGATTATGTTGCTGGTTTATGGTTGCTGGAATTTGCTGGGTTCACACCGGTTGGCGTTTCTCTCGGGGATCTGGGAGGTAAGGTCCCACTGGTTGGCGTTACTCTCGGGCGCCGGCTATGGATTATGATATGTTAGTTTGCTGGGTAGGACCACTGGTTGACATTTCTCTCGGGCGCGGCTATAGGTTATTGGATTAAGTGTCGGCCCGGGTTAAGGACCACAGTGGAAGCGTTCTCTCAGGCTCAGGTCTCATTGGATTTAGAAGAGAGCCGTGGGAACTATAGTATTGGAGTATAGGGTCACCTTTAGTGTCTCGATTGATGCTGATGTTTGTGTTATGACATAGCAGGCTATACTGTGTGCGTATACATGATTATGTGAATTTCCTTATTAATATGATTTTCATTACCATGTTTATATTATAGATTACTATAAGTATAAGCATTTTGGTTGTAGATGTGGTATGAATTATGTGATATTAACTCACTCTCGAGGCGACGGTCTCGATTTATTTTCCGAATAAGCATCCAGGTCCTCCTTCTCCGGATCCTTGATAACCCTTGAATTCCCTTCACGGCGGTTACATATAAATGACCCTTGATATTATTGTCTTTGTCTATTGTCTAGATTGTCCACTTATGATCAGTTAAAGATATTATTATATTTTTGTAATTAGAATGTAGTGTTTTTATTTTGTCAATATGGTAAAGGTGTATGTGGGATCGAGATTTCATCTCTCCCTACTGATGTTTGGCATCTGAGCATATTATATAGGTATGTCGACATATTGTCAGGTGATCGCATGATTATTGGTATAAGTATTTCAGTTAGGCTTGCTACGGGTTTCGGTGGCTTTATGCCTTCCCATTCCTGCGCGGTCCACGATCCCCAGTTTGGTCATTGACTCAATTCATCTGATATAAAACGCTAATTTACATCCACAAGAGCATAGCTTCAAATTCGGACACATCAAAATTATAAAAAAAGCAAAAAAAAAACTAGAATTTGAAACATCTTGTGAGTGCGTCTACGTGACCTACATGAGAAACCTGGTGGCAGCATTTTACTAGTCTAATTACGCAAACAAGAATAATTAATCCAATTTGACATGACAAATAGCAAGGAAGTCTTATTCTGGTTTTATAAAAATCATCATCCTCCAAAGTAGGTTATTACTCACTAATTTCCTTTTACTTATTGAATTGTAACCTTTTTACTTTACCCCCAGAAAATAATTTATAATTGCACTCTGTTTTTTATTTCAAAAGAATATGTTGGTATCTAATCTTTAGGTTGAAAAAAAAGTGAAATATACAAACCCAACAGCCTAACTAAAATATTTCATTATGAAGTTATCAAAGATTCCCAATAAAAATTAAAAAATAAAAAAAAACTAATTATTAATAAATTTAGCGACCTGCAGCTTAATTCACATTGCTTGTATGAAAGTTTCAAGTGGACAAGGCAGGGATGCATATGGACCAAAATAAGAGGGACATTAGGAAAAAAAAGAAGAAAAATAGCAAATCGACTTAGGAAATCAATTTTGCATGCATATGTCTCAATTTTTTCCCCAAATTAAATCAAATTAAATGGAAAAAATGGGTGGCTTCAACTCTGCTTCTGAATCTCATGGCTTGATTTTCTAGTCTCATTGTTTACCCCACATGTAAATATCAGTAAACATGATTATGGAATAAAACAGTAAGGCACTAGCATTATCGAACTCTCTCGATAATCATTAAAACTTATGTGGTAAATATGAAAGGAAATGAAGAAAAAAGAGCAAATGCCCCTTTCGTGTTTGATGGTTTTAGAGAGGTAAAGACATTTTCATTTTATTTTTAGGAAAAAGTGATAAAAGTTAAAGTATAAACAAGATTATTTATTGACCCAAAAAATAATTGATCAACAACCCAACAAAAAACCAAGAAATGGACTACAAAACATAATATCTCTATTTGATTATGAAACATATATTCTTAGTAGATTAATAACATTACTTCTTAATGACGATATTTATTGGCTTCCATTCTTGATTTGAAGTAATCTATTAGGCTTCAACATAAATAAATAGCTAGGGTTATAGTGATATTTTCTACTCCCACTCTTTAAATGTTCATCATCTCATTTAAAAAGGTTTCTGATTTTTCCTTCTATATGTGTCCAAGGGAAATGAGCAATTGAACTTTGATCCAATGAGTCAAAGTGAAAAAGAAGATAGAATCATTTACCCATAAATCGTTAATATAAAAAAAAATCATTTCATAAATAGTCCAAAATTAATATGCACAATCATTTGATTAAATTGCTATATACTTAGACCATAAAATTAATAAAAAAAATGACAAATAAATAAAAATCGAAGAGTGGGGAGAAGATAGGTTGGATTGAAGAGAATTGAGACACTTGATCATATCTCCAAATGAAGGAAAGACAACACATGGGATCTGGGTGTGAGGTGTCATGATGAAGAAATGGGGAAGAGATATGAATAGTGAGAGAAGAGTAGGCTTCCCTTAAATGTTGATGTCGGAATTAAAATTCTTTGGAAATCCTAGAAAACTCAAATTAATGAAGCAGCTGAAAAAAAATGGCCGGAGCAATTGGGCTATCTCTCGAGTCTATTTACGTATAAGTTTGCGGCTCATAAGTCCTTACCCACCCCTTATCCTACTAAGTCAAACACAAGTTTTAATAATAGCCCACAAGAAAAGCACTCTATCTGTGACCGTCATCCCTGAGTTTCACCTTTCTGGCTCTTTAAGGGAAAAAGAAATAGACAACTAAACCATGTACTCTAAAACATATCAGCAGAAAGGTATTAGTATTAGTATTGGAGGGTTCATCAAAAACCTCACTCTAAGTGGGTGGGTTATGGGGAACCATTCGGACTAACAATATAAATATGCATTTGAATTTGAAAACCCAAGCAGGGGAGGCACTAACAACCTTTATGCTTGAATTGAAAAAGAAACTGAGACATGGATGTATAATTATTTAGAAGGGGGGTTCTATAATAATGCAGTTCATGTGTTATATAATATTGGGGCAATGCATGTTGATACTAGCCTTAGTCGTTCTTGTTCTTGTTCTTGTTCATCATTACATGAATAATGGAGCATTACACGATACTATAATGTTAATTGATATATGAAATTTCCAAATATAGAGTTCAAAACTTATAAATATAAGAGTAGACCTATGTATTATAAGATGATGGTTATTAAAATAAGTTATAAAGAAAGCCTTAAAATGGTGGATAAGCATTTGTTACTTGATCAAGTTTCCATTGTCATGCAATGGACTAATCCATTGCCATGTTTCTAGAAAGAAGAAAAATACAAAGTGGTGAACTTTCATCACTCTTTGATCCTGCCCACAAGCAAAAACAACCCTATCTGAGGCAATGGCCTAGTCATGAAAACTAATTTTGAAGCAGCGGCTGTGATTAAAATAGTAAAATGAGCAATAAATAAAGCAGATCTCTGTTTTCTTGGAGCACGAAGCGGAATGAAGAAACGAGCACATAAAAAGAGATTAAAATAGAAAATAAAACGAAGGAAAACTTGCTACGGTCGGAACATCGGGACTTGAAAACCACTTTTGCCTAAATAATGCTCCACCAGTTCGTTTGGAATCTGAGGAAAAAAAAAATACAAAGCATAAGAATTCAAACAATAGATAAAGAAATCAGTTTTAAGACAAAAAAAAAAAAATCATCGGTAGAAGTGTAATTCAATAAAGAAGCAAGAAAATCGGTGGCGCGAGAATGGTCGTCGTGCACGCCGTTTACTCCACGATTTTGATTCATCCTTCTTCTCTCTCTCATGACGCTGTTCATTTATAAAACCACTAAGGCGAAAACCCTCCTCAACTGCTCTCAGCTCCCATGCAATTTCAATGACCCGACCCTTAAAATTCTCCTCCTCTACCACCCCTTTCTTCGTCTTCTCATTACTTGATAGCAAATCAACCATGAACAGCCACTTGAAAATTAAACCCTAGAACAAGAAGAACAAACCATAAATGATCCTCACCGAGCACCCGCTGTGTCAACCAATAATCAAGTGAATCTCCTCCCAACACAAACACAGAAAAAAGAAACAAAATGAAGGGATCAGAATCAGCGAGTTAGGGTTTTCGAGTTAGGGCTTTCTTAGGGTTCGGGGAAGATCGGAGAACGAAGATAGTCGAAGAAAATTGAAGATAGAAAAATAGAAAGAGAAACTAAGGCTTGTTTGGTGCTGTTTTTGAACACTATTTATTAGAATAGTTTTATAAAACCCTTTTTACTCATTCAAACTTCAGTGTTTTGTCTTTTTTTGTGTTTTTGAAAAAAATAAAAATCAAACGTGTTTTTATTTTCTTGTTTTATTTTTTAAAATAAAAAAATAATTTTTAAAAACTATAAATAAATGGCCTAAAGGCTAAAACTGAAAGGACCTTCACAGATAATTAATTTCGGATTTTGGATTTCATTGTTAAATTTCTTTTAAAAAAAAAGACCAATAATTTAAAATTTCATTTCAAATTTAAATATTTCAATCATTTATTAGTAAATCAATCTACTTTAAGTATTTAAATATTTTTTATAGATAATTTAAAATATTTAATTCATACTTATTTTGTTACTTTATTTTTTTTATATTTATTTATTTAAATGTTACATGTTTATTTATTTACATAAATAAATATTTATTTATTGTTACTTGCACAAGTGAAAAAGTAACCGATTTATAAAGAAAAAAGAAAACATGAGACTTCTCTTCACCGAAACAACACCCCTAGTTGATACTCGTTTTTCTCATCTTCTCTTTCTATTTTTTTCTCTATTCCATTTTCATTGGATATATGGCTTGTGATTCGGCCATCTGATCTTCTCCGATACCACAGAAAGCCTAACTTCGAAAACCACCAAACATCGAGTCGATTTTATTTTTCGTCTGGAAGCGGGCTCACTGGTAAAGTATCATTTTATTATTTGGTCCTTTTATTTTAGGGTTTAATTTTGTTGGTTGTTAAGTGGCTAATTTTGTGTTTGGTTGATGAGAAAGAAGACGAAGGAAGGAGGTAGTAGAGGGAAGATATTGGATAACGTTAAGAGATAAGGGAAATAATGAAAGCATTAAAATTTTTCTATAGAAACTTTCTCATATTGCGGTCGTAAATACCGCAAAGCAGTACCCAAGCAGAAGAAGTAACATGTTGTAATCTTATAGCTTTAATGTCAATTGATTTAATAAAAAATTCCAATTTATTAGAAACTTGGATACAAAATTCCAACTTTTTCTTAAAGAGCCCGATATATCAGATCCCTCACGATTTTCCGACATCAAACACACATTACTATTAACCGGGAAAATATGTAAATGATGATAAATGAAATTGTAAACTGTGAATAAAAAAATACAACAAGAAAAATTTTGGAAAGAGTTCGGCAAAGTGTCCTAGTCGGTAATTTTCTTACTCCTTTATTGATTATTTATTTTGCACATAGTTTGAAGTGGATAAATCCTAATTCATTTTCATTTATTGTACCAACCCCATATATTTTTCTTCAAATGCATTTACATATTTTCCTCTATTTTATAAAAAATTAAATAATACATAGTATATATATATATATATATATATATATATATATATATATATATATATATATATATATATATATATATATTATCTCTCTCCTCTATATGTGTGTGTGTGTGTGTGTGTGTGTGTGTGTGTGTGTGTTTTCTTTAATATTTCTAATAGTAACGAACATTAAAAAAAAACCATTTTTTTTTTTGTTTCTTACTACATTCTTTAACAATTTCAAAAATATCACAAATAATTCAAAAAATGAAAAACATAAAAGGAAAATATGCATTTAAGCTGTATAATGTTGTATAAAAGAACTAAGCCTCTGGCGCTCCTTAAATATTCATTTGAAGTACTAAAGGTTATATTTTTTTGGCAAGTCCTGGGTTTAAAAAACCTTCCACTTGAAAAAAAAAAATAGTCATGACTAAGAATCGATCGATTTGTTCAAAGAATTTTTAATAAGAATAAACAAACAATCAGATGATGAAAATTATAGGAATCTAGACTAGTATCTTTTTCTCGGTTTGATGAACTACTTGACCCCGTGGAGCCGTCCATCATTGGATTGGCTCAGAAACTCTAATTATTTTTTTTTAATCAAGGAAAAAAAAGAAGCAATGGATAATAAAGAACATGGAGATAGAGGGAGTCAAAACCCCATCAAGTTGCTTTTTTAAAGTAAGAATATAGTTTCAATAAATATTTTATAATACTTGCTTGTGTTTCCCATGCATCGTACACGGGCTTTACTGCTTCATCTTCAATTCTTGCAGACAATTGAACTAGAATAAAAATGATTGTGAGTGTGGCCCCGAAGCCCGGGGTCGGGTTGACTGCCCGTCAACCCTTGAATACAAGTGGAGGTCGGGTTCGCGCCACTTTAGAAAATCGAGCGAAAGTCTCCTTTGTACGGGAGCTCTACCCTGAATCTGGGCACCTGCGTATACATCCCAAACAGTCGATATAACTTACAATATATGTCAATCTGACCACTTGGGCCCATAAACAGTATACATGCCAACTATGAATTCAACTATATACCCAATAGTTCTAAGAGTTCAAATATCTTACTCTTACACAACATATATTAAAATTAGAGAATTCTAATACATGTAAAGCATCATCGAAGCCACAACGGCTTTCTTAATCGGTCTCAAAGGATGAGCAGCACGTCTCCTCACAGATTTGTACTGTGAAAAGGGGATCTGGCCGAATTAAACTAGCTCGATAGGAGAATGCTACCTAATGGGCTGCTCACCACTAATGCGTTGCAATGTTTACCATTTAAAACACACATTCAAACAGTGATCCCTGTGAATGTGCACATGATGAAACTCAGATCCGAGAGTCCTGACTCTCTCACTCGCCTAAGCCTTATAGCAGAGTTATTATTTATTAGTGGACAACCCTCCGATCTGTATGCCATATCAATTGGGCGCTCGGGCAGATTGATATATAAATTGTTTAATGGACTACCCTCAGTGAATATCAATTGGGGCGCTCTAGATTGATTGATATATAAATTGTTTGTGGACTACCCTCAGATGGTGTCAGTTGGGCCGCTCAGGCCGATTGATATTTTAAGTTTATGGACTACCCTCCGATAATTAATATTTTAGACTATCCTCAGAACCATTTTCCTCTGGGCTGTCTCATGCACTCCTCATAATCCTAGGGTGATCGATTGCATATAGATATGTATGCAGTTTCGATACAATCTAATCACATGCAAATATATAAACATGAATATACTCATAAATTAAAAATCGCCTTGTCGAAGTTATACTTAATTTTCATTTTGCCAATATCCCAATTAAGCTCTTGGGCTAATGATCAAACCGCAGTAATTTAATTTAAATCCCTTTCGACCAAACACATATTTTCAATCAACTACAATTACACACATGTAATTCCACACACTTCAATCATCACCCGATCTAGCTCATGCGACAGATGCAATATACCAATGGCTTACATCCGCAATTTAATTCTATATAATTGTGTCATTATTATCATGCCTCAAGCATTAACTATTAATTCTTTTGATCAATAGCTCTCCAAATTAATTTCACCGCACATACCAAGCCATTGATTCTACACACGATTTCAATGCCGAAAACCATGGACCTTTATGGCCATTTTCACCTGAACCGGAATTTGTTTTTAACGGTCCGGGAAACCAACTTGATCATTGTCACTGGAACTGGCCCACATATCGACTCTCGGTTTCACCTTTTTGGAGCGAGATTTCCTACCATTTCGATCTCTACTCACCAAAATGAAATTTAATACATAAATTCCATGGAGCGACCCACATCGGTTCGGCGTTACGGGGTTGTCGAATGTCAATACTCTATAATTCGGTCCTTGTTTTGGGACCGATCAACAACCATTCCATTTATTCATGACATGATTTAAAGCTTAATTTTGGTGCCAAGCACCCGAACAGCCCACTGATTTCTAGCGATCACAGGTAGCAAAAAATCTCAAAGAAATTCCCACGGTCGGTCCGTGTTTTGGGACCGATCAGCGACTTTGCTTCAGGAAACTAACGAACATTGAAAACCCTTAAAAATGGGAATACAAAACACAAGTAGGGAGAAAATCCTGCCTCTTGAGTTTGTCAAAACTTCGCCAAATCCGGGAGTCCAGCGTGGCACATCGCGTCGAGCGTTACTTCCCTTCTTGCCCCGAAGACCACCGACGGTCGGATCTTGTGTATTTCTAGAGAGAAGCCCTCTCTCTCTCTAAAATCCTCTCACACGAAGGTCACTGCATCTCAATCTGGTTCTCCACGTTTTTTTGCTTTGGTTGATTTAAAGAGAAGCAGCACTATTGGCTAATTTGGCTTTTAGTGACTTAAAATCAATTTCTATAATGCCCATTATGTCCCTCTTTTACCAGATTTGATATTCGGCACTATCTCGGCCGTCCATTTTCATTATTTCTCTACTCATACCACTTGTACATGAGTACATGCTATAAGTGTCTTTCGTCGCATCGGAAATCGTTTTGCTGACACGAAAGCGATGCAAAAGCGATACCGACTCATTGTCACCAGAAAATTATGAAATTTGGTACTGGTAGATTTTGTGAAACGATTCGGCGTGCAATCCGTTTTTTCATCGAGATCTAGAAAAGTGGTACGGATTTTTAGCGAGTGCAATTTGTAATCAAAATTACGATTTGCCCTTGTCGCGAAATTGGAATTTCTCGGGTCTACGGTGAGCAATGACATCAATGTTCTATAAATAAGGGCTTGATTAAGTCTTTCATTTTCAATTTATTTTCAATAATAGATCCTGTAGAGACATCAAATACTACAACACATCAACAAGTTTCCAGCATCCCCGAAAGAAATCACAATGCCAGCATTCTCCCCTCCATTGTTTTCAACGCTGCAGATGCCGCCATTTATTGATTTTATTACTAGATTTAGCCATCTAGATAACATGCTAATAGTTTCTTGTAGCGGAGAAAGCACATGTATAGAAAATTAATCTAAAATGCAGCAATTTCACATATTACCTTTATCGTTTTTATTCCTTTGGTAGGCTAGAAAAAAATGGAAGGCACCTAAAGACTATCACGATAGAGTATATAGATTATAAACAAAGTAAACCCGAGCGAAAACTAAAAATCAAGGAGCTTAAAAATTAAAAGTCTCTTGAAGTAAAAGCAAAACAAAAGTCCACTCCATCAAGACTGGACCAACTTGACTTCACTTGCTGGGTTGAACCGATATGTTTACAATGTCTTACACTTTCAAAGGTTTGAAAAATCGGGATATATTTTGAGGATTGGAACTTGGTCCAAAGTTGTATAAAAACAACTCTTTCAACAGCCCATCAAAGCACTGAGAGTAATTTAAGGGCATTCAAACAAATATGACACAATGTATATTAGAGATAAATTATCTCTTACTTTTTATTACATTAATATCATTTTCAAGAATACTTATTTATTTTTTAAATTATATATATTACAATTATTATGAATCCATGATATTAGGGTTACAATAAATTTCATAGAAAACAATAATTATTTTCTTGACATTTTTTAAAAAGACAGCATTATATTTTTGAGAAAATAAAAATATTTTAAACTTTCAAACTATTTTTATATGATTTTTTTATTTTATATATATTTATGTAAAAATATCTACAATATATCTTCATTATATCCAATATATCACAACAAAATCGTATATCGATATATCAATCCAATGATATTTTTAATAGTTGTTTATACCCTTGGTCCATGTAGGTGTGGTTAGAAAGCCAATAATACAATAACATCGACAGCACTACAAGAATATCCAAGGATGACCCATATAAACGTTATTAAATTCTAGAATTAGATTTGCTATATAAAGAACAAAGGAAATAATTAGATTCGGACTCCAAATTCTTACCTCTAGCCATGAGGAACTGTTATCCACATGTTGTTTTAATAATTATAATGAACAATCCATTACTCATGCCCGAGTCCAGGCCTTAAAATATTAACATCCTATATGTAGGTGAGATTGTTGAGGTCTCTTATAGCTTAACCAGTGGTTACGAGTTCGAATCCTGGAAATGCAGCTTTATTATGTTGTAGACCTTTACCGCTCTTATGGTCCTTTCTGGGGATTAGTCTAAGTGTGATTGGCGCCTTTAAATCCAGGTGTCCGTTGACTACGTCAGCCAGCGGAAATCGATGTCTGAGTCATGAGACCATTACATGTCAAAAATGGCCATAGGCTACACCTCATACTCATCGTCTTGCATTTTTACTCACCAAAAATGGTTTCATTTACAATTGTATTAAATTGATTTATACAGAGTGGGTCTTATGCCCAAAATTTTACAAATAAGAGACCATCTTGGCGGTTTCTTACCTCTAAAACCAAATATTCATCCCCAGTCGTCTTGATTACACTTTGAAAAGATGGTCCCGGTAGGTGAGCAAAGCTTGATGGTGATTTCCCTACTTGGGTTACTCCCCACCTAAGTGCAATGCTGTGGCACTACGCATACAACACATCTTTAATATATCACTCATATCATTAACAATTTAAATCCATACTACATCATGTTATTCAATTTATAATAATAACATAAACAGCTCATGGGCTAAGGCTAATCCGTGATTCGTCTTGAGCAGGAGAAAGCCCACAATTTCCTGATCAACATGTTATTCTGTATCAGCAGCATCCTTCAATCTACCTGAAAGCGGGTCATTCGTTTGTCAAAACCCACACAGTTGTTCACTCGGTCAGAATCTTTGGGCCAGAACCAGTAACTCCTCAGAGCCTCAAACAGAAATCCATCCATTACAAAAGCCCTTAAAAAGTAAAGCAAGTAGGAAAAGCCCTGCCTTTCCGGGAGTTTAATAAAAACTCTGAAACTGGAGCCTCACGTTGTGCTCTCAAGTGTGAAGCAACTTCCCTTCTTGTCTGAAGAGATGGTGGGATCCTTTCTGATCACAGAGAAGAGACTCTCTCTCGAAAATGAGATCAGGGACCTCTGCGTCTTTTCTTTCTTCCTCCTCGTTTTCCACTTTTTGCTTTTGTTTAACTTTTCTCATTTCTCTTTCTTTTCTCTACATTTCTCCCATTATCCTTTCTCTTTGACTTTCTCTCCTCTTTTGAATCATTACCGTGGAGACAAAATGAGAAATTTCCTCCTCACCTTCTATAAGGCTGAACGCTGTGCTCTCCTTTTCCATCTTTTTCTTTGTTTGTAATTTGCTGCTTTGACATCATAAAGCCATGGCTTAATATGTGAGCCATGGGATCCATTTCCCCATGGCTAATTGTAGACTATTCTTTCATCACCAGAGTGTCACTCTTGGTGTGGCATATATCATGCTTGCCATTTGTCATGTGTCTCAGACACACCTGCGCCTCAGCATTGAGTCAGAGCCATCTACCGAAATCAGCCGGAACGACAGTGCTGAATTTTATGAGCGATTCTTGGTGTCGTTTAAGTCATCAGATCTGAAAAAATTCGGATTTTGGCCGAAACCCACCATTGCCTCTTTGAGAATGCGTTTTCAGGGTCTCACGTTCTCACCCATAAAGAATTTCGTCTCGAGAATTCCACACACATCACGCATCAACCACATATGTAACCTACACCGCAATTCACCTTGGGTGTCTGGCTGTGAAACCTTCAGAAGGTCTGTCATGACTCAATCTAATGAATGCAGTCAACCTAATTCATGTATCATGGAATGACATCCATAAATTTAAGGCCCTTGATCACCAACTCCCAATGGAATTTCCAGTGGGGTATCAGTCTCGAGTCACTCTCGGCTCTTATCACTCGACTACAAGTGCAGGTAGTAAATCATGTCAGTATGTCCTCACCGAGTCTCCCGGGCTCCTGTCTTTCGACTCAGAAAGTCTGGGTGATAACCATATCCGTGTGTGTTTTCTCTCTGGAAGCGATGAGAACTTTAATTTGCTTGAACTCTTATATCCCAGAATTTCGGGATCGCTCTGGGTCTCTTACACCCTCAGAGATTCGGGATCGCTCACAGGTCTCTGCTTGAAGTCGGGATCACTCCTGGGTCTCTTACACCCACACGAAGAAATTTGAGACCATCTAAAATTCTCACACACCCACAGAAATTTAGGATATCTCCCCGGGTCTCTTACCTCACAGAAATTCAGGATCGCTCCCGGGTCTCTTACACCCACACAGTGAGTGCTCCGGGTCTCTTACACCCACACAGGAATTTGGGATATCTCCCAGGGTCTCACCCCTCAAATTGGGATATTTAAGGTCTTACCTTGCACAGAAATTTGGGACATCTCCCCGGTTCTCTTACACCCATACGGAAATTCGAATAGCTGGTCTCACCACCCATCTGAGACCTTTGGATCACTGCGCCGGGTCTCCTTCACTAACTCGGGTTTCTCACCTTAGAGTTCACGACCCCTTTCTTGCTTTGTCGACACGACATTTTACGATTCGAACTGTGGTCGCCGTTGGGCGTGGTCTCAGACCAACTCAGCCCACACTCACCAAGGTGGTGGGCCGACCGCGCCGTGCTACGACTGACGCGATGTCTCCGTGCACCCTCCTCACTAGATGGATCCCCTCAGGATACACCATCGACTCACAATCCGACCTATCAGGTCGACTCTCACCCTACCTCTAGGAAAACATCCACATCACGGCTTCTCACAGGTCAACTCTGACCCAATCAGTCACACGGACCAAACAATGAATAAATATGATGCATCGATTTAAACGCTACTCTCTAGTCAACAAGGTGAGAAGGTGAAGCGTGCCCATATATGGAAGCTGAACTGGCTCAGTCTCTATACCACGGAGATCACCTCTCGGGACAATCTAGCTCATAGCCTTGGTATTGAGCCATAATAACATATAGTACCCACCACGACTAATCCCCGACTGTGAGTCTTGTGCGACCTGGAAACCCACGCTCCGCCTTTGGCACACAATGCAAAGGTGCACTTAACCTCTTCCAATGACGGTTTCTCATCACCGTACTAGGGTCTTTGGAGAACCAGCTATGCCTGCTCTGTGTTCCACATTATTTAGGCCTGTATTTATTAAAAATCTGGGATCCATGTCTCTGGGGCAATCCAGTCTCAATGTCCATTTGTCGCGAAATAACCTCTGCTGCCTTACATTCATAGCTGATCCACGGCCTTTGGTCCCATGAGCACTCAGTGGCAGTGAAGTCTTACGCCTCTTCCCGAACTAGAAGAAGGCTGGTCCTCCCTCTTACTACCAACACCGCATCGAGTGTTTGAGCATCTCGATCTCTCTCGTAATTCGGGGCGAGTCCCGACCATGGAGTCCATGTAAATGGCGAAGTCCTCTGATCTACGAATGGACAACTTCAGTCCATTCTCGAATCTCTGACCTTGGCTATGCATTGGCCACGTAGTCGGTCATGAATCACAGCTAACTTCGTGAATCTAGCCACGTAGTCCATCACAGTCGTCGCCCCCTGCTTCAGCTCTAGGAACTCCTGAGCCTTCACATGCCTCGCAGTCTCTGGAAAGTACTTACCCATGAACAACTCCTGAAACTCTGCCCATGTCATAACCTCTAAGTCTCTAGAAGTCCTAGCCCATCTCCACCATACTTGGGCCTCGCCCTCTAGCTAGAATCATTGCTGATCTGACGATTATCGGAGATCTCATAGCCTCGATATATTCTCAAATACCATAAACCAATGGTGCATACCATCGAGGTCTCCTCTCCCCACTGAGAATGTCGGAGGATGGGTATGGCTCCTAAACCTGGAGGTTCTTTGGGACCTCCACGACTACCTACTATGTTTTCTGAGCAATAGCATTCTTGCAATACCTCTGACCTCGTGAGCATGCTGATCAAATACCGGCGGCTGGTCAAATGTCGGTGGTGTCTGACCAGTGTCCCGTGGACGTCCTCCACGTCCTTGTCCTCTACTAGCCATCTACACAAGTCAATGGTAGATTTAATTTCAATCTTGATATCTAGGCTCAAACACGGCCGAATCTTTATTCATACACTTAGGAAAGTTTTTTTCATACACCATGCCAAGGCAATTAATTTCAATAACGTGTCTCAAGGGTGAAAATGCAGCCTCGAGACACTATTCACACGTCGGAAAAAAAAATTTCACATACCTCGTCGATGCACTTATAATAAATGCAATATAAATATCTTATATATTAAATCACCTGAGAAAATTTTAAAAAATTTTGTACTCTTTTTTTTTTTTTTTACGTGAGCAGTGCTCATGACGATGTCCATGAGCGGTGTCCAAGCGGTGACTTGAGCGATTACGCAACGATTGCGCGCACGGCGACTTTGCCCCATGTCGAGCACGCTGGCAGCGCGGTGTAATGTCGTGAAGCGTCTGCGCGCCTGACCTTCATGTCGCGGCGCGTATCGCGCGGCGGCCATGGCCGCGCTCGGCGTGCGCGATCAGCGCGCCAAGCGCCAGTCGCGGGCATAAGCGCCCGGTCGCGGGCATAGCGCCCGGTCGTGGCGCATGGCGACCTCCACTTTGCCTAGTCAATAGCGTAGCCGGCGGCGTCGCCCGATATGCGGCGACATCCGGCGGCTAAGTCAATAGCCAGACATCGCCGCCGGTGTCGCGACGCCGTCTGCTCTCTGCCCGACTCCGAGCGGTCGCCATCACATGTCGCGACATCAAGTTCATGTCGCGCGACATGCGAATAACCCGTAGCCGTGACGCCGTCTTCGTAATCAGCGACCTCGCGACGAGTCCGTATGCGACGCCGGATCCATTATCAGCGACGCCGAAGCCCGGCTAGCCCGCTGCGCCCATTAGCCGGCGACCTCGCTGATGATGTCACGACATCAAGCGCCGCAACCCCTTTTAAAGCTATGTCGGCGGCGCCATGTCGCGCGACGCCTCATCTTGCCACCCGTATCGCGACTTCACTTTGATGTAGGCATCCTTTCCTCTAGTCCGGTCGCGGCGCCCAGGCGGGCGTCGCGACCTCGCCTTGCTGGCCCGGTCGCGCGTTGCCATGTCGTGGAAGCGCGGCAGCGTGTCGCGCGGCTGGCTGTAGCTCTGTTAGCCCACGCCTGCGCTTTTTCTTTGCCCTCTATCCACGACCTACAAGCAGGTCATGACCCCGATCTTTGAAGTGGCGGTAGCCATTCGAGTTACGCTGCATTTTTTTTTTTTTTAAACTCCTCCATTAGCCTTCCCTGTACTCCTAAAGATCTGATGGCGAACCTTTGCTCTTTACCCACTTCAAAATTTCTAGAATTTTAATTCTGATTCTTTCCTTTGTGCAGCTGGAATAATTTTCGAGAATTCCACAAAACCCATTCACATTCATGTTAGCTGAGCATTGCCCGAAAATATATATATATATATATATATATATATATATATATATATATATATATATATATATATATACTATATATATATATATATATATATATATATATTTTTTTTTATTTTCGTTTATTTCTTGTTATTTACGAGTACATTGCACTTGAGAATTTCTGGAACATCTAAGGTTAGATTTTCATTTAGTGTTCTTACTTTTCCATGCTACTCACCAAGCATACAATTCATACAATTCATAACAACCATGTTATGCATCACCGTCCCATTTACAATTCACCCAATGCACAACGTGTAGTCCCAACCCGTTTCCCATCAAGTCTAGGTATATCGACTATGCCTAACTCTACGCCATAGAGGAGCTCCCAGTGGGTTTACCTTTGCTGCGATACCATCTTGGCCCCGAATCCGGGGTGTCGGGTGACCTACCGTCGGCACCGCGAGGAAATCTACGTGTCTCAAGTCATGAGACCCATACATGTGCAAAATGGCTACTTGGGCCTACACCTCATACTCATCAAATGTACATTTTATACAAAAATGGTTTCATTTACAATTGTATTAAATTCTGATTTATACAAGTGAGTCTTATGCGAATTTTATACAAAATACAAGAGAGGGTCATCTTGGTCGTTTCTTCGCCTCTAAGGCCGGATCGTCCATCCCGAGAGTGTGTCTTGATTGCACGAAAAGATGGTCCCACGACGGAGTGAGCAAAGCCCAGTAGTGGAATTTCCCTGTAGGTTACTCCGCTAAGTCTGATGCAATGGCACGCAAACATCTGACACATGCTAATATATCACTCGTACCATATTAATAATTTAAATCATACATCATATTTATTCAATTTATAATAATAGCATAAACAGCTCACATGGGAAATTTAAGGCTGGCTCCGAGTTCGTCTTGCAGACGACCCACAATTTCACAATCAACATATTATTCACCCATATCGACAACACACATCACCACGAGAATCACTGGAAATAGTCAGTGAATTTGTCGAACCACCAAAGTTTATTCACTCGGTCGAATCTTTTGGGCAAGAGACCACATGACATAGGGGCGCCAGCAATCTGTCAAATTACAAATGCACTTAAACAAAAAGTAAACCAAGTAGGAGAAAAGCATACGCTGGAGTTGTCGAGCTGCAAGCCGAGTCCACGCATTGTCCTCTCAGGTAATAGAACAACTTCCCTTCTTGTCTCGAAGGAATCAGACCCGGTCGGATCGCCTACAATCTAGAGAGAAGGAAGGGCTCTCTACAGAAAATGAGATCCAAGAGACCTCTGCATCTTTTCTTTCTTCTCCCTACGTTTCCACTAACTTGTTTCTTTTCTCATTTCTCTTTCTTTTATACTCCATTTCTCCCATTATATAAACTCTCTTTGACTTTCTCTCCTTTGAATTATTATATGTAGAATGAAAATAGAAGGAAATTTATCACTCCTTCGCCAGCCCGAGCATGCTGGCTCTCCGGCACTCCATCTTTTTTCTTTTTATTTCATAATTTATTCTTTATGGCGTCACACCACTTACATGGGCAATGGCCAGACCATGGGATCAAATTTCTACACATGGCTAATTGGTAATTCTTTGCATGCAAGTGTCACTCTCTTGGTGTGGCATGCAGCATCCATGCGCGCTTGCCATTTGATAAATTAGGCAGCATATTTTGTATGGCAGTGAAATCAGGCCATCTCGGAATCCAGCGAAATTCGTGGTAAATTTAGATTCGACCGATTCCAACGGGTGAAGTCGGGTTTCGTCATCCAGGATCTCAGAAAATTCGGTTTGACCGAAATTACCATTTTACCCTCCTTTGGGGAATCTGGATTTTCCCGGGGTCTCACAGTAGTATAGCTTAAAAGCGCTTTCTATGTGTGCACAAACCCGCTCAACACATCTCATGATCCTACAAAAAAAAATTATTTGCTTTTGTTGAAACCTAAAAATGCTAAAATACCTCTCTCTCATTAGCTAATGTTGTGACTGTCATATCCTCTCCACTCTTCACATTCAACCTAACTTATTGTCATCACTTGATTTTTTTTTCTTACAAACATGATTCAAAGTCGCGGGATCGACATCAACTCGAAGGGTCTTGAGACATATTGGTTTGAATGTATTAACTTGTTCTCTATCGTCATTAAATTAAAATAGCAGAAGCTTAAAATTTTTTTAAATTATTAGAGAAATACATGGAATTAATAGTTAAATTTAATAAAATTATAGGTGATGCTAATATATTTATTACAAATACCTTTATTGTCAAATTAATTAGTTTTATTTAACAAAGTAATATATATATATATATATATATGTAAAGAATATAATTATTGTAATAGTTTATGGTAAGTTAGATATAATTTAAAGAAGTAATTTAGACTTTATCTTCACATTCATCTTTTAAATTAATTTTATCCATAATTTGTTATATAACTTTCATCCAAAATTTGTGATTAAAATGCAATAATTAAACAAAATTTTAATATAAGTGAATAGAAAAAATGTAAAATATATTAATTAAATATACAATAACTGAGCATCCCTCATTTAATAAATATTCCTAATTTTAGGAAGTTAATAAAATTTTCACAATCCCTCGTTCCCTTCATCTTCCCTTGTATCTCCTCCCTTAAGTCTTCTCTATCGTCTACTCACTCCTTTTTGCACTACACAACGAGGATCTCGAAAGTCTAGGATTAGAAATCGAGAAATTCCCACTTCCACCATCGCGGCATCGTCTGGGTAAGAAAGTGAAAAGTTTTGTTACGATTATTTTTGAAGAGAGATCTCGGATTTCTCTTAGAAAGTTTATTTTGTTGATTTTGTTGTAATAGGTAGAAATGGAGTAAAAATATACTGGATGGCTTTTTTTTCTTCTCACAAGAAGGCCAAGGTTGACTAGGAATCTCAGTAGAAACATGGACTCGTAGAGTTTTGAACCCTGCTCTGACTCAACTCGGAATTCCCTTGCCATTTGTTTCCAAGCGGGATAAGAACCTTGCTCTATACATTTTCAACAAAAACAAATTCCAACAAAAAAAACCATCTGTTATCGTTACGGTACAGCATCAATTAGAAGCTTTTCTCCGTCTCTTGCACTCTGCCCTTTGCCATGTTTTCATCCATTCATAATTTCACTCATTTTCAATTTCATATTTGTTTCTCTCCTTTTCAGTTTTCTATCTACTCCACGTTCAAATTCTCTATCCGTTACTTGCGGTGAAGATGATGGAGTAGGGCTTGTCGAAGGTTACTTTTCATGGATGGTGATCATAAGAGTATGGATATGATCTTATTTCTTGATGTTGCTAGGATTGTAAATACGAGGACCTTGAACAAATTTCAAGTGAAGTTTGAAGGAATGTGAAAATTATAATGCATAATGGTATTTGAAACTCGTGTTTTTTTATGGATTTGGAAAACCATGGAATTGGTAATCTAATTTTTGAGAGCCAATGGTGGTTGGCCACATTCCGCCCACATTTAAATTCTCCCTTATACCAATTCCACAATATATATATATATATATATATATATATATATATATATATATATATATATATATATATATATATATATTAACACAATTAGTTAAAATAATTTATTAAGAAAATATACTAATAAGAAAGTGATTTTATTGACTCTTCTTGGAAGTTGTGCGAGAGAGAGGAGAGGGAGGCTCGAGGAAACAAATTGTTTATTCAACACAAATATTATTTTTGTTTAATTTATTTAGAGAAGCTACGAAAAGAGGTTTTAGGTTCATGAATATATATATATATATATATATTATGATTTCACATCTTAAACAACTCTTGATTTTTATAACAAATTAAATAATTTCAATTTATTAAGAAGAAAGATTTTTTGTCTGAATTGGACCAAAGGTGAAGATGAATCAAATTCATCTCTTTATATTGCAAAATGTACGAGCTTCCTCGGTGGTATATCCAAAAACTTCAATTTTTATATTGCATACTTGGTAGTGGTGCTTCATGAATACTATCTAAACACGTTCTTTGAAGGGATGAACCAACTCAAAGTTTTAGCCTTATGCGAGATACATTTCCCAACAATACCTTGATACTACAATCCCTGCTTATATCTTATCAAGCTTGTCACCGATTAGAATGTTTGTTCATGAAATCTAGTTTTTCTGAATGGGCAGCCAAAGAAGTTTGTGATGGAGATATCAATGCTTGTTTATCGGAATTGAATAATCTCGCATCGGTTGAGAACGTCGGTAAAATACTAAGCCTGTAGAGTTGAGTAAGGTTAGTTCTAACATGTGTACTCTTATAGATTTGCATTTAAAGCACATGTGAAGCATGTGAGTTTTGGAGTATAAAGTAATTATGATATTGTTAATTTAAATAAACATATTAGGAATCGGGCAAGCAAATACAGAAGTGTGGTTGCTATTAACCTGAAACTAACTATGTAAGTTAGTATATTGGATGAAGTTAAAGTTAGGCGAGCGATGGAGGCTGCGGAGTCATTGTGATTTGTGGATGCATTTTTAATTAAATCTTGCTTCATTTTGACCCGATGATTGATATGAGGCTTTTAACTGTTAACATAAAACTTTAATAAGTTGATATTGATTAGATATACCTATGTATATAATATGTATGTACTTTACATAAACACAATTTACTGATGTGTTCTTGATGTGGTGGTATCCTAGTATTATTGGGCTTCTAGTGCCTTGTGTACTGTAAATTTCATGCATCATAGCTTTTGATGCTATTGCTATTGCTGCTAGTGCCTATCACTGCTCCGGTTGCTACTGTTTCTCTTGCTTTTGCTACTATCCTTCCTGCGTCATTATGACCGGTGGAACCAACAGATTATAAGCTAATATTTAGAATACGATACTACTAAGTTGTACTTATCACTAATTTTATCATCATCTGATGATCACAACTTCTAATTATCTTTATAAGTATTAAATGGAACTAAAACTCCCGATGAAGAAAGTACATTTGGTAACATGCTTACGATAGAGATCTTAGGCTTGATAAGCATTACTACCCTCGAGATCTTTGAGTGTAATAGTTGGTTGTAATAGATGAAACCTATTCGAGCATGGCGGTTATTTGATATGATAAACAAATATTGTCGAATCTGATCCTTAACCATACCCTTAATGTCGATCAATGTCCTCAATAGTACTAACAAAACGCTTTAACAAAAGAGAGGAAGAACCACATGAAAGTATATTAGGAAAATCTAGGGTGATCTTAGAGGATCAAGTTTTGATTGTGTAGGGCGAACCCTTGAATAGAGCCATCTGTTAGACCGGTGCCATATGTCAGTAGTGTATTGTACAAGTACATCATTTTAGAAAGTATAAATTAATGTGGCTGCATGGCTGTAATAGATGAGACCTATTTGGAAGCATGACCTATAGACACGACCACTTCATAAATTGCGGCTATAGGCTCTTCAATTTGGCATACTTATAGCCGCGGTTTGTGGTTGACCCCGACCATAGGGATGATTATAGCTGCGGTTTTTGGTTGACCCTGGCCATAGGGATGGTTTATAGCTACGGTTTGTGGTTGACCTCGGTCATAGGGATGGTTTATAGCCGCGGTTTTGAGTCGACCCTTGCCGTAGGGATGGTTTTTAAGCCGTGGTTTGTAGTTGATACAGCCCGTAGAGATGGTTTATAAGTGGTTTTAGTTGACCCACGTCGCCGGGATGGTTCATAATGGCGGTTTATTTTGATCATCTAGCCGTGAAACTCAATAAACAACCTGGCCATGGTCAAACTTCAACCGTGGTTATAGGTTCTTTCCTATAAGCATGATTCGAAAATGACCACCACCTTAATTATTTTAACATATTAATGGATAGTATTTTTTATCTGATATTTTCTTTTAATTTTGTTCCACCAATTTTTTATAATCTTTTTTTCTAAATTCATTTTATAAACCACGTTCTATTAAACATCTTTGTAAATCTCAAACTTTGCATAGATATGTTCCCATATGGATATGTTCGATTCAAAAGCGAATTGAAAGGGAAAACGAGAAACGTGATACACATCGTGGAGAAAGAAAGGCAGCATTATAAATTATAAGGGCTGACTCTTAAACTCAATACGATTCTATTAAGTGCGAAAGTACATTATTAAAATGGTGAAAAACCCAAAATTCAAGCTAGTTGTGAAAATATCTTACTGATATGAAATGGGAATTGAAAGAGTGATTCAAATTCCTCCATTGCTTTTCTTCAACGTCTCCTCCTTCACCATCTTAAAGTTTGCTAATGAATTGTTTCCATTGAATAATCCCTCAAATTCACACTTTCTAATACAAATGATAAATAAAAAAAACTTACGCTTGTAAAGTTAAAGTCTTCGATTCGGTTATACGAAATTTGGACAGTCACAGCTGCGGTAACGACTCCACGGATTTTGCTCAAATGCTGGCGGCAGAATCAATTAACACACTGCTGATACAAATGATTATCAGCATTATATATTTTTTTTGATCGATAAAAAGCAAATATATTAATAAAGAAACCCAAGAAAGAAGGATCCAAATCATACGGGAAATTATCTGAAAGAGGAACCCGAAGGCAAGCGAAAATACAAAGACAAGACCACCACCCAGGCTCGGCGGCTAAGGAGAGAACTAAACATAAAATATATTCTGATAACAAAGCGGTAGCTAATCCATATTTTTAAAAATTATATTCATTGACATGATTTTCCTTGATTCCACATCCCATATCATTGGTGTGTTCAATTGGTGTTTTTTCTTTTTTTCCATTTTTTGTTATTTACTTCTGTTTATGCCCCAGAGAGTGGCTCTCTCGAAATAACTACTATCCCTTGTTTTCTCAGGCCTTAATTTTCTAAATTCAAGTTTTTCCATCAGTCTTGATGATTTTCAATCGAATCGGCTCATTTTACGTAGCATTTTCAATCCAAATGTCATTTTAAGTGAAGATAGACCGCAAATTAGTGCATGCATATGTCCAAGTTCAATATACACGAAATAATAATAATAATAATAATAATAATAATAATAATAATAATAAGTATAAAAAAGAAACGAGAAGCGAAAGAGTCGATAAAAAACATTAATATGGATAGAGAAAATGTACCTTATGGGCACGCCACGGGTTATTTAGTCGGAGATCATCTAAGAAATGATCGGGCTTCGGCTGAAATCACAATATGTTCACACCCTGAAACAAGAAAAAGTGAAATTAGAACCCCTGGTAAAAAATTGCTTGTGCCTTATTCTGCCTTGATAATGAGTGGAAATGTCAATAATCTTGATGTATTGGTTGAATAAATGGAAAATACCATTACGTCGCCGAATATTAACTCATCGATTCTTGCATATTTTCTCTCAAAATTACATCTCACAGCTATTAGCTTTCTCTCTATGGAGGTTGAAAATGGCGAAAGCGACAAAAGCGTACAAGAATTTGAATCGGATCGATAGGACAACCAAAACCTATTTTTCCTTCAGCGAGAAAAGGATCTTTTGAGCCTAACTAACACGACAATGCAGAGTAGTTTTATTGCTTATAGTCACAATTATACTCCGAAGCTCAAAATTTAAGCTCTTTGCGGAAGGATCTTGTAACGGAATCGATGCATTACCAAAGCGTACGCCGTGAAGGTAAAACTATTCTCATTCACCCCTCACTATCTGTTGAGAATTTATGTCCCCGAAGTAGATGTTCAATGCTATTATTCCTGATAAATGAAATTTTATGAACATGTTGCATACTCACTCATATTTTATGTTTATTGTATAGTTGATCTAGCTCTTGATTGCTCACAAAAGTATGAGTACATCATTTCTGAGAAATCAAGAAATGGGATGGAGAAAGATGTTGATGAAGTAGGAAAGATGGCATGAAATGTCGAGCAAAACTAGAAGCAATAATAAACAAAAGTGTACTAACTTTACTCATCGACCCTCAATACACACCGGCATGTTACGCGAGAATCATGACTATCATTATGCTTGTTACTATTTGTTCTGATTCCTTCCTCTCCCTTGTTCGAACTTAGACAATTGAAAAAGCCTAGGCGTGAAAAGGAACGGCGTCCCTGATCGATCAGAGACGAAACATGTGATATGTAACAAATTGCAAAACAAATTCGATGCCTAGATTACTTCTTGACCTTTCTTTTTACAAAGTAGAATTTTAGCAATTTCTTGGTCTAGCCAATTCTTCAATCTCGGAGTTCATTGCGAATGTTCAAGGCTGTGTATTAGACTTTCGGGTTTGTCCTAAATTATTATCTAGTTATCTTTGTTAGTAGTTTTCTTTCAATCTTCTTATCAATGTACTATATTTCAGGCCTTAGACAAAAGATCCAAGATGATGCCGTGAGGTTGTGGAGAGAAGATCATGACAGGTTGCTTTGCAAACTCTCAAGAATTTTAAAAACCTCAAATTAATTGTCTTTCTAGGAGTTTAGGCTCTCGGTGATCGAGATTCCTTCCCTTAACTCACACTTTGTGTTGTGATTTTGTGATTGAGCGATCCACTTTGGAACCGGACCAAATGAAGAGTTGAGTCTGAGATCCCTCCCATTAGAATTTGAGCTATAAAATGGATTCAATGACTTCTTAGACGATAGACAACTATTAGAAGCTAGGCTTGAGCAAATTTTCCAAAGGCAATGCATCGAAGGGATTTATGAGATGGGTAAGAAACTTTACAATGTGAGTTAGGAGACGGTATTTAGAGCATCTCAACCCACTCTCTATTTCTTCATCTTTTAGCCACTTTAGCTAGTCAAAGAAGACAAAAAATTCTCTCAGACTACTCTACATTCCACTCTCTGTTCTGGATTAGCACATTTCGTCAAATATAGTGAGTCGTTTAGGCATCTTCTAAATTCTCTCTCTACCTTTTTTCTCTTTATCTCTCTCTATATATATGTTTTACTTTTTAAATTGTTGGAAGGTAGTGAAAATTGGTGTAAAATGATATGGTTAGGTTAATTTAAAAAGTTGTTAAATTTAAAGTAGTGAACTAATATTTAAATATATTTTGAATAACTATTTTATTGAGTGTGGTTTGAGATGCTCTTATAACAAGAAATAAAAAAGGCCATTTTGTACCTGTTGCCTAAGAAGGCATGATGTTGAATGATGGTATATTCCTCCTGTAAACTGAATTTTCCTTTCTTAGGCTTCGTTTGAAACCTGAAAGTGGTGAGGAAAGGAAAAAAAAATGGTGGAAAACCGTTTTCCTCCGTTTGGGTAGCATTGAAAATTGGAAAGAAAAAAAAATACCAAGGAAAATAAAGTAATATTTTCCTCACTATTTTTGTCAAAAAAACTGACGAAAATAATGAAGAAAAGCTGAGGAAAATAATGAAGAAAACCTAATCCCTCCAACCATTTTCAAGCACATCTCCTAGCAACATTGAAGTGCATGGGTGCATTGAACAGAAGAATGGTATTATGTTTGGACAGATAGGATGACAGATTTTGAGATTTCTAACTGATAATTTAGGTTAGTTTGGTTTCCTCTCCACAGTGTTAAACACCCACCATTAGTTTAGAATTTCATCCAGAACCACCTTTATCCATTCATTGATTTTTATTTTTTTTAATTTTCATTTTTCCTTAATTTAAATATATCTAATTCAAATTTTAAATATAAATTAATTAAAATTAAATAATCCTACTTTTAATTAAAATTTGATCCTATTTAATTACTTTTCGAACAGGCAAATTTTAACTATATATTGGTTAAAAACAGTAATTTCCTATTTTTAAATATAATTTTTGCTTATTTATTTTTGAGCTACAAAATCTGCGAGGATGTGATTTTTTATGTTCACTCGATTTTTTTAAAATGTATGCTGATATTCTTTGCTTAGCAATTTTTGTTTCATCCTTTGATGGATGAAAATGATTAATTGATATTCTATTTTATATAAAAAAAAATTCTTCAATTTTATAAAAATCAATAATCAATAATTTTATATAGTTCATAACATTAAAAAATTCTTCTTCTATTTTTCTTTCCTATATAGTTATCCAAACAAGGGAAAAAAATTTATTTACCTTTCCCAATCTTTTTCTTTCATCCTTATTTTCTTTCTTTTTCCTTTCTCCCTTTTTTAGCATTTTACAGTTCAAATATTACGTTAGGCATGAGATAATTAGTCAATTAAAAAAAATTCTTATAGAAATAATGTGGCAAAAAACTAATCCTGACATAGTGTAATTTTATCCATGTAGGATAAAGTTAAAAAAATTTGAATTTTTAAAAGTCGATCTTTATGGTCTCGCTCGCTCTCTTCCCTAGGCATGGATGTTGAGCCCCCATCCAAGCCCTTTTATTTATTAAATGAATCAATTCTACAAGATTTTATTTTATTAGAAAAATGAATTATAGAATCCATCTTGTTATTTGGAGGTTGAAATTTTGGTTAAAAATAGAAATTTTGAAAAATGAAATTTTGGTTTATAATTTTAGAAAAATGGAATTTTTCTTTTGAAAAATTTAGAAAAAAGGGATTTAAAAGTGGAATTTTTGAAAAATAGATTTTGAATTGGCGTTTTCTACCAAAAGAATTCATAAATTTTGAAATTTAGAAAAAGTATATTGGATTTACAAAATTTGAAAAAGTGAAGTTTGAATTGTGAATATTGGAAAAATGGATTTTGATTTGGGTTAAAGGGCATTTTTGCCCCTCAACTATAGCACATGTGTCAACTGAGCCGTGACAATTTTTTTTTTTTGTCATTTATGTTCTTCAACTATGTGCTAGTTGTCAATTTAGCCCCTTAACTTTTTATTTTTTATTTTTTATTTTTTTATTTTTAAAATTAAAAAATTTGTCATTTTTTTAAAAGAAAAAAAAATCTAATTGTTTGATGAAGTTGGTGTATTGTTATGATTTATTTGATTATAATCAAGATATTCATATTTATCTACTATATTTGATTTCTAAAAAAATATTTTAAAAATTAAGAAAAATTTTCTAGTATCTAGTTAAGAGGCTAAATCGATAACTAGGCCATAATTGAGGGAGAAAAATTACAAAAAAAAATTAGTTGAGAGGGTAAATTGACAACTGAGCAATAATTGAGGGGTAAAAATGGCTTTTAACCCTTTTGATTTTAGGAATTCAGAATTTGAAATTTTAAAATTAGAAATTCCAAATTTTGAAATGTGGAATTAAGGATTTGTATTTTGAAAATTGGGGCTTTAATTGAAAATTAAGTAAAATGGTTAATATATTAATGCAATAAAACCTTAAACCAAACAAGTTTATGTTAAATCGCATATGATGTATCAAAGGTTTACTGACATCGTACTTAAGATTTATTAAACCCTTTATCAAACATTTTGTTATTTTTATCAAATATTTTTTAAATCATGTCTTTAGAATCTAATTTTTCAAATAAATTGAGTTGAGTTGTAGGTGGTGTAGCCCCCTCTAACATAACTTTCCTGAGAAAAAAAAAAGACGTCTTACTTACAGTTGTTGAGTTGTAGGTGGTGTAGCCCCCTCTAACACTCTTGCTACCAACAAAATAATATTATTCCCATTAATACTAACTTCAATATTCCCTCTACACAAACCCTTCTTCACATATATAACAAACCTCCCTCTTCTTGTCATCTTCGTCGTCGCATTTATAGCCGCTTGAATGATGCTATAATGACTCGATCCAAATTAGTGTGTGAGCAGTGATAGTAAGTAGTCATTAATTCAACATTGACTTTAAAAAAAATTAATGCTATAATTATTGATTGACATTTCAAATATTTGAATTTTTTTAAGTTAATGTTGTGAATTCTGCGACTTTATCGACCCGACTGTCCCATTAAGTAATAGCCTTCATACAATATGTCACTCTCTACAATAATTACTGTGACATGTCTATGCCTGTGTCTGATAACGTTTTGTCCTCCTCATTTCCTATTACTGGTCTACAAACCATTATTAAATTCATAGTGTTCGATATATATATATATATATAAAAATCTGAACAAATAATTGGAGAAACTGGTTCAATGAATTTGAAGAATTTGTGGGTCATTTAGTATTAAGAAAATATTGTAGAACACCTACACCTTTTGAGTAGTTGAGCCCACTTTGTTATGGAGCACTGCTGTGCTCGGGCCATATCAATGTATATACCTTGAGTTTGCTAGGATAAATTAATGGATTTTCTATGATGGAGATCACAAGGGATGTAAGGGTAGAGAGAGAGAGTTGAAATATAAATAAAAATATATTGATAATTTTTTGTATGATGTTTTCAATAAATTTTACTTATTTATAAAAGTTATGTTAGAAAATAAAAGATATTAAATGATTAAAAATAATAAAAGTATAACAAATTAAAAATAGGTCTTCTTAACGTATTTACCAATTTAATAGTTTTAAGGCTAATTGTTATATTTTCATAGGACTTTTATTAAATATGAGCCGCATCCTGCATGAAGCATAATTCCCCTTTTTTGTTTTATGTCGATGCATTTTGCATTAAAAAGTTTTAATACTTATAACGGACATCCATTATACTCGTCCTGTTACCACTTGAGCTAGATTTCAAGGCAAATTAAACGCTTTCTTAAAAAGTGGAGTTTTGAGAATAATTTCCTTGAAATATATACATATATATTAAAAATCCTAATATTTCCTTCAAAATAATTTTCATTCTAATACGTATTTACCTTTAAGTCATAAACCTCCATCCCTATGTCCTGTTTGTGATCCTAAGCATTCTACCACTTGAGATTGAGATAATGGATAATTATAATTTTAAGTTTAAAGTTAAAAAAGCTAGGGTTTATAATTATGGTATTAATCTTAAAAAAAGATTTATCATTGTTTTCATTTCAAATGCCCTTTAATTTTTTAAATGATTATTTTTATATTATATTTATGGTTAAGAATATATAAGTTATTTAAAAAATTTATATGATTATCTTAAAACAATAATATATGAGATTCAATCATTAGTATTTTAATTTAACGTGTCTATCAAAATTTTATATACCATGATGTGCCTTTTTAGTAAACAATCTACTTTCCACTCTCCACTCTCCAGTCGCTGGCGCCTCTTCCATTCCATGACCTCCACTTTGCTGCGGATCACCATTGGCCAGTCTCCCAGAGAAAGTCTAGGGTTAGAAATCCAAGAAACTCCACTCACCATCGCGGCATCGGCTAGGATTACAAAACTGGTTCATCTTGGTAAGAATGTGAAAAAGTTTTGATTTTTAGTTATTTTGAAGACGAATCTCAGATTTCTCTTTCCAAGTTGATTTTGTTGTTGTAATAGGTAGAAATGGGTAAGAATACAGATCGGCTTTCTTCTCTAAGAAGAGTGAGTTGACTACGAATCTCAAGCGAAACATCGGATGGCTAGAGTTTTGAACCATGCAGTCATTTCAGCTCAAATACTCTTCTCCTATCCATTTCTTGAGCTCCCTTCTTTTAGCTTCTTCTTATTGTTGCTTTGTTTCCTTCCCTTCTGTTTTTCAACAAAACCAAATTCCAAAAAACCCCTCCAGTTCGTTTTGGTCTCTCAACTGCACATCAAATTATAAGCTTTTCCCTTACTGTTGTTTCTCATTTCCCTTCTGTTTTCCATGAGCAAATTCGAAAAAAAAAAAAAAGACCCTTATGTTCGTTTTGGTCACCTGACATCAATTATTTAACGACTTTTCCTACTTCCCAATTGTTTCCCAAATCCAAATCCAGAGTAACGGAGATCGTTTTAGATTTGCTAGGAAAGTTTAGTACTTAGTTGCTATTGGGCCTTGTACGGTTATACGTTTTGCTCACCGCGACAGTGAAAACTTATGTGGTTGGCCGGGACGGCGAATGTCGGCAAATAAGCTGTTGATAAAGCCACGAAAGGGGGATGAAATCACACGGTATTCGAGTGGCTGAATCGGATTGATCAGATCACGGGGAGGCGAGGCATTTGTATTGATGAGGGATGATCAAAACATGGTACATTTGAGACTCGTTGGTGTCCTAATCTCGTCTCACGTTATCGGCAGCGGAGAAACATGAAGGCGCGAGGTATTGTTGGGATCCCGAAACGACCCATAATTTCCCACTGATGGAATTTCATACACTTGTCCCTCCACGAGTGCGCGTTTATAGATGTATCTGGACTCGAGACTCGAAAAGATAAAGAAAGGGATTGCGAATTCAGCGAAGCTACTTGAGAAATGTTAGGCTTCCAATTTAAGGGAAGGATGAATCCACGAAGCGAGATGGCTGAAGCGGCTGCGAGAAGAAGGAGCGGGAAAGACACGGGCGAGAAGAAAGAAGATCCTTATTATCTTGGATGACATTTGGAAGGAAATTAATTTGGAGAAAGTTGGAATTCCTTTGAAGATGATCGAGACTGATATGCAAACTAGTGTTAGTTTCTAGAGGCTGTAACCTATTATGCAAAAGACATGAAACGCACAAAATGTTTCCAATTCAACCTTTACAAAGAGAAGAAACGGCATTTACTGAGAATATAGCAAGTGATTACGTGGAGTCTTTCTTGAGAAGGCTGTTTGTGCGAGAAGTATTGCTATGATCATTTCCGAGTCACTGCTCGGCCTTGCTTGGGCCCGAATGGATGCCAGATGAAGCTACGCATTGTTGCCTCGATAGCTCGGATTCGTGATTTTTACATGGAGATAATCTTCCACTTTGAGAGCTCTGTCATTCCATTATTGGTCGAATTGCCGTCGGATACCTACGCATTTGGAAATGTGGGTCCGATCTTCGTCTTGATACGACACTTGCTGGCAGTGGCTTCCGCGTGTGGTCGGACGAACACTTCTCTTTCTTGGGGAGGGTTATTCTTCGAAGATGGTAATGCATCTTTGGCTCTGGTTTCATACTTGCTCATAAAAGAAAGAAATCACAAATGCTTTGGAGGGCTGGTGCTTTCGACCAAGCTGAAGCGAAGTTGCACATGAAGTGATGCTCAAACTAATATGTATAGGCCGGGAATTGATGTTACGGTAGATGAAAGGATAGAAAATGGTGGTGGCTTGATGATGGTATGAAGATGTATTTGTTGATGGCGAAGAGTGGATGCAATTGGATTCTGCTCTTCGTGAGCTGAGCTTCCAGGATGGGGTGTACGCGAAGATGAGAACCACCATGTCAAGCGGCTCCCAAGAACATGGTTCGAGGTGGTTCTTTGGAAAATTGTAGATCATTAGCATTGTTAAGGAAGAAAAGTTGGTTTGGATGGAACAAGAAAGGATCGAAAAATGCAGTGATAATCCACGAGTTGAAGATTACGAAGAAGTTCTCAAAGTTATTTGAAGTAGCGACCGGAGGAACGGTTGATGAGTCAAATCATCTTTTGAGTTTTCTAAGGAGGGATATGGGGAAGAGCTAAGAAGGGAAAAGATAAAAGCAATAAGAAGAAAAAGAAGAAGGATATAAGTGGTGACTCACAAGCTTATGAAAGCGAGTATAGAAAGGTGCGACACGTCTTGTGGTTAAAGCAGGATTTTCACTTTGAAAGCGAAGAGACGATTGCCTTTACTTGGCATCTTAGCGACAAGTCAAAAATTTGTGTTAGGAGGATCATGGAACTTTTTAACTACTAAATACCACATGGCACATTTCACCTTCGAGTACTCTGGAATCTTGTCTTGAACTCTTCACATTTTGTGAATTAACATTGTTCCAATATTTTCTCCCATATGTTTGCCCCATTTTTACTTTGGAGAATTCTTTGGACATCTTTTATCAATATTGTGGTGATCACATAACTTAGTTTCTTCATTATAAATTGTTTGTATCTTTCCAAACCTAAAGCTTATAGCGCTTTCGAGTTTATATTTCTCTATTTAAGTTTGGAATGTAGGATCGAAACACTTTAGTATTGGTTTATATATCTCATCTACTCCTGATAATTTACATCCCAAGGTGTCTGCCGTTTGTAGTTATATTTTTCGACACAAAAAACTTTGAACTTTGGTCTTGGATATTGTTTAGAATACACAGATATTCACGTACCTCACATTCTTGTTGCAATAAATTTAAACTTTCTCTTCCCATAGTGGTATTGGAGTCCCACGTGAATGAGCGGAAGGCCATATGGACTTTGTTGTGCGATTACACTTTTTTTACGTATTTTATATACAAGGAAAAGAAATAATGAGAAATTCACATTCTATAAGGGATGCGTATGTAGTTGGCTAGCAGATATTTCAATAAATGCATTTATTAGAAAATGGTTAATACCATTTTAATTGATCTGTCAAGCCATCACATCATCAGATTGACAATATGATGCTTGTAGTTATGTCCATGGTATCTATATCTTCTTGCCATAAACATGATTACATATTTTGTTGTATGAATTGTTTGAAATGAGTAGAAATGCCATTACAAAAACCTGCACGAGAAACGAGTTCCTTAAAATTACGTCTTGAGCTTCGGTGGAAGCGGTGATTAAACATGCCTAGTGAGAATAAGTTATGATTGCCGCATCTAAATTCCTTCAATATGGAGGTTCTACAATGTCTAGTCTTATAGATTTGCATTTAAAACCTGTGCAAGCATACAACAGTTTTGGAGTATAAACATATTAGGAGTCAAACGAAGCACATACAAGTGTGGTTGCGTCGAAACCATTTTGGACTGGCATCGTTGTTGATTCGTTCTCCATCATTTAATGGGTAAATGGTTTCCAACTGTTACGTGATGGGAGATAGTTTCTGAAGTAAATTAACGATTACTATAGTTTCTATGCTTGCTAGCAAGGATGCGTATTTTGCTTAAAGAGGCACATTTTCCTTGGTGCATTGCACTTTTTTGGGTTTGCGCTTTTCCTGATTTTTCCCTTTGTTTCTAGCTTTCTATAAAGGACTTCCTAGCCTCCTATAGCCCTTCATTTCTAGAGCGAAATTCTTTCAAAAGTTGGTTGAGTTAATTTTGTTGTTTTGATCCATTAATAATACCAATATTTTGTATACAATTACTCACACACACACACGCATATATATATATATATATATATGTATTGTTATTTGAGTATAAAGAAATAACAAATATCTCGATGATCGAAAAATTTGTTGTAAAGCCTTATAGATCCTCAATTGATTGTTTATGTTGATATGAAATAAACTCTTTCTACGATGCTGCCATTACTATTTTCATTTTGAATACTTGGATGATATGCTGCTCATTGCAACTTCTAATGGATGAGTTTTTGTCCTTGATTGTAAATGGTTTCCACCCAATTTTCTTCATATTTTCTTTTGTTTTTTAGATTATGTTCTAATGTTAATGGATAATCATTGGTTATGGGTACTTTTTCTAGCTAATTCATGATGCATATTTCGCCTCTTATTGTAATTTTCATAACCCACTGACCATGTGAACAAATTTAATGGTAAATTGAGATGCCCATTGCATATAGTTTATTAGTTTTTTTTTTTTTAGATTTACCTTTTGTCCTTGCAGTTCCATTAATCTTTCAGTAATTTATTATCTTTTATGAGTTCATCAACCAGGGTATTTTGAAAACTTCTTAGAAAAATAAAACAAAGTTTTAGAAGCATCCCTTCTCTAATATTTTATGTTAACCAGGGAGATCTCAAAGTTTTATAAGCTTCACAAAGCACATTATTTGAACTGGTTAAGTTCTTCTATTTATCAAGATGAGGGAAGACGAAAGAAATGGAAACTGGTTTGCAGTTGAGTCAAAGCACGGAGTTTAAGATGGAAGTATAGGAAAAAAGCCAAATGTTTCATTACGGGACGGGGGTAGAGGTATGAGTATCGTGGATCCGGTTTGGAGTAGAGGGGATGACTAAACTTTTGTTAGGAGTTGAAGAGTGTTGTAGGGCCTGTGTTCCTGCTAGAAGACCCTTCGAATGGAGGGAGAACGGAAGATTTTTCAGATTGGAGAGTAAAGAAAACATTGCTGGGAGGTTCCTGCTCTGTTCAGTTATTGACGGCGAAGGAAAAAAGCATAGTTTGGTCTTCCCGGAAGGAAGGGGGTTCTTAAATGGATGGACTATGCTGGCGGAAAAAATCAGGGGTTTGGGTTTTGTAACTCTTCAGGAGAGCAAATCCATGAGGATTATGGAGACGGGGCTGTATTCGAAGGGGATGCGAAGAGTGGATAGGTCGACTTGATAATGTAGATACATGGGGGACGTGAGACCTTAAGAAGGAGGATCTGTGGCGATAGTATGGATAGTGCGGTGTGGTTGGACGTTGGAGACTGCGTCAATGGGAAGGAGATGGGGTCCCTGCAGTCTTGCTTGATCGGAAAATGGAAGAAGAATCCAGATCCGTATCACAACGGTGAAGGAGATGGAAGTTTGGTTTAAAGATGCCTGGAGGCTAAATGAGGAAGTAACGGTATCAGTTTTAAACGTAGACCTTTTAATGCTGAAGTTCGACTCACCAGAGAAGGCAAAATGGGTCCTTGAGTCGGGAAGAAGAAGTTATAACGGAGGTGTCTTACAGCTGGAATGGTGGAGGCCGGAAGCTGGATGTGTGAGGAGCAAAAATTCAGTACAAGAGGTGTGGATTAGGGTGGTAGGGCTTCCACTTCAAAATACATGGAAACCAAATTCTAAGAAAATTAGGGGATGCGTGTGGAGGTTCGTGACTTTAGACGAGAACATAAAAGACGGAGTGAAATGGGCTAGAATCTTGATAAAGGTGGAAGGTAATTCCCGGGCCAATGTCATCGACATCTGAAGGTCGAGGTCTTTTGAATTGCGAGATGCGGTGGAATCTCTCCACCGAATACTTCAGAATTACACCACAGTAAGTTGAGTGATAGAAAAGAAAAATCGAGGGAAGAGGCGATGTAGGTGCGCGGACCCAATGGTGTTGAGCTCCACTTTGGGTGAATCTTGATCAGTGGGACGGTGGGACGACGGGCGAGGCAAAATGAAGAAAAGGCTGGGCCACACGAGACTTTTACGTCCTCTCAACGTCGAGGGCGCATTGATGAGGGGCGGGAGGTGGGGCTACTTTCGAAATTTCTTTGGAGCAAGCAGGGATCGACCAGTGTTTTGGGAATGGGGCACATCCGACGGTAGGGAGCAGTGGTGGAGACGAAATGCTCGAAATTTGGTTTCCTTCACGAAATTTGAAGGAAGGAGTTTAATGGGCCTAGGGCTAGGAGCAGAAGAAGTCCAGATGGTTTAAAAACCAGAAGTGGGCTGAAAGAGGGCTTAAAGAGGCAGAAGGAAGGAGCCCACATTACAACCTATGGGGCTGCTAGTTTGGGTGGCGAGTCTGGGCCAGTTTTGTATGGGATGCAGGCCGGCCCGCCAAATGATGTAAGGGAGGAAAAGGCTGGTAAAAGGGGTTTTTGGGGACGGAAGAAATCTTTTAAAGAGGCCCGATTTGGACCTTCAGGGGATGTTTCTGGATCAAAAGAAATGCGGAGGTTGGAGGAGGGGGGAGCTAGCCCTGGCGTGGAGGGATCCTCGGAACTCATGGTCGACCCGGCGTGGATTTGCGCAAGGGGACCTCTTCTGCATGCCTTTGAAGGTCCCACTTTGCAGTGCGGAGACTCCCAGCTTTGGTATTGTTGGGAGAAGGGGATGTGGGTGGTGCGGGATGGGTGCTAGCAATGGGATGTTGGACCGAGGAAACACGTCGGAGGGTGCGGATGGGGAGTTCTCTTGCTCTGTGGAGAAGATACTGAGCCTACTGAGGTGGATTGACGACAAAGAGCTCCGTACCCATGCATTAGGACCCAGGTTCGAATCATTGTCCCTGACTGATTGCTCTTCTCCAATTTTCTCTGTTTTTGTAGGCCCCTTCTTCTTGGGGTTCTTACGGCAGAATTCCTTGAGAATGAAACATTGGGGGACATGGAACCATTGAGGGTGGTGTCAGTTGATGGTAGTGAGTGGGGGACCGGGATAGACAGTGCGCTAATAGAAGACGGTCAAGAATCAATGAAAGAGAAGTCAACTAAAAATCGTCCAGAATGTATGGGATATAATAACTGGGAAGACAACTGTTTGTTTAAATTTAGTGAATTTCTAGGGGTCAAAACGATGGGTTTTGAAGAGGAGATTACGAAGCGTCTGCGAAAATTGGAAGCTCGGGAAGGTGATAAGGAAGGACTACTGTTGAGAAATTTAGATGTGAGAGGAGCTCGAAAATTTAGATGTTTTCCATAAATTACAGCGGAAAGAGTCAGAATAGAGGAGGAAGAGACAGGGGGAATTTCTTGTTAAAGTTAAAATGAAGTTAAAACTGTTTTCGTGGAATGTCAGAGGAGCGAACAATCCATGAGAGGAATGTTATTAGAAACTTTATTAGGTCACGGAGGGTTGATTTGGTGTGCTTCTGAGAAACCAAAATCAAGAGGCATCCCCATTGTGCATGATCTCGGGGTGGAGTAGATGATAGTGCAGTGGAGGATTTGTGGAGGCGGAGGGATTGTGAGGGGTATCTTGGTGTTTTAGGATACAAGAAAACTGGAGTTGGTGGAGACCGAAATAGGCGATTTTTCTGTAACATGTACGTTTAAAAATGTGGGGGATGGTCTTATGTGGGCCTTTACGAGAATTACATGGTCGGTGAAGAGAAATGAGGAATTGTTTTGGGAAGGGTGGGGCCTTGAGAGGCCTATGGGAGGGCCACAGTGTATTGGTGGTGAGCTTCAATGGTTCTTTCCCAATGACGAAAACTTCGGTTGGCGGGGATCGCCATATGGTAGCCCAGTATGAAGTTATTAATGGCTGGGGCTTAGAAGTCTCCCTCACCCAAGGAGGCCCTTTACGTGGAGGTGGCCCTGATAATCGCGGATGTCGGCGTGCAGACCGGATTACAGTGTCGGTGATTGGAAGCCGGTTTAGCAATGCGATCTGAAGAACTTCTGCTTAGGACATGTCGACACTTGTCTTGTGATGTTAAGACGATTGATGGGATAAAAATCGGGCACAGCGCCATTAGGTTTGAGAATATGTGGTTGAAGTTTGATGGCTTTAAGGATCTTCTTAGAGGTTGGTGGCAAAGCCTTCATTTTAAGTTCATCGGTTTTGTTATGGCTTGAATTAAAGGCCACGAAGGTATATTGAAGATTTGGAATAGAAGGTTTTCGATAAAGTGGATTTAAATAAAAAGGAGGCCTTGAGAAGGATTTCTTTTTGGGACGAAGTGGAAAAAGTTAAGGAGTTGTCCTTGGCAGAAGCAGAGGAGAGGGAGAAGGCAAGAGATAATTATAAGGAATGGGTTGATATGGAAGAGGTCTCGTGGAGACAAATCGAAGAATTTGGCTAAAGAAGGAAAGGCAGACTGCAGGTTTCTTTCCTTAGAATGACGATTCTCATAGGAGGAGAATTCTATCTCTGTATCGAGAATCAATGGTAGAAACTTGATTAAGGAGGATGAGGTTAAAGAAGGCCTGGTTTGTGCTTTCCAAAGTCTCCTCTCAGCCCCAATCAATTGGAATTTGTCTTTCCCAGACCTCAATTTCAATTTGATTGGTGAAGATCAAGCTGCTAAGTTGGAAGAAATGTTCACAGAGGAGGAAATTCACAGCGGCCGATGTACGGGCTTAATGTTGATAAAGCCCTTGTACGATATTGGCTTCCGTGGCTTTACAGGGTCTTTCGGTGGGATTTCGTGAAGGGAGGTTATGGGTTTCTTCGAGGGAATTTTTTGAGGAATGATCGAGTTTGTGAAAGTTTGAATGCTACTTTCTTGGTTACGGTTCCCAAGGAAGATCTGTCGAGGACTGGGACTAAAGGACCTAAGACCCATCGAGTTTAGTGGGTAGCCTTTATAAATTTTTGCTCGAAAGTGTTGGCCCAGTGAGAATCAAAAGGGTTTTGAGTTTAGTTATCTCGATCTGCGTTAAGTAGAAGGGAGACAAATTCTAGGCATGATCTTCAATAGCTAATGAAGGTATGGACTCCATTCTAAGAGGGAAAGAGAGAAAGGGATCCTTTGTAAGTTAGACATTGAAAGGCTTCTGATCGCGGGTGGGACTTTACGATCACGGATCTTTAGAGAATGGGGTTTGGTTAAATGGATTAGATGGATTGGCGGTGTCTCACGACATGTTTTGGAGTCTTGATAAATGGTTCGCCTTCGGGGTTCTTTCGGAGTTCGAGGGCTGAGAATGAAGTCGCTATCGCTGACTGTTTGTTATCGGTATGGAAGTCCTCAGTTGTCTGCTAAAGAGAGCGGTGGAAGGCAACTTTATTTCTGGATGCAGGTTTGGGGGTAGAGATGGTGGGGAGATTGTCGTTTCTCATCTTTTATACGCTGATGATACTATCATCTTACGTGAAATGTCAAGACAGTTGATGTATTTGAGATGGACCTTAATGTGGTTTGAAGCCTTCTCAGGTTTGAAAATTAACTGAGCAAGGGCGAGATTATCCTTTGGGAGGGTGGGCTGACATGGAGGAGTTAGCGTCGAGGCGGTTGTGGGGTCGGCTCCTCCCACTAAGCCTGGGCCTTCCCTTGGAGCTCCTCATTTGTGGGGTTGGGATTACATTGAAGAAAGATTCGAAATGGGTGTCCTCTGGAAAGACAATATATTTGGTGGGAGCTTACCCTTATCAAAGTACATTGTCTAGCCTTCCTATTTACTTCCTCTCTATGTCCCGAGGAATGCGGGTGTTTTGGGCTAGAGTGGAGAAGATTCGAGAGAGACTTTCTTTGGGGTGGAAATGACTGAAGTGTAAGCATACGCTGGTCGACTGGAATCTTGTTTGTCGAGAAAGTAGAGGCGGGGTTAGGGGTAGAGGCCTTTCCTTGATGAATCAAGCATTGCTGCAAGTGGTCTTTGGCGTTTGCAAACGGGAGGGACTCCTTTGGAGGCGGTGATCGGTGCACGAGTTTGGTGAGGAGTTGGGGGATGGAACCAGGGATATCGAGGGTTTTGGTCTTGGGTATGGAAGAGACATAGAAAGAATAGCACACCTTCTCTCGAAAATTCCGTCTCCTCATTAGGTAATGGTAAGAGGTTGAAACTTGGAAGGACCCTTGGTGCAGCAGCGTGCTTTGCGATGCCTTTCCCACCTTGTTCAATTTGGCGGCTCACTTGAGATCTTAGGGTGGGCGTGTTTTGGGATTTCTCTGGGAGGATGGGGGTTGGTCCCCAGTCTTTCTTAGACCTCTTAATGACTGGGAGGTGGCAGAGGTGGAAAGGTTCCTCCTCTTCCTGCACAACAAAAATTAGGTCATTTCAAGAGGATCGGTTGTTATTAAAGGAGACTTTGACTAACGGTTTCTCAGTTAGTCTTATGTATCGTAAAAATTTAGAGGGTAATTCTCTTCCCTCACGGACTTCCCTTGGCAATCCATACGGAACCAGTGAACCCCAAATTGGGCTTTTTGCAGGAAGGAATCACAGAATGAGTGCTCTGGACAGTTAAGAGGAGATTTCCTAGTAAGCGAGTCTGTGCTGTCTGCGAGGAATGAGAGCAATAGATCCACTTGCTTATCCATTCGAGCCAAGATATTATGGGATATTCTTTTGGCTATTCTGACTTTAGCTGGGTATCCCGAGATTCGGTGCGTCAGCCTCCTTGCATGGCAAGTGTTAGTGTCGGAAAGAAAACGGAAGGGAGTTTGGATGGCGCGCTCTGTATTTTTGAATGTAGTTGAAAGGAATAGGGTGGTTTCGAATGAAGTACCCTGCACTCCACAGGATGAAATCTTCTTTTTTGTTTTCCTTATGGTCGTGGGCTAAGTTGTATAGTGTTGATAACTTAGATTCGTTGGTGGGTTTTTTGTCTTGGATGGGGTATAGGTGAGTGGGAGTCTGTCTTTCCTTGCTCCCTTCTTTTTGTACTCCATGAGCACCTTGTGCTCTCTTTTTCATATATACACATTTATACTGCTTTTTACCGATAAAAAAAAAATAATAATAATTTATGTTAAAAGGATAGAATCAACATATTAGGAATTAGACGAAGCAAATAAAAGTTTGGTTGCTATTAACACAACTACAACTATGTAAGTTTAGTATATTGGATGAAGTTAAGTTTGGCCAGAACGATGGAGTTGCAATCATTGTTGTAACTCATTGTGTTTCTTGAATGCGACGGTAAACCTTGCTTCATTTTGACCCGATTATTAGTATGAGGTTGTTATTTGTTAACATAAAACTTTGATAAGTTGATATAGTTTAGATATACCCGATATATATAATATGTATGTTTCAAATCTTCTTTGCTGGTGGTATCCTATTATTTGTTAGGCTTCTAGTGCCTTTATCTTGTAAATTTCATTCATCATAGCTTTGATGCTATTGCTTTATTCTTCTTTGCTACTAATTACCATCACTTTACTCAGTTGTTTCACTTGCTTTGCTAAATAATCATTCTTTGCATCGTATGACCAATGGAACCGACAACTACTAGTCGGCACTATCACCCAATTCTACTATCAATCATCCTAGCGATCAAAACTTCTAATTATCTTTAAGAATTAAAATGGAACTAAAACTCCCGATGAGAAGTCTGATTACAGTCTTGGGGTTGATAGCATTACTACCCTCCTGATGCCGAATGTAATAGTTGGCTATAATAGATGAGACTGTTGGAGGCATGACATGATTGACCCAATCGATAAACAATTGTCCAAATGCTGATCCATAACAATACCCTTAATGTCGATCAATGTCACCAGCGGTACTAACAAAAAGCTTTAACAAAGAGAGGAAGAACCATTAGTATATTAGGAAAATCCCGGGGTGATGTAGAGGATCAAGTTTTGTTTGTGTAGAATGAACCCTTGAATAGAACCATCTGCATTGAACTGTGTCATACGTGATAGTGTCATGGATGAGTACATCATTTTAGAAAGTATAAATCACTTGGTATGGTTTCCCACGGTTGATATCTAAAGATTGTTCTATAGTTAAAAGACTATCATTATTATTATTGTTGTTGTTGTTGTTATTTTGATATCATTATACGATGACGATGATGGTGGTGGTGTCATACTCTATAGTGAGTGAGTTTAGTGGCTTGATTGCATTTTATTGATCGCGTTGGTTCTTACCAAAATTAGCTAGCCATTCTTAGGTCTTTTTTATCTTTATTCTAAATCTTTTCACTCAAAACAGTCATACTTGTTCCTCTAGGTTAGTTTTTAGCATTCCTTAAGTTGAAATTTGGAGCAAAAAGAGAAAAGCAAACGTGAGGGATGGAAATTGATTGGAGGGGTGCCAAAACATTTGAAATTAGAACATGTGGAAGTTTCAACAACGTTTTCCAAATGAAAGTCTTTGGATTATAGGAGAAACAGTATTATTAGATATTTGTGTAGGCGATTGGGATTATTGATAGAAACTGATGATCGGGATGACGATTATGTACATGTCTTGATGCGCAGTTATCTGTTATAAATCATTGGCCATCAATCATAATCTTAGTAAAAAGAGCTTTAATACATGATTAACATTAATACCTCTAACATCATTTTTTTCCATATAAATTACAATAAATCCAGATCAAACCAAACCTAAGTCTATTGTCGAGGACCTAATTTTGTGCAATAGTGGTTCCTTTTTATTTTTTCTTCCTTAAAAGAGGAAGGGGAATGCAGGGGAGCATATCCAAACATGTAGCTCAAAATGAAAACTAAGCAGAATAAATAAGGTATAGTTAGCCAAAGCGTATGTTGTTTATATAGTGGGAGGTAGTGTTTGAGAAAGGTCAAGGGATGGAATTTTCTCTACTGACTACGGGAGACACGTGGGGAAGGCGAAAATCAAAACTCTGTTAAGAAAAATTCAAAAAAGACTAAAAACTTTAAGAAAAATCTCTTGGAAATCAGAATGCAGGGACTTGTCAATCTCTCGGGTAAAATATCCATTTTCAACTCTCTCTCTCTCTCACACACACACATTGTCTCTTCTAAAACTGGTATAAGATCTTACACAGGTTATGAAGGTCCCATGAAATGCATATGGAACTTTATCACTTTGTTTGTAGCTTTCTATAAAGGACTTCCTAGCCTCCTAGCCTTTAATTTTTGGAGCGAAATTCTTCTTTCAAAAGTTGGTTGAATTAATTTTATTGTTTTGTTATTATAGTTAATTTATCATTTTTACGTGTATTGTTGTTATTTTATATTGCTCTGTCATTCCATTTGATAGATATGTTTTAATGTTAATGGGATAATAATTGGTTATGGTACTTTCCAACCATTCTGATGCATATTTCCTTACTCTTATTGTAATTTTATTACACAACCATGAACAAATTTTAATGGTAAAATTGAGATCTGGGTGCATACGAGTTTTTAAGTTATTTTTAGTTATACCTTTTGACCTTGCAGTTCCATTAATTTGTCATAAATTTATTATTTTTTATGAGTCCATCAATCAGGGTATTTTGAAAACTTCTTAGAAAAATAAAACAAAGAAGTTTGGAGCTTCCGCTAATATTTTATCATTTAAAGGATAGAATGATGACTTGTGGTTGTTGCTTGAATTGGGTTAATTTGTTGTAGAGGATTTGGATAGTTGAAGCACTAGAGAGGAAAATTTTCCATCAAATTTGATATTCTTGACTTCTTGTCAAATCTATTTCTTGATTATGTAAGGCTTTGTTTGGAACCCGAAAAGTACTAAGGAAAGAAATAGAGAGGAAAATTGAAGGAAAGAAAATTTGAAGGAAAATAAAAAATAGGTTTAAACTTAATAAACTAATTCTGCATATTTATTCCAACTCGTATTATTTGTTTCTCTCTATTATATAAGGATTAAAAAAATTAAAAAAATGTAAAATTTTGAGGAATTTTGATTGTATTTGATTTTCTTTTATAATTTATACCGTTGAATTAAACATAAGAAAATAATTTTTTTTAGTATGTTTTTCCTTTTCCTAGTATTTTTCGGGTTCCAAACAGAGCCTAAAGGGAAATTATTTCTAGTAAAATAGGTTCAGACTGTTGTATTAAGCCTCTCATAGCATATGAACATAAAATCTCATACTGTTGATTTTTTTACTGTTGTAGGTTGCCATACCAATTGTCCCAACTATATGAGTCCTAGTTACACTTACGAAATTTGAGGAGCTTAAAAAAAAATAATAAAAAATTCTACATATTTATTCAAACTTTTATTATTTGTTTCTCTCTATTATATAAAGATTAAAAAATTTAAAAATATGTAAAATTTTGAGGAATTTTGATTGTATTTGATTTTCTTTTATAAATGTTTATGGTGAAATCAAACACTTAAGAAAATAATTTTTTCTTAGCATTTTCTTTTCCACACAGTATTTTATGGTTTTGACGAAGCACAAGAGAACTTATTGTAGGTAAAATAGGTTGAACTACGTATTAAGCCTCTTAGCTTATGAACATAAAATCTCAGCCTGTTGATTTTTTTTTTTACTGTTGCAGGTTACCATCCCAATTGTCTCAACCACATGAGTCCTCGTTAAATTTACAAAATTCGAACTTGACTGATGGAAGAGTTCTCAACCCCTCTCACGGCCCGGCTCATTTCGAGACATCAGGTCTGCTAGGAATCGGAGGATCATCGACATCGTTCATGGATTAGAGGCAGTTGTGGTGGTCGATCCAGCGACATCTAGAAAATTATAACTTCTCTTAAATTGTATTAAGTAAAAGATTGACTAGATTAACAAATGCGGGAAAACAGAAAAGCGTAATAGTAAAAACGATAATGTTTGCGTAATAAACTATTGGCTGAAGATTGTAAATCTCTTGGTGATAAGCAAGTGAGATATCATATCTTTTTCAATGAAGAAATCACTAACAAATTCGATTGCAAGAATTTGATCTCTTTCCTTAAGGATTTAAATTGGGACCCATTGATTTGGGAAACAAAATAATTAAATATGACATAATCCGTGTAAACATCTTTGTTGCTCTAGCATGTACCTAAAGTAAACCTGGCCTTGTTTGGAAAGGAAAAGAAAAGTGTTGAAGTGATAGGAGATAAGGCTTGTGGGAATATACTTCGTACATATGTTGTCGAAAAAAAAAAACTCATAGAGGTACTCATACTTTGGAGGGCGAAAAGCCCGAAGAACTACCCTTGTTTTCTTTTTCCATCTCCCTTCAACACACCCTTGGTTTTATCTTTGATTATTTTTATATATTCAGTTTCATAATATTGTTTAAGGTGTGGTTGTTTTTGCAATACTAGATAGAATATTTTTTCAACTTAATCCCATCTCACATGGGATGGCCCATGATTAAAGATAAAGGAAACCTTGACTTTGAGGGGATGGTGTCTCTGTTATTTGGTTGCTGAGTGCTTTCAGCTCCATAGGGATGAATCAAACTCTTCTTTTTTGGGCCCTATTATTATTATTATTCTCATGTTGGCTTTTGACGGGTCACTACTCACTCATATAATTACTTTATTTCCTAAAACTAATCGTATCAAAACATATATGCAATATAACTGTTAAGTAGCTGCAACAAGTGTGATGAATGATTGTTTGTTTGAGGACCATCCCATTGTTTATGGGTTGCACAATTCTGATTAATACTATTTATAATTTACGGAAGAACTATCTTTCAAAGAATTGATTAAATTAATTTATTTTGTTCATTATAGTTCATTTATCCATTTTGCATGGTGTTGACATTTTATATTATCTATCATTGTTGATGAATGTAACAAATGTGAATCATTAGATTATGGTTTTGTTTAATTAATGGTATGTTCATACTCATTGTGTTTATTACTGTGTGAACGTTAAATGACAGATTAGGTGTACATTATCACGATTTTTAAGTTATTTATTTTTAGATCTACCTTTTGTCCTTGGTTCCATTAATCTTGTCATAAATTTATTATCTTTTATGAGTTCATGATCGGGGTATTTATGAAAACTTCTTAGAAAAATAAAGCAAGTTTTGAAGCATCCCTTCTCTAATATTTTATGTTAAAGGATAGAATGATGACTTATGGCTGTTGCTTGTAAATTGGGTTTGTAGTAGAGGAATTGTATTTTTCTTTTAACCTTTTTTAGCAATAATTGAGGGGCAAAAATGACTTTTAACCCTATTGATCGGGAATCAAATGCTCCCAAGGAAAAGCTTCATACTTTTTCACATCACATGGGATGGCCCATGATTAAAGATAAAGGAAACCTTGACTTTGGTGGGATGGTGTGTCTATTATTTGCTTTTTTTTTTTTTGATAAGTGTGTCTATTATTTGCTTGCTGAGTGCTTTTAGCTCCATAGGGAGGAATCAAACTCTTCTTTTTTGGGCCTTGTTATTATTATTATTATTATTCTCATGTTGGCTTTTTATGGGTTACTACTCACTCTGTGCAACATGTGTGATGGTAGATTGTTTGAGGACAATTAGAAATGGAGTATACAAGAGTGTCACCTTTCCTTTGTACTTTTCCTTTCTTTCTCCTTTTCTGTTTTTTAATAATGAAATGTAGATATACATTAATTACATGTAAACTAATGAAGGATGACTATATTAGTAGCATCCTCTTTTTGGATGGCCTTCATATAGTGACAACTTTACAAGCATAAATATTCTTTTGCCTAGTTAGAGGTTGTGGGGTTGTAGACTAATCAAGAAATATAATATCATATAACAAGTGGGAAATTTAACCATATGTTGTTTCTCGTTTCGTTTATTTAGTTTATTTCTTCCTAATCTAGCTTTAATCTATCTTTTGTTCTTTCATTTAAAATAGATAAAAAAGGCCAAAATAGGTTTCATGAATGATAAATTAGATTTTCTTTAATGAATATTATTGGATTTTTGAAAATAAATAAATATTTTTTAGGTTTAACATTTAAGAAATTGAAAAGGTAATGAAAGTGACATATTTAAGCTGCATGATTTAACATTTACTTATCCAAATTTTGTGTTGTTAGACTACACGGTAAAGTTAAACATAATTTTCACTAAAATTGACTTGAGATAAAATCTAGATTTCCAATCATCTATGGTTTTTGTCGAAAATAAACACTTTTAATTACAATGTAATAAATTTGCATTTATTAGACTCAAATCTGTAATCTCTTCCTTTTTATGTCACGTTCCATTAAACTTTTGAACTATCTATTACATATACATTTATATCTTGACACTTTAAATCTTGTATTTTTCTTTAACCCTTTATATTTTTTAGAAAGGTAATAATGACCTCAGCAATGTGAAAATAAATCAACTTCTAGCATATATAACCATTATTTTTTAGCTAAAATTTTAAATTATTATGTTCAAGCCATATAAAATCAATTTATTGAATGCTAATAATTTTAATAAGAATTATTAAATTTAAATAGAAATACAGAAATGTATCATTTGGGATACACGTTATTTCTATAGCTTTTCTAAACAAAAATATAAATTATTTTAATATATTCTTTATTTGTAATATAAAAATAAAAATCACATAATTCATAAAAAAAGAAACTGCACTCTAAGTCATCTTTAAATTACTTTTTTTTTTTTGTAGAACTTGTATTTTTGTTTTGAAGCAACAAGAACTTAAAAGCCTTCAGGAGTTGGGTAGTTGCATTTTGTATTTTAATTTTAAATTTAGAAATAAAAACATTATATGTTTATTTTAAATTTTATTTCCAAATTTAAAATAAAAAAATAGAAAAATATGATTTGAAGAATTATTTTAAATGTTTATTTTTTAAAAATTAAGAAATGAATTGTAGATTTGAATGATTAAATCTATTATAAATAAAGAAATATGAAGATAAATTAGAAAAGAAATCTGTGTAGAGAATGAAAGAACTTGAGTTTTATTTTAATTATTTAAATAGCTCAACTCAAGGTTTTAACTCATCGGAGCGGTTAAGCCCCACGAGGTTCCGCTTATGACCAGACTTTGTAAATAAGCACAAAACGAAAGAAGGGTTCTTTTGCATTTATTTTGCCTACCAATATTATTTCCTGCAATCGTCAAAAAGCTCTAACTTTATCAAAAGTGACTTATTTGAAAACGAGTAAAGGTCCATTTCAAGAAAAACATAAAACTCTTGAGCGAACCTCCATTTTCAAATAGATGCCAGAGATTTGAAAAATGGGCTTTTAAACATTTAGTGTAAAAGAAATAAAATTTTTAACATTCACACCAGGTGTATAATTATCAATAAAAAAAATCTAAAAATAATATCATTGAAGTATATAGAATATATATAATACAATTTATATATGTCAAACTTCAACCTCTCAGAGATGTATATAATTTGAAAATATGAAAAGAACTGAGAGGATCTTCTAATAATTTAACTTAATAAAAACACATTATGTAGTTCAGATCGTAAAACTTACATTGTCTATGATTTATATTTCTCATTTTAAATGTACTTTAACCAAATAAAATCCAAAATCAAATAAAAAGACGTCAAAAATGCTGACAACTCTGAATTTTTGTGATGAAGATATATAAAATAGCTAAATTTCTTGCAGTCTCTTTCTCTATTAGTCTTCCTCTCATCTCTTCTTCCTCTTTTTTACCCTCCATCTCCTCTTTTCTTCTCTTCTTCCTTTTTTCTCCCTCCTCTTTCTTCCTTTCTCTCCCTCTCTCTCCTTCTCTTCTTCCTCTTTTCTTCACCAGACCCTTCATATAAAAATCCTTTCTTTTTGAAAAAATGGTTCTATTTTTGGCATTTTCTTCCCCCAAATCTCTAGTTCTACCAAACCTTGATTTTTTAGATTGATTTGATTTATTTATTTTTTCTCCACAAATTCCTGCTTGGATTTTATTCTATATATCTACTTACTTCTTGTAAAAAAAAATTCCTTCTTTTTCTTTTTTTTCTTTTTCTCCCCAATCCCTTCCTTTTGAAAAATGGTTCCCATTTTTGCATTTTCTCTAATCTCTATTCCTACCAAATCTCTCGACTTAATATCACTATTTTATCATTTTTCTCCCAAGGTACCTCGTATTTTCTGATCTGAGATATATATATATATATATCCATCATCTTCAAAAAAAATCATTCTTTTTCTTTTTTTTCTTTTTCTCCCCAGTCCCCTCTTTTAAAATGGTCATTTTTACATTTTCTTCCCTGCAAGCTCCTGTCCCAACCAAAATCCTTGATTTTAATTACTGATCATTTATTTTTTCTCCACAAATTTCTTACTTTGGATCTCTTATCTCTTATATATATATCTACTATCTTCTTAAAAAATCCTTCTTTTTCTTTTCTCTCCTCCTTCCCCTCCTTTTGAAAAAAATGCTCTCTCAAATTCCTATTCAAACACTGATTTTTGATTGATTGATTGATTTATTTTTCTCCACAAATTCCTCGCTTGATCTTTATCTCTTATATATATGTATCTACTACCTTTCTTTTAAAAAAAACTTTTTTCTTTTTTCTTTTTCTCCCCCAATTTTCTTTTGGAAAAATGGTTCCCCATTTTTACATTTTCTTCCCCAAATCTCTATTGTCACACTCTCTAATTCCTGCATTATCATCGGGGCAGGCGGCTACTCCATAACCCCTGTACCAAGCACACTCTAATCACTAGAAAATCCTCGTGTGGAGCGGTCGCATTGCTTGCTTCAACTTTTATGTACCTCTTTCTAAACTCAGGATTTTATAAAATTTCGCAAAGATAACAAATTATATAGGGATATGTCCCAAACTCGATATATTAATTTTACACATTTCCAAATATGGCAACCAACAACATTCTTTCTTCAAAGAGCCTCAAGCTCCACATATTTCACAAAACCTTATACTATGTACATACATATGCTCCATTATAATAAATTCAAAGCATTTCCTTACAAGATCATTAATTACAACACCGATACAAAAGTCAGAAAGAATCCTACTATGCTCCAAATATTCACACATGCACCATATTCTGTGGAAAATAGTTTTAAAACAGTAGTAAAATAAATGAGCTAAACGAAATTAAAATGGTTTATGCTTTTAAAATGTTTTCGCTTTTTCTCTAAAACATCTAAAAAATTGTAAAACTTTCGCTTATATGATATTTTCCTTAAAATATTCTTTCTCCTTACTTTATTTTACTTTTTAAAAGTTTCTAAAACTTTTATTATGCTTTAAGCTTACTTGAAAAGTTTATAAAACCTTTCAAAAACTCTGGTTTTTTGTTTGCCTTTATTCATTTTTAAAAGTTTCAAACTTTTCTCAACTCTTGCTTTAAAAAGCTGCTCAAACTTTTCATAACCTTGGCTTCAAAAAGTTTCTCAAAACTTTTCTTATAAACACTAGAGCCCGGGCTCAAACCGCATGCTTTGAAATAAAACGGGAGCCTGGGCTCAACCGTTTGCTTTAAAACTCCTAAGCCCGGTGATCGAACCAATGGTTATCTTTTCAAACCCGTATATTATGCTTAGAAACATCACCACTGAGCCTGGCTTCATTTATCAGACTTAGTGAACACGGAAGTCTGGCGACGCCAGGCTTGTGGAAGGCACTCGTGTCCGCATCACCTTTTTTCTCCGTGAATATGGTGGAATTGACCTCGGTCGCCATCACCATAATTTAGTTAGAGCCTTCAACCTTATATTACTCCGCACGCAAGCACGCCTCCTTGCAGTTTTACGACGTATGTCCCACGCTTGCCACCAAAACTAAAAATATGTATGAGATCCTAACACCACCGTGCACGACGGAATACCTTCACCGGTTTTCTTGCTTAGAATTGTAGCGCCTTCGTTTTTCACAAACATTCTTTTGCTTGCTTGATTGCTTGCTTGTTTGTTTTTTGAAAAAATGGTTTACAATTTAAAACTATTTGTTTGCTTGCTTTGAAAATGGTTTAATTATTCAAAACCATTTACTTATTTGCTTGCTTGAAAGATGGTTTACAATTCAGAAACCATTTTACTTACTTTTCATAAAAGTGGTTTAACTTCCAAAACCATTTGCTTGATTTAATTCATTGCTTTGTTTCTTTTGAAAATGGTTTGAAAATCAAAACTACGAAATACCAAATTAAAACAATAGTTTATAATAATAATAATACACTAAGATTTGGGAAAATGAGTTTAATATCTCACCTCTCTTTGCTTGCTAAAACTGAGGTGCCAGCCCACACTTTTCCCCGCCTTACTTTTTTAGCCTACACTCAACCGACACTGATCACATATTAATCGTCTATAGAGCATGATAAACTTAACGTATTTCACACGCAACCACTTTAAGGTCATACAATATCTATAAAGTCAAATTACTGTTCTAATCTTTTGAGCATCTGTAAAAAACCCTAAATAAAAACCACTCATTTTGGTACCTCTTTTTCCCAACAATACCTTATAGATCTAGATATCAAAAATTATTCAAAAGGTCTTCAAAAATTATGAAACTCCCTCCAGATCATCCTTTATATATCCACTGGCATATCTTTTAAATTTCTCAATGTAAAATTTTCTCTAAGGCCTCAACCACATAACACAAGTTACAGCATGTTTTTGACCTAACTCCCACTGAATCACCATTGTTATCCTTGATTTCTGGGATCTTAACTCCATAATTTGGAAATGGTTTCTTACTCCTTTGAAGGATCATGGTTTCTTCCTCCAATTGAATCACCCAATTCATCACCAAAACTCAAGCTTATCAGATTTTACATCTAGATGACTCAATTTGCAGAACAGAATTCACATATTCCACTTTAACAAATTTTCTGGGAACTTTGGCTTGTACCTGTAATGCACTTCCTTCAGATAACTTATTCCTGGGAATACGCTCATTTCCACTGCACTTTGAATCACTCAATTTGATGAGTGAAACTCCACTTATGGCCAAAATACTACAACCATACCTAAATGTAGAAAATCAGTGAGCTACACAGCTCACCTTTCAGTCCGTATTTGGGAGCCTTTAGAGTTACAATTTGCTCTTGGTTCCTTCTATACATTTATTCCTATCTCTTATGGTTCTTTACTAATTGGAATCAATTCATTTGGATGATTATAACTTAATCTATAACTAAAACAAAATAGTGATATTTTACTAAATTTTTATAGAATTTCCTTTAAAACCTAATATTCTCCAGAACAATTCATCAAAAACTAACATAATCATCCAAACCAATTTCACAACACTTGAATTGGTGATTTGGAATCCTCATACCACAAAACCCCTATAGGTGAAAATGCAAGAACTCTCACCTAAGGTCCCAATTCTACAAACTATAAAATTATGATGATTCCATGTTTAATTTCACCAATTGGGGTTTTTTCCTCATATTAAATTTCTACAAGACTCTGCAGTGGGTTAATGTGATCTCTCCACTAAACCCTAGAACAAGGAGTAATCTAAGTTCCACTGAATGGCTACAAAAGCTCATATACATCAAATTACCTACGATTTTAAACGAAACTTTACCTGTTTTGGCCCTTCCACTCTCTTCCCTTCTTCCTCCTCTCTTCTCTCTTTTTGCCTTCCTTCTTCTCTTCTCTACGTGCTCACTTAAACGAGACAAATGATTTATTTGTTTGTCTCATCTCTATTTAATCTCAACTTCCTTAATTGCACTTAAGTCTCAAGCACTAACATTTGCATATCAACTCTCATTATTTATAATATCAACTTTTCATTAATGAAATTTCCACCCTCATCTCTCTTTAATTTTTCAATTGTAACTTACGCTATTTGTATTTCACACTTAGATCTCTACACTCTAATGATTTTCATATCACGTCCTATTTGTTAAATGACAATTGTACCCTTGTTCTCATACACAAATCTCGGTTCCATAAACTTTTAATTTCTACTTGGGCTTCCAAAATACTCACTACGCGACACTTAGCCTTATATGCCCTCACATTATTAGATCGTACACTTCTCTTACTTTGCTACACTATTCCCACCAAACCTTGATTTTTATTAATTGATTGATTTATTTTTCCCCACAACCCCTCTTGCTTTGATCCTTATCTCTTATATATATATATATATATATATATATATAGAGAGTATATATATATATATATATATATATATATATATATATATATATGTATATATATATATATATATTCACTACACCTTCTTTAAAAAAAAAATCCTTCTTTTTCTTTTTCCCTAGTCCTCCTCTTTTTGAAAAAATGATTCCCCATTTTGACATTTTCTTCCCCCCAAATTTCTATTCCCACCAAACCTTGATTTTGATTGATTGATTTCATTTTTCTCCCACAAAATTCCTCGCTTGGTCTTTTATCTCTTATATATATATCCACCACCTTCTTAAAAAAACTTTTTTCTTTTTCTTTTCTCCCCAATCCTCCTTTTGAAAATGGTTCCCATTTTTGATATTTTCTTTCCCCAAATCTCTGCTCTTACTCAAAGATTTTTGATTGATTGATTTATTTATTTTTTCTCCCACAAATTCTCCTCGGCTTGATCCTCTTATCTTCTTATATATTCATCACATCTTCTTTAAAATAAAAAAAAATCCTTCTTTACTTTTCCCCAACTCCTTTGAAAAATGGTTCTATTTTTAATATTTTCTTTCCCCCAAATCCTTGCCCCACTCAAATCCTTGATTTTATCGATTTTACTTATTTATTATTAATTTACTTCTTTTCCTCTCCCAATTCCTCGCTTGGATCCTTCTTCTTTATATATATATATATATATATATATATATATATATATATATATATATATATATCCTTCTTGTTCTTTTTCTCCCCTAATCCCTATATCCTTCTTGTTCTTTTTCCCCCTAATCCTCCTTTTTGAAAAAAATGGTTCTATTTACATTTTCTTCCCCCAAATCCCGGTTCCCACCAAACCTTGATTTTTGATTGATTTTTTTATTTATTATTCTTATTTTATTTTATTTGATGGATGCCACTTGGTAGCCATAATGGGATTCAATAGTAATTTTTTTATTTTTTAAAACCGTTTGAAAATTAACTTTAAAACCGCATTCATCAATAACGGTTTTAAGGTAAATTTAAAACTGCATTTACCAACTACGGTTTTGTTAATTTTTCAAAACTACATTTAGTGAATACGGTTTTGTATAGTTAATTTTCAAACTACATTTGGTGAATACGGTTTTGCTGTTAATTTTCAAAAACACTGGTGAATATTGTTTTAAAGCAAAAAAAGCTTTTGTGAATATTTTGAAAATAAGTTTATATGTACCATTTTTTTCTAAAAATGAATTAGTTTTATATTAAACTCCATACTCTATGCTAGAGATTTCAGCTACATTTTAAAATATTAACATCCTACATATAGGTGAGATCACAGTTTTTCAGCTTAACCATGATCTTGAGTTCGAATGCTGGAAATGAAACTATGTTATGTGGTAGACCTTTATCAAAGCTATGGTCCCTCCCGGATTAAACAGCCAGAAGATGGCTTAAAAGACTCTCCTGTATACACAAACCTGCTTAGCACAACTCATGATTCGACAAAAAGAAATTATTTGCTTTTGTTGAAACTTAAAAATGCGACACCTCCATATTAGCTAATGTTGCAGACTCTCATCTCCTCTCCACTCTTCACATTCAGCCTTAAGTATTGTCATCATTTGATTTTTTTTTCTCTTACAATCATGGTTCAAAGTCACAGTATCAGTCATTGACTCAAGGGGTCTTAAGACGTATCGATCTCGATGTATCGACTTAGTATCGATCGATACGTAAATTAAAATAAACAAAGAGCTTAAAAAATGAATGAATTGTGTTGACTCTTGTCTCAAGATTACGATAATGAAATCATTGTTGAGATTTGATTTTTGCATAAGGTGTAGTCCATCCTTTATTTTATTAGCCATTATGCCTGCTGTCAATAATTCATTCTCCATACTAGAGTCCAAAGCTCATCCGTGATCGAAGCATATGTGCTCAGAGTGGCAAAGGTGTCAACTGGCCCCTATGAAGAGAGGCAAAAATTATTGAATCATTGAGCTTATTTATAAATTTTATAAGATATAGTTATATATTTTAAAACAAATAATAAATTTAGGTATTTATGGTAAATATTTGTGATTGGAGAAATGAAAATTGGGGTTTTAATAAAAATATTATTCATGACAAAGTGGTCACAAGCGCTACTTTATTTCTCCGATCATACATGCAAAAGGCTATTCCTCTCTTTCTCTCTCTTTCCTATTTTATTAATTAATTTATTTGGAATAATGCAATACAATTTTTACTGTAATACTAAGTAAAAAGTAATAATTCTTTCAAAAAAAAAGTAAAAAGTAATAATTGTACCCAATAAAATGTTTGTATTTTACAAACCATATTTGCAAAAAAAAAATTATCTTATCTTTTCCTGGCAAAGAATGGATAATTTATAAATAAAATAAATATTTATTAAATTCATATTTTGTAAATTTTAAGAGACATTTAATAAATCCTCAAGACAAAATTCTAAAACAGAATTATTGATCGGAGGAATCTATGGACAACAGGTTGCCACCAAAATAGTTTAAGAAAGAATAATAATGTGTAAGACCTTAGAAATTCCAATTTCTGGAATATAAAATCGTGACATTGATTATATAAAATTTTAAATTCTCGATTAAAAATCGTAATTAATTTAGATCTCACGACTAAACGGATTTCAAACGTTACAATGTCACAAATCTAGCCAGCACGTTAAATTTTCGTAATATTCGAGATAGCCTGAAGCTGACACGCTTTTCGGTACTGATATTTCAAAGTCAGAATCGATTCGACACGACGAAAGTCACATATAATAAGTAATTATGTACCAAGCGGGTGAAAGGTGAGTAGATAAATGATGAAATGGACGTAATCGGGGCCACGAGCCGTAATTTCAAATCGAAGGACAAATTGTCATTTTGAAATTATTAAATGAGAATAAGACAAACACTAAATAGTGTTGTCTTCTTCAAAAAGGAAAAGAGGAAAAAAAACGGGGGATGCAGATTTTTCTCACAGTGAGCTGCGTTTGAGAGGATTTTAGAGAGAGAGAGAACTTCTCTCTAAAATATCACGCATCCGATCATTTACGGCCTTCGCAGCAGCATGAGAAATGTTCTATCATGGACAGCGCTACGCGGTGGATCATGACAGCACGCTGGTGGACTGGACGGAGTTTCTTCAAAACCTATAAGAGATTTTCTCCCCACTGCGCTAGAGTTCCCATTTTAATGCCGAACAAGCCAGCCGACGAGCGACGGGGTTAAGGACTGGCCCCAAAACATGGACCGACCAATACAATTTTTTTTAACGCGACGCGCCAGAGGCCGCCCATGGCTGCAGATGCGGGTACGACCGTAGTTCGGGCAACGCCATGTTGAATGGATTTGAGGCTCGAATGGTTTGTACGACGTCTGAAAATAGGGACCGAATTTGACGGTTTTCTTTGAGCCGCGTGCACGCAGTCGCCTCACATGGTCGCTGCAGTGCGCCGGTTTAAATTGTGTGTTAAACGCTTTGCTCGTATGCTTCGGGGCTTCGAATGGTCAGAACGCGGGTTCATTAAATGAACCGTGCTCAGGGGATTTTCTCCGAATAGTAAACGAGGGCTCTACTATTCAAATAGTGTTCTCAATATATGTATTTGTTGAAAGTACGTGTTGGCCGAGTGATTAAATTGAACATTTGTATGATCATTAAATTTCGGGCGAGCCACTTGATATGTGATTTAAAGTTTTATGTAAATATATTCATGTATATTTGCATGTGATTTGCACTAATTTGAACCTACATACATGCATTCCATATGCACCGAACATCCTAGAATATAGGAATGAGTGCAGCTGAGATGAGTCTAGAGAAACAAGGTTCGAGGTAGTCTAAATGTAAATTATCGGAGGGTAGTCCAAACTAAATAATATATCAACCGCCTGAGCATCAGCTTGATATTTATTCATCTGGGGTAATCCACAAACTAAAGAATATATATCAATCCGCCTGAGCGCCCGCTTGATATTTATTCATCGGAGGGTAGTCCACAATTAATATATATCAATCGTCTGGGAAGGCCCAATCGATATATATTCACCTAGAGGGGTTGCCCACTCAATAAAAACTAATATTCCTACAATGGTGCTTCAGGCGAGCGGAGAGAGCCGGGAGGACTCGGATCCTCGGAAGTTGGTCATGCAGTATATTCAAGTAGGATCATGCATTTGCTTGAATGTGTGTTTTAAATTGGAACATTGCACGCACTTAGGTATGAATTAATTTAGTACGATTCTCCTAACGAGCTTCTTTAGTCACCCCGTCGATTCCTTTATTTTACAAGGTGCATATGGAGCATGCATGAGACGCCTGTCTAGAGGCTGTAACTAAGAAAGCCATGTGGCTTTGATATACATGTATTAGAATGCTTTTCATTTTAATATATGTCAGATGAGAGCAAAAACATATTAACTCTTGTAACTATTTCTGGGTATATAGTCGATTCATAGTCTGCACATATTGAGTACGTTATGGGCCCAAGGGCCATATTTGGTATATATATTGTATATATTGGATTGTTTGGGACAGGTATATGCAGGTTTTATACTGGGGTTTTGTATTTGGTGAGCTCCCGTGACAAAGGAGACTTCGCCCTCGATTGAAAAATGTCGTCACCCGACATTCATTTATTCCGCTGGTCGACAGAATAATCACCCCCGGTTTTCAGCGCTACAAATAAAAATATAAAATTTTATAAATAAGCTTTATTTTTGTTCATATATATATATATATATATATATATATATAATAACTCTAATAAACCATTTATATCCTCATATCATCGTAAACTTTAATTGACACATTCAAATCTTATATAATAACTTATTGAATGCTGAGGTTAATAATGACTTTATGAACAAATCTGTTAGATTATCATTTGAGAGTATTTGTTAGTTCATGATCTAGCTTTGTATGGATTTGAAAGAGCCTGAATTCGCATATCCGAGTAATTGTGACTTGATCATTTGAGTAAAATAGACTCATATTAGTAGTTCCACAGATATAACACAATACATCTTTGATGTCATTACAATGTCTTTTAGTTGAAGTAGAATTAGAAAGATATATAAGTGCACTGATAGCACTAAGATATGGGATTTTAAGACCAAGTAAATTTTCGTCATTTTCACGGGGACAAAATTAGTCTTTTTCTGCGCATCAAGGCATAACCATACTTGTAAAATTGGTTAAAATTAAATTTTGTCCTAAAACAATTTTTATACTTAATGAGATAGTAGAGTAAAATTGGGGAAAAGAGTAAAATTTGGTTTTCCAAAATATCCCTTAGTCAATCTAAAAAATAGATTAATAATAAATAAAATCGTTTATTTCATTATATTTCTTCTCAAACCTCCACAATCAATGAAACAAAGGAATAATTATTAAAAATAAGTCTATTCTCACTTGGTTTTCCTAAAAACCTAGAAAAGAAAACGTGATCTTCCTAGAACGAGCACGTAATAAATGGATTTAGGAAACCCATCGCTCCAATTTTCGTGGTTGACATTAGCTAGTAAATAAATAAAGAATAAATAAAAAAACATGATTGAAATTTGACAATCATATCATCCACATCAATAAAAAACAAAATTCCATACTAATAAAAAATAAATTGCATGACTTGATTCCCATCATTTAATAAGAATAAAATTTCAATTGAAATCCAAAATTTATTTTAAATTGCAATTCCTCACAATAAAAATGAAACAAAACATATAAAATATAGAAAAACAAATTATAGTTTCATTGTCAATTGGGCAGACTAATACCTATTAGCTTAATTATTTTGTGAGATCAAGAACATTTATTAATTCAAAAACAATTGATTATCAATCAAAAATTCAATAAAATATTATAAAATATAAATTTTTTTATCGATAAAGAAACATATCAATTTGTAGTAAATTCGAAATTATTAACTATTATTTACCTCTAAAAAAATCTATAAAAAATAAGATCAAAGACAAAAATGAATAAGATTGAAGATGTTCGATTTGTCAAACCCTCCTTAAAAAAAGTTTTGTGAAACCCTTATTAAATTATAATGTTCGATTTACTTTTATATATATATACTTTGAGTAGTTGGAGTCCACACTACTTATATAGGCTTGATAACTGCCTGCTCCCAACCAATAATTTATTGTATACATTCGAAGGTCGGCCACCCCTAAATTAATGGATTGAGATCGTAGATGTATGTGGGAGAGAGAGAGAGCTAAATATAAATAAAATATATATTGATGTACTCGTGATATTTGTGGTTTAATAATTTTACTTATTTTTAAAGTTATAGAAAATATTAAATGATTTAAAAAACAATGAATGAGTATAAACAAATTAAAAATGGGTCTTCTACAGATTCCCTAACCGAGCGAGTTCACGCAGACTTTATTTAATAGGGTGGTGGGCCGCATTAGGTACCAAGCTCAGAAGATATTGAACAAACAAAACACAAATATTTTAAAAGACGAAATATTAGTATTATTGAGAAGAAAAATAAATTTTCAAACAAAACTAAAAGAAGAAAAAGAAAGACAAAAACCACCATGTACTCAAACAAATGAATAAACTCAGATTTTTTATTTAAAAATTAAAAAAGAAAGAATCATGGATGACAACTTGTTCAACCTCGTGGGTCCCAATACCCTGCCATCATTTCCTTTAGGCTTAGGTGGTCGTCACTCATTTCTACATCTTTAGATTCTCCAACCTTCGATTTTTATTAATTATAGCAATATTTAAAAAACAAAAAAAAAGAAAAGAAAGAGGATGATAATAATGCTACCGATTCACTGTCTGTGAATGTGATCATAACCATTTCCATACAGTTACTATATTATACAATAATATACCAAAATAATTATATATATATTTCAAATAATAGCTAGCTGTGGAACGACCATTATTATCGCCAGAAAGCTAAGCTTAGCTATATTATATCAAACAAATATAAGTGGAAATCCTCCACTCAATACCTCCTCGACTGACCATTCATCAATGGGTTTTGATTGGACTGAGAAATATTATTGGGAAATGAATTTTATAAAATACCATCATATTATTTATTTTTCACAACAACACATAAAATACTCAACCCATATCACATAAACAAAACACCCTTAATTCCCTTCATAATCATAAACTATTTTATTCCATCTATAATAAATTATAAGAATATCAAAACTCAACAAACTAAAGACATCAATCTTGTGACAAACCAAATCTCACATACCAAGGTCGTCTGAAATAAATTCCAAAAATCCGATTCGGATCACTAAAAACAGCCTAAAATTTAATCCAGATCGCTCAAAACAATCCTGTAATTCATACATTCAGACCCAAAATTTTGGGACTGAAATTTACTAAGAAAACCTCAAGCCGTTAAATAAATTTTAGGCTATAAATAACCCAAGTAGAAAAACTATCTATCTCACGGTTTGACTAAAATCCTAAGATTTTAATACCTACGCAGCTCCTCGTATGCGTGAATCAACTTTGTCTTTTACTCCGACGAAAACCTAAAGTCCGATTTCCGTAAACATTAAATATAAACGAAAATTTGTTTTTTTCTTTTCTCTCTCCCGTCCTTTCTCCCACGCTCGCCCGTTCGTCTCCTCCTTTCATTGTTTGTTTTTTTTTTACTTTGCTTTTTCTTTTTATCCTTTTTTTTTATTTTTTTTTAATACATGGTGCAATATCCATCTCTCATTCGAATCATTTTCTATATCGAAATTGATAAGGATATAGAAATGGGTCAAGCTGCTTCTAATCGTCAAATGCAGAGAGCAGCTGGGTCCGTGCCCCGCCCCGTGTCCCCTCCCACAAGAAATTTCCAAACAGAGGCCTGGGAACTCATTAGGTCTTAACATGGATCCGAAAGAACAGGAAGGCCCATGCTCGGCCAGTCAACCCATATCCTCCCAATAACAGAAGATAAAATATTCCCTAAAAGATATCCTCCAATCAAGTCCTATTATAAAGGAAAGAAAAAGCAATAGAAGACTATCAGTTGGACATTCTCCAATAAAGAAGGAGGATTATTCCGAACAGTTCCACTAATCCATCGCAAGTCTAAGGCCAACTATATGAGGAAACATACTCCTCTAATGGAAGGACTCACACATCGGTCCAATGGATGAATATCCATTATAAATACAAAGCCGCTCCACCACCGAAAGGTCACGCGATACTAGGGCAATCTGGCATTCTCTTTCCCTAAAGAAATCGACTCGAGACGTGAGCGGCCACGGGCACAGCCCCTCGCCGACCCCTTCTTGTTCTGCGCAGGAGTGCTTCGTCCGAGTCGAGATCAGCAAAGGCCGCTGACCTTGCCTTAATCCGCATCGATCCAGACGATCGCATCCCAAATTTCATACAACAACTCGGGTCCAAATCATCGACCTCACACGCTTCCGCAACCCGCCCGCTGAAAAAGCATCATCAGTCGGGCGCCACCGTGGAACGACTATTTCATACAAATATAACCGATTTCGCCATCGACATCAACTCAGGGAACACGAAGGTGATAACGCCTAATCCCGCAAGGATGACCCACCAGAGATACAGACAAGAGTCGCCAGACCAGCCGGGCGGTCCAGCAATACAAACGGCTGGCGCCTCCGCCTCGCAACCAACGAAACGCCGGGTAGAAGAGATAGAACAACTCACTCCGTATTAAATACAAGACTTTTGGTGAAGGGCGCATGCATCGAAGGTCACAACGTTCCACGCAGGGACAATGATGGCCATGTACTCAAATACCGGGCTGCAGGCGAATCTAGTCGGTCAGAGCACGACCCACAACTAGCCCCTCTGCAGGGGAAGATGTACCGAGCAAGACATTGAGACATGGCGAACGCTGAACCACAACGCCCCAACGGACACAAGAGATGCATATGGAGAAGATTCAGTGGACCTCCAACAAGAGCTAAGCCATGTAAAGGAGGCTGTGGCGACTCGCACACCATGGATACCTCAGAGCAAAACAGTGAATCACCTTTCACCCCGAGGTGCTAAATTACCCGCCCCGCCAAATTCAGATGCCTCAAGTGGAGTCGTCGGCGGGCGCCAAAGATCCAAAGATCATCTCACACCGGCGCAAGAACTCGATGGAGTTGTACCGGGTATCTGTACCCTGCTCGTGCAGGCATTCGCCACCACCTTAAAAGGCTCAAATGGCGGTCTGTTCATTTAATCCTCTTCAACGATTTCCTCGCTCAGAGTTATCAACGATTCGCCTCCCACTTTACCCGGGCGGACATACAGGAAGCCGAAGCTACCATCCGCCGAGCACTGGCGAAAACACAAGAGAATTTAAAGTCATACGCATAACCGCTAACGTCGGTCTCAAGATGATAGATGTACTGATGAAAAGTTCATTGTCACGGCCTTCATAGCGGGTCAGGGAGCACACCCAAAGACCAAGGTTCTATCTCAAACCCTCAAGGTTTAACATGGCCGAGGTTCTCGCCAAAGTCAAAATACATAAACGAGAAGAGGCCCTCCCCGCCAAAAGGAAAGTTCTTCCACTAGCAAAAAAGACAACTGAGAAGCGACGGGACTCCGAGCCCTGGCAGTAAGGCACCAGAGAAATTGGGGGCGAGCAGAGCCGGTCTCCTAAAAGATCAGAATCTTTAGGGACTCGCCCGCCATAAGTACTTAGGAAGACGACGACGCTTATTCGCCTCATGACTTCACTCCTCGACAAGATCGCGTCAAGTTCGCATGAAGTACGAACGAGCACTCCGTAAGGTGAAGATGCATGAAATCAACCCGCCACGAGATAACTCCGCACCGTGAGTTCCACAAGGACTACGTGGGAAGACGACGACAATCAGATACACTTGAGAAGAGAGATAGAGACCGATACAATACGGAGTATCTTACTAAGGCTTCATATATCTTCTGAACCAAGCTCAAGACCAGACCTGCAATTGTAATCGTGCCTATCCACACACTTACTCCTCGGGCCGATGACGACCACCCCGCGATCGGTTAGTCCTGGGGAAACTAATGGATCTCTGCAGGAGGATTACCGAGGAGGAGAATCTAGCACTGCCTCAAGGCCCACTTACGCAAAGAGATAAGATCGGCGCACTGGGGAGGTGAAGGCCAAGATCTAAAATACCGCGAGCCGACACCACTATCAGATTCTCTGATTCGGGATTTGGGAAGGGTAGTCGCACTCTATGACGACCCACCGGTAATCCGCCGCGTAATCAGAGCAAATACAATCTGGCCCATCGGGTCCTAGTAGACATGGAGCTCGGCCACACATCATTTTTGCATCATCACAAAATGTGGAATTGGAAGAGAAAAGCTAGAACCGTTAACACTATCTCCGGGTTCCTCGTGAGGAAAAGGTGTTGCCATCGGGTCGATCCAACTGGTGCTAATAACCTCGGGAGCCCCCCGCAGCAACGACATGTTAGCGTTTCATAGTGGACGCTCATTCACCCTGGCAACATGCTGGTCAAGACTCTCTGCACGACAAAAGCCATCCCCAAAGATACCACCTGGTTATTAAATCTTTGTCAATAAACGGCGTTGACTCGCTCGAGGGAATGAGTGCACAGAATGCCATACCGCCATGAAACAAAAACGGTCGACAATGAGCATAGCGAATGATAAGGCATGGCGTTCACTTACCGAGTTCTGGCGAAATGAGCCAGTAACGCTGGATGACGACCCGGAGACCTTGCCTATATCGCTCCATAAATTAGCGTATGGGCCTCAGCGCCTCTCATAATGCCAGCCTTAAGATAACAAGGACATCTTCGCATGGAAGCAGGATGACATGAGTGGCATCGACCGCAAATTACCATCACTCATGCGTCAATACCAACCCATCTCACAAGCCGTCACAAAGCGCAGGTTTCGCACTGCAGAGGCAAAGGCCATCAACGAAGAGGTCGTAAGCTCCTCCGCAGGCAATCAGTGGAGGTAGACACCCGCACGGCTGGCCAATGTCAGGCTCGCCAAGAAAGCAAATGCAAACGGGCGGCCGTATTGATTTCACCGAAGAGAACAAAGATGCCCAAAGGATACTTTTCCCCGCCAGGATCGAATTTTATCAGAGATGCAACGGCAGCCATGAGCTCCCGGTCACGGATGCTCCCATGACCGACGTAATGGACCCTAGTGACTGGTGAGAAGACGCCAGCCCATCACAAAAGACAGGACCTATCACATTCCGCAGCAATGTCAGCTTAAGAACGCTGGGGCAACCTACCAAAGGTTAGTGAACCGGGATAAGGTTTTAAAAAGCGTATAGGTACAACAATGGAGTGTGGCTACACAGACTTACATGTCGTAAACTGGCTACAGTCGGTCTCCACATCGCTCACCTCTCCAAGACATTCCAGATCCTAAGGGATTATAACAGAAGCCGATCCATAGGAACGCACATGGTGTCACTGGAAAATTTCGGGCTTCATAGTCAACCATGTGGAATTGAAGCAAACCCGATAAGATCAGCATTGCTGACATGCTTATCACCGTCCGGGACAAGGAAGTATAACGCTAATGGAGGATCGCAAATCTAAGTTTATTCAGGTCTGTGGCAAGTGATATGTTAACTCTTTCTTCCAAGTCTTGAAAAAGCCTTTCAACGGACGAAAATGTGAAGAAGCTGTCAGTAGCCTTGAAAACATACTGAGCTCGCCACCCATTCCCGAGTAAGCCCGTAGAAGAAGAAATCCTTATACTGTATCTTCCGGCAAAGATCGACTCTTCAACTAGCGCAAAGACTAAGCGAGACAAGGAATCCGGCACAAAGACTCACTTCACTACCGCAATGAGCCCTCGAGGAGCCGAGGAGAGGTATCCAAAAATGTGGAAAAATTAATGAGCAGCTCCTCGTGACCGGCTGCCTGAGATTCCTCATTCCAGCCTGTGCTCACACCATAGAAGTCCCGACCAATGACCCATGCGAAGCAGACACATGCCGCAGGTCTCCCGGAGGTCAAGGAAATGGGCCATAGAGCCGAGTGAATCTCGACATTCGGCACAAAACCAAAACAGCCATAAAGGACATTCTAGCCGATTTGGCCATGGAGCGCCCAAGAGAGTTTTTACGAGCCCACTCCAATTAAGGATCTACCTCCCCATATGGAAGCCTTCCGTGGGACGGAGCCCAATGCACAAGGAAGCTGAGCAGCTTAATCCCGACTCACTGGGGTATGGTGACATTGAGTATGCGCTCAGGTTTGGGTTCCACGCCTCCAACAACGAGGCACTGAGTAATGGTGTCAGACAGCAGCTCAACTCTGGTCCATTGAGGTTGATCGATAGAGGTTCATAGCGACTCTAACCGGTGGTCGATGACAAAGATAATACATACGAGGCCAAAAGTGAGAAATCGTATTCTCGTGAAAGTCCGCTGACATTTATTAAAAAGTTTGTATCGTCAGATCCAAGACGCCCTGGGGAACGGCACCCGCTGACATGGCAAATCAAGCGACTACTTGCAGTGAAGAGATTAGGGATCGACGCCTATCGAATACCCGCAGCCCTCCGTCGACCTTTGCCAGATAATAGTCGCTACAACAGCCCCCTGTATCAAACCTGGATGGACCTGATTGGGATTACACTCACTGACAACCTACCAGACGCATCTCAAGGAAGCGGCTAAGATAAGATGAGACCCTCCGTGTTTGACTAATCACAAGGGGAGCCTCTACAAACGGGGATTCTTCACACCCCTTCCTAAAATGTATCAAGGTGAGGAAGACATCAATATGTGCTAAGAGAAGTGCATGAAGCATATGCGAACCATATCGGGCTCGAACGCTGGGCTTTCGGAAAATTTTGAGGTACATACTATCACCCACAATGCTCAAAGATGCAACCAACCGGCCAAAAGATGCAGACCCGCCAAGAACACACTGCAAAATATCACGCCTCCCAAAGCAGCTTTCCCTCGGAGACAATCAATGCTCGCCCTTCCGCGTTAGCAAAGCTGGATATTAGTGGCCCTGCCTGGCGGCAAAGCGTCAATGTAACGAGTAATCGTGGCGTAGACTATTTCATTCGCTGTCGAGGCCGAGCCCTTAGCCACAATCACGAGCGTAAGATGCTTAACTTCAGCCGGCGAGCAACTATGCGCAGACGGTGTCCCGCGGGCCTTGATCTCGATAACGGAACATCGACAACGTGAAATCAGTGACTTTGCGGCCGAGTTCGGAATTAAAAATTTACTATTCTTCGCCAAATTTCACCTACAACAAAATGGGATGTCGGTTACCATCAACCCTCAAACCGCCCGAAACCGTCGGAAAGAGTCAAGGGAGTTGGTCAATACCTTCCTCGGTTACTATGGCCATCGGACGCATACGTATCGCCAACCCGGAAACTCCATTTGCCCTAGCTTTTGCACGGGCGAGAGCTCCCGCCGGTTACAGGAGTAAAGTCTCCCGTAATCGCCAGCCTTTGGAAGAACAAAACGATGAGGCCCCGCGGGCTCGAATTTAGAACTCCCCGGACGAAGCGTGGAGCAAGTTCAACAGCCGCATGCAGGAATACCAAGAAGTCCGGCTTAGGCACTACACAAGAGAGCTGCCTATGTGGTTACGCTCCAGACGGTCTTGAAAGCCACACCCACAAGAAAAATCCAAAGACATAAAGAAATTCCCAATTGGGAGGGTCTTTATATTATATCTCGTCACGACTGCAATTATGAGCTCCAACAGAGGGAAGGAAAATTTTACAAAGATACATGGAATGCGGAACATCTTTAAGCGCTTTATCAGAGGTTCTGGGTCAAAAGAAGGCTCCATTATCTTCGGGTGACAAGGCGAAAGACCGCTGTCTATTCGACGCCTTCAAATAGTCGGGTATGTAAAAAATAAAGGGTGGTATACACAATGGAAATTTCAGAGAAATAAAGTGCATCTTTATTTCAAGTCATGGTTGATACAATCAATGGTGTCCTCGATTGGCATCATAGAAAACAAAATAAAGCATAAGCAAATCTCCATGCACTACAAGCACACCCTTTAAAAAAAAAAAAAAAAAAAGGGAGAAGACAAGAAGGAGGAGAAGAGGAGAAAAAGATGTAGACAGAGGAGAGAAAGAAGAAGAAGCAGAGGTGCCGTGGAAAGAAGAAAGAAAAGAAAAGAGGAGAGGTATAGCAAAGAGAGGAAAATAGAAGAAAAGAATGAGAGTGAGGTGCAAGTGAGGCACCATCCCCCATCCCAGAGATGCATTCCTACCAAGAGTTAGGAATAACATGATCCCACAAAGGGGAAACTAGGAAAACATAACTCCCACACGGAGAAATTCAGGAAAAGCATGTCCAGAGGCGAAAAAGAAACTCCCAACGGCAGGCAAACAACATCACATCCATCTTCCGCAAACTCATCCGCCCAAAAGATGTGCGTAAATCTTCAAAAGAGCCGTATGGCACAGAGGCAACAACTCCTATACTTGTAGAGAAAGCACTCAAGGCAACACAACCGCCCAGCCCCCACTAATCAAAGATAGCACCATATCTTTCAATAACTGAGGGATACGCCGAAATGCTTCTCATAAAGCGCCTTCATACAAGGTCTTCCCACAAGATGGATCCTCATAATAAATACTCTTCACATCGTGGCTTTCGCCCGTCCGCACGCCATGAACCTAATAGCCGAGCCAGGCCACTCCGACAGCTCACCTACCCAAGATGTGCCACGCCGCTCAAGAGTCAGACCAGCTTCAAAGAGAGCATCGCCACCTCCTGGCCAGCCACCGAGCCACGCCACTCGACGAGCGCCTACCCACCTGACAGCCGCCACGCCGCCATGAGTCGACTACCAAGCTACATCGCACTGCGCCTACCGAGCTACGCCGGGCCACTCGACAGCGCTCACTTCCATCTCGCGACACAGCCACGCTTTCGCCTCTCAGAGTCGGCCAACCAAAGCAGCATCCCACACTCTGGCCCCTCAGCGCCCGGAGCCACGCTCACTGGGACGAGCCTCACCCCATCCGCACAGCCGCCGCCCTCAGATCGCACCCCACCAAAGACACCACTCGCCCCCAAACGCCCAGCCACGCCGCTCACTTTGACCCAGCTCTTCCCATCACACAATACGGATCAGCCCAGCAACAGCTGCCACTGACGAGCCCCCAAACTGGGGCCACCGACTATCTTGTATTATTTTACAGGACGAGTTTCATAACAACACTGACGAGCTCTCCTTTCCAACACTGTGCAGACGAGCTCCTCATCCTATCGTGACTAGCCCTTCACTCAGATTTACACGTATGCTCCTCTCATAAGTTCATTGACGAGTTTCCTTCAAGACAGTGCAGACGAAGCCTTTCTATTTATCGACGAGCCTTTTCGGCCAGATTTTGGCATGTGTACGGGCTCCTCCTTTGGCAAAGCCCCGCTGATTTAGCTTCTCTTCAACATAGTGTACGAGTTCTCATTTGTCGTGACGAGCCTCTTCATCAGATTTACAATGCTCCCTTACAGTCTTCATTGACAGTTTCCTTTTTCAACACAAAGTACGAGTTTCCTTTATCGTCAGATTTGAGCCTTTCGGCCAGATTTGCTACTGTATTAGCCTTGTAAGTTCCCTGACGAAGCCTCTCTTTCAATACAGTGTCAGCCTTTCAACCTCGTGACGGCCTTCACCCAGATCACACATGGGCCTCCTTACTGTCCATACTACGAGCTCTCCCTCGTAGAACATTGTGCAAGACGAGCTCCTCACCTGACGGGGATTTAAGCTTTCTCACGTAGATCACACAGATTCTGCTCCTCCCTATAAGTCACGATCAGCTCATTTATCAGACGAGCCTCTTCCTCAGATCAGCCACACGCCCTCCCTACAAGTCTCATTAACGAAGCCTCTTCAACACAAAGATTTAGCTCTCTACGATCGACGAGCCCTCACACTGTTGGCACGCCTCCTGCAGCAAGTCTCATTGACGTAGTTTCCTTCAACACAGTGACAGCCCTCTACCCATCGCGAGCCCTTCACCAGACCCACACGTACTGCCCCCACAAGTCCCATCGACGAGCCTCCTTCAACACAAAGCAGACGAGTCTCCCTACCCGGTCAGACGGCCTCTCAAACAGACTCCACACTGCACTACTGCATTTCCGGCTCCTCCCCATGTCCCATTGATCGAAGCTCTCCTTCCAACACAAAGTGCACGAGCCCTCAACCCATCAAAGGACGAGCCCTTCACTCAGACCCAGCCACGCTCGCACGGCCCTCCCTACAAGTCCCATCGACGCAGCCTCCTTCACGACGCGCATCGAGCCTCTACTTATCGTAACGCAGCCCTTCACTCGTATTTCAAACAGACAATTCCTACTATCCCTATTGACGAACCTGAGACTCTCCTCCCGACGCGTGTAACTGCCTTAATCAACCACGCACGCCGGCAAACCTCTCGCCTTGAGATACACCCAACAGGCACGGAACCAAAAGGATCTGGCCACCACCGCAAGCCAACGGCGAGGGCCAATGTACCCAAACCAAAGTTTCATCTGCACCACGCGGCCGGAATGTGAATCTGCCAGGAAGTGTGAGATGCGCATTTAATTTCTCTCGATCCTCATTCAAAGAAAAGCAAAGATAGGAGAAAATATGGGAAATCAAAATTCCCAGGAGGTATCCATTAAAAGAGGTCAACATAGATAGTAGGGCCTGGATCGACAAAGAAAAGAAAAATAAATCACGGAGACAGCTTCCTGACCCCGCATCAGACGGCAGTTAACGAGAAGGGCCTCTAAACATGAGTGCAGGCTCGGGATCTACCATCAAAGATTCCTCCGCCCCCCACGGCCGAGAGATCAAAGTCAAAATCCAGATCAGGGTACACACGAGCGGTCACGAAAAAGCAAGCCACACCTGTGGTCTATAATGAGCACCAAATTTGTCCCGGATAATCGACATGACCTCATCCCTCCGAATAAACTACAAATCGGGCCGCCAGATGAAGTTCGCCATGTGAATCCACTGCAGACTTTTCGCTGCTAGCCATTCCGACATAAGTCCATACGCCTGGGGAGGACTCACGCCGGGCGCCGGCGAACACCTTGCCTCCAAATCTCCGACGAGCAATCTCAAGTCGCTTCTCCATTCCGCCCAAATCACAGGATCGCACGGCGAATCCCACTCGGCGCATCCCGTTGTTCGGTCCCGTGAAACGACAGTTCCTCCCTAACCAATCGGCTCATCCCGCAGATCGCAGCCTCCCGCGCGGGAAGGCCCAACTAATCATCATGTGTGTAGCCTCGGCTCATCCTCGAATCTCGTGAGTTTCTCAAGAATCGCCAGTTTATCCCGGACTCGCTTCCATTTTCGGCCCGCTACCGAGCTGGCGAGGTGCTTCGATTCGACGTAAGTTCTTCTATTTCTCCGCATATAAGCCGACTCCGCTTCAGCCCCGCCCCCCACGGAAGTCGCGAAGCCACTTTCGCCTCAGTAAACCGGCGATCTCATGCTTCACCACTGGCTTTTCTGCCGTTCTTCAATGAGTGCAGCCCGCAGACAAATACGTATGAGCCAACACCGAGCCAAGCATGAAAGTTAGCATAATTATAAAGCTACCGGCAAGTCTCGAAAAGACAAGGCTAAGGCCTTATCAACCTAAGAACCCCTTGACTTCAACGCCGTAATCTTTGAGATGGCGAATGCACCACCGGAAGTCCCGCATTAATAAAGAAGAATCCTTGATTTCATCAACTTTGATTTTGTTTTCTTCCTCTTAATTTATCATCTTCTCTCGTGAGATGGTCAATGATCCTCGTAGGAGCATTCCAAATGGCGGCAAGCCGCCAATCCGCTATCGACCGCTTGAGGATTCCCACCTCACGACGGCCTCAAGAGGAAGTGAACGGCAACCGTGAACCTCAATGGGGATGAAGACCGGACCCGCCTCGACAAGGGACTAAGGTTTCTAATCTCCGAACTTGTTACGACCGGTTGATCCTCCTGTAACCGCTTCCCTTCGTGACCCGAGGTTTTCAGATATCCCTCCTGGGATGAGCTAAAATCTCCCTGGGCAGGAAAGGTACCACAATAACTGGGAAGAGAAAACACTCCAGAGTAGAGGGAGGCTGAGGGCCCCAAACGAAGATTTTGGCGTGACTTGACCGATGAGTCGGGACATCCGACCTCAGTGGTTCTCGCGAGGATGAGCGTAATATCTTGGCCAGAGCAAGGAGCAACAAATGTATCTTCACTAATACTGCTCAAGACGAGCATCCAAAATATGGTGGAAACTTAAGGTCGGGTATCCAATCAACTTTAGACATGAATTAAAACCAAGAGTAAGGATGATACTCACGTGGCGCCATTAGGCATCCCACGCTTCCGGGTACTTAGGTGTCTTCCCCTGCTCAGAATTATACTCCAAATAGAGCCACTAACAAAGAAATAGATCAGGATTTTCCACACCAATATAAGGGAAGATCCGAATCACTATAAAATTCCTGTGATGCCTAGTGAAATAATGAAACTCTCGCAGTCACGGATTAGTGTAAGAGATGCAGTGAGCAAGCCACGACTAGGACGCTAAGCCTCTGTCTCTAAGACCCAACTACTAAATGCCCCAACCATGGGGGCCACTGGGAAGAGGAAACAAGAACCTCTGATGAAAGAGTGGCCAAGCGAAATGCCATCGCGCACCTCAAAATATACCATTCCGGCACTGAGGTAATAACGAGTCAAAAATAGAGACTATATCAAACACCCAAGAAGAGGCTCTGACGCCTCAACAAAGCAGATCGCACATAAAGGCCAACACCGTCAGTCACCATGTGAACAACGACGCGGCATCGATGTCCAACCCCGATATTTGATCAAGTTTATCTTCCTTTTCCTCATCGGCGAAGCGGAAGCGTCCGAGCAAACGAGGCTCAACCGATCGCTGTGTCAAGCGACACCCCCAAATTACCGTGGACCTGCATCAACAGAGAATCATCGACGCAAGAAAGAGTAAAGTTAGAACGCTTAAATCCAAAGATAAACGTTAAACGAAATCCGTATTAATCGAACTCTAGGGCCTGGTCAGATTAATCGAAGAAACACGACAGATGTATGCCGGGCCCGTGAATGAAAAAGAAGACACCAAAAAGGGACCTAACATCGAATGTGAGAGCAAAATCCAGAACGGTAAATGCAAGAACGCCAAGAAATATAAAGACAAAAAGGGGGGAGCAGGAGGCCGCGAAGCCGAACTAGAAAGGTCGATAAAGAATATGGCGTCAAGGAATATAAAAAACAAGATTTAAACTCAAGAGCCATCATTAACGATACGACGCTGGCCAGCATCAACCCACATCCAGCGGCACGGGAAGCAACAAACCGCCGCAGATTCACCATGCCCTTGCCCACGCAATCCGCACACAAGGGCCGGGGTAAATCGATAAGGATATAGAAATGGGTCAAGCTGCCAATCGCTGCTCGAGAGAAAGAATGTAACCGCTCTCACTCAAGAACTTCCGGCGCGAATGCAATAGAAATTCAAATCGGTTAGCTGTAACATGGATTCCGAAAGAATGTGAAGGGCTCGCGTTCGCCAATAACTTAAGACCTTCCCAATAACAGAAGATAAAATATTCCCTAAAAAGATATCCTCCAATCAAGTCCATTATAAAGGAAAGAAAGCAATAAGACCATCACTGATACTTCCAATAAAGAAGGAGGATTATTCGACAAACTTTTCACTAATCCATCGCTAAGTCTAAGGCAATCATATGAGGAAACATAATTTCATCGGAAGGGACTCTCGCCATCATTCAATGGATGAATATCCATTATGTTATAAAGCCGCTTCCACCACCGGAAGGTAATCGATACTAGGTAACGCGATTCTCTTTCCCTGAAGAATCGACTAGCATCGGAGCGCCACGGGCACAAACTCACAATTTCCTCTTTGTTCGCAGAGGAGGCTTCGTCCGGAGTCAGATCAGCAAAGATGTGCGATCTTGCCTTAATCCAGACGGTATCCGCACGATCGCATCCTGCATCATTAAACAATCCCCTGTCCAAACAATAATTCAACACACGCTCCAAATTTGGCCCGTTGAAAAAGATCATCGAAATAATTTATTTTTTTCTAATTTAATTTATTTAAAATGAACTTAACCTGCTTATACGTAAAAAATATTGTCCCTAGAGTCATCGACAACTTATTACCTTAAAATCGAAAAATTGCGTAATTATCTCGCACTGGTTTAAATTTTTCCGGGTCACTGATTCATGTAGACTAATTTAATCTACGTAGCTCGCTTTCTATCCGAGATCTAGATAATTTTAGGTTTCTTAACCATTCTAACAATTTATTATTATTATTATTATCATTTTTCCATTTTTTAAAATTTCTAATTTTCTCGGGTTTTACAAACTGCTGACTTTAATATCGATCTACATAAATTAAAATAAATAAAAGCTTTTGTATCTTTGCAAATTATTAGAGAATACATGTAATTAAATAAGTTAAAAATTAATAAAATAAAATGTTTTATATTTAATATTATTATTTCTTCCATTTTTCTTCTCTCTAAGGTTTCCTCTGCTTTGAAACTAGAAAAATACTAAGAAAAGAAAAAGAGAGAAAACTAGATAATAAAAGGGAAGAAAAGAAAATTTGAAGCAAAATAAATGAAACTTAATAACTTAATTCTATATGTTTATTCAAACTCATTTATATTGTCGTTATATAAAGACTAAAAATTTTTTAAATGTGTAAAGTTTGAGAATCCTTTTGATATATATATATATATATATATATATATATATATATATATATATATATATATATGTATATATGTAGGTATATATATATATATATATTATATTTTATATGGTGAAACTAAATAGAGAAAATTATTTTGGTTTATAAGGTAAAGCTGTAAAAATATTTTTGTTATATAGTAGGGTAGTTTTGAGATAAAGGTTCAAGGATGGAAATTTTCTTTACCTATTACATAGACATGTAAGGAGGAGGTGAAAATCAAAATAGAGGAAATGAATAATGAAAGTAAGGAAATAGAAACCATTGATCTATAATCCACGTATAAAGTTACCCAAACCTCTGAAGAAAAAAATTCAAAAGATCAAAATCTTAAGAAAAATATCAAAAGTCCGAAGAACAGGACTTGTCTATCTCTTGAGTAAAATATCCCATGAATAATCTCAAAAAAAAAAAAAAGGTTAATAAATAAATCGATGAATATTTCATTACCAAAAACCTCCCAACAATCAATGAAACAAATGAATAATTATGAAATAATATATTCTCATTTGTTTGGTATTCCTCCCTAATGATTAGATCTGAGCTTTGTGACTATTTGTTATTGAACGATGCCAAATTTGACTGAAGCTAGTATCAAATACAGGGATTAAATTAAGACAATTTTGTACAACCATTTTCTCTTCCTTGGTCTTTTCTTGGGCGTATGGTGGATGAGGGATAGTTCTTGTCACGCCCCCATTCCCGATCCGACCCGAATATGTGATTCGAATCCGACTCCGCACGAGACTATATACCGTATTAATCGCCGACTCCTCATTGACCTGTTTTTTTTTTTTTTTATATTACTTTCTCTTTCATATTAACTCTTCAGATCATTTTACATTCTTGTACATTTTCACATATCATGTCGGATTATATAATCTCATATTACAGAACTTATCATCACATAGAAATACTATGCTTCTCAGATCATATATATCATATAATTTCATGTTACAGAACTTATCATCACATAGCAAAGGTTATGCTTCATATCATATCATATCTTTTCACATGTCATATTCAAATCATTTATTTTATGTTTCATGCCCAGAATACCAAAGAAGTGATACATGCATCTATTAAGGCCCAAAGGAGTTGTGATCATACTATACGGAAATGCTGGTTCAATCAGTATCCTGAGGCGTTGTAATTCACCGCTCGAGATAGTGGTCTTTTTCATAGCCCGGCATGCGTTAGTCATTGTAATGGTGATAATGATCATCTTATAAAGGCGCATATGCAGACCCTTCGTGGCCACTGATCCAAACGGATCTGTTATGTCATTGACCCAAACGGGCTCCCGATTTTCGAATATAACTTATATGCTGCAGACTTATTCTCTATTGGCATGCCAATCTATCCCTCTACTTGGTCAGACACAGGCAATCAGTTTTATTACATTTTCTGTACATATTTCATAAGCATGATGAACTATTGTTATCATGATTGCTTATGCAATATATACCATCATTACTTTAGTTTGCATTCGTTCTCATATCTGTGGTGAGCTTCATATTACTTGGCTTCCTATATTTCTATAATACATATATTCCTATATTTTTATCATGCATGCATTTACTCATTCTTACATTCATATATGCCTACCATTCATGTACATGTACTCATTCCTGGTAACATCTTATATCTTATTAACTTATATCTTTATGTACTTTATCAGGCTATCATATCTTATGACCTATACCTATACATTCCTATACTTGTACGTTTTACTTATGCTTTATCATACTGTTCTACCTCCCATAGGAGTGTAGAACATAGACTTCTTCTTTAATACCCTTAGGTACCCTTCATGTCCCAACTATTTACCTTTTCCATTTCTTATTCAGATCCACACGGATAAACATTCGGGCTTATTGGACCGGACACAATGAATGAGACTCTGTGACAATACATAATTCAAGGTATAGTACAAAGAGAATGTAGACTTGCTCGCCATCGCAATAGAAGTGTCGTAAACATCGTGGGGAAGTAAAAGCACCAATGCGTGATACGTACAAAGCAAGAACTGATCATATTCATACGTAGTTGTCGCCTAATGTGATACAAGCGCCAGAATAATTAGTAAGTGTGTGAGCTGCAAGTAATCGATCATATATGTCTCTTCACATTCAATATCCTGGGCCTTGTGCGCTCATACAATTATACGTGTTTTCTGAGCTTATCATTTTATTCTTTTCTTCTATATTCTTTTACATATCAACTCTACTTATTTTTCTATTTCTTGTTCATATCTATATTCTTTCTTACCATGTATCCCAATTATCTTTAACCAAGCGATTAGTACACTTGGTAAAACAACTCAATTTCCGTAAACTAGGTCTAACACCTTTGCATGACTCTCAACAGCCTCCTCAGGCATATGACATTATTGACTCAATGGGCTTCATAGAACAAGAACACTGACCGGAGTTCGAACGATGAGTTATGACCCTCCGTTGCAGGTCACATCGTAGTTAACCTTTACGATCAATTTTAACCGACGAGCTGAGCTGATCTCGGTAAACTCGGTCCATCACCTCGGTCTGACATCTAATAGCTTCCTCAGGTATATTAATGGATTCTTGACTCAATGGTCTTTCCATAGAGTCCAAGAACACCTGAATTGGAGTTCGGATTTGCCGAAGATATGACCTTCCGTTAGTCATGCATTAACTCAGATTTAATTTAACCGACGAGCTGATTTAATTTCGGTAAATTGGTCTGACGCCTTGGTCGGAACATCTTCTATCCTCCTATGTATCATCAATGTATTCTTGACTCAATGGCTTCGTATAAAGTCTAAGAACACCCGAATCGGAGTTCGATTTAAGAAGATAATATGACCTTCCTCCGGTTGGAGGTCACAGCTTAACTTGACTAGCCAGCTTCGAATCGATGAGCTGAGCCGACTTTACGGGTAAATTAATCATCACCGGTCAACATCTTCTATCCTCCTCAGGCATATTACTGCATTCTTGACTCAATGGGCTTTCCATAGAGTCTAAGAACACCCAATCGGAGTTTGACGGGAAGGAGACATGACCTCCCGGGTTGAAGGTCATTTAGTCAACCTAGATGAGCTGACCTCGAACTCGATGAGCCAAAGGTCGACCGAACCGGATGAGCTGATGACCTCGGTAAATTGGTCTATCACCTTGGTCAACATCTTCTATCCTCCTCAGGCATATCAATGTATTCTTGACTCAATGGGCCTATAGAGTCTAAGAACACCCAAATCGGAAGTTCGATCATGAGATGGCGACCTTCCGAAGTCGGGAGGTCATGAGTCAACCCTCGACAGAGTCGACTGAATCGACGAGTTGAGATGACCTCGGTAAACTTGGTCTATCACCCGGTCTGACATCTCCTAGTCCTCAGTACATTAACGCGGATCCTTAGACTCAATGGGCTTTCCATAGAGTCCAAGAACACTTAATCGGAGTTCGACGGCGAGATATGACCTCCGGGTTGAGGTTACGCGAGTCAACCCTGGGATTTATCGAATCTAAATCGGGATGAGTTGAGATGACCGGTAAATTTGGTTCATCACCTTGTACAGACATTCCTAGCCTCAGGTATATTAATGGGATTTTTGACTCAATGTGGCTTTCCATAGAACAAGAACACTCTAATCGAAAGTCTTTACTAAGGAGATATGACACCCGGTTGGAGGTCATGCGCAGTCAAAATCCTCGACGAGTTGATCTGAATCGACGAGCGGTATTGACCCTCGGTAAACTTGGTCTATCACCTCGGTATGACATCTCCTAGTCTCCTCATGCATATGAATGGATTCTTGACTCAATGGGCTTTCCATAGAGTCCAAGAACACTTAAATCGGTTTTAATTAATATATATTAACCCTTCCCGTCGGGAGGTCATGTGTTACCCGCATTGTACCGACCGAATCGACGAGTCATTTCGCCAGACGTGAGTCGAGATTCACAGTGATTTGACGTACTTCATGCGACTAACCGAGCTCTACAGTGAGGAGTGAGCCTGCAGACTGAAGTTGGATTGGCCAGACGAGTCAGCCTACAGACTTCAGTCAGCTTCCCACAGATTCCAGCTCTACACTAGTCACAGACGAGCTCGCTGACCTTTCTACAGATGGAGTGGTCCGCTGACCATTCACTCGAGGTCTGGCTGACCATTGCATGAGGTCCGCTGAGACTTCATCACCTTCGTTGCATGAGGCCTCCACGATCTTCACGATGAGGTCTCGTCGACCTCCGTCGATCGAATTTATGTAATATCTACTCCACCCAGACATCGTTTCGAGTAAAAGACCATAATTTGCCTAAGGGTCCGACCAGAAATTAGTGCTTCAATATCAACATCGATGTACTACAATTTACTAGGGAAGGACTCATCACTTCCGAATTACCTGTATTTCTGATCCAAAACCCGTTCAAGATCCCGCTATTGCATATACTAAAATAGGAATTCCTCTGGTCTCAACTTGCACTGTACCCTTCCCAAAACACATATCTAGGGAGCCTTGTTTTCCTCAACTCAACCTCACACTTAAATGAGCTTAGAGTTCCCAACCCAAACCATACAAGATGAGGGTTCAAATCATGTATCTAAACTTTCTAGTCCAACTAGACTTCCATACTCCCATAGTTTTCATACAAAACTATACTCAAATTCCATACAACCCAAGACATGTGTATTCATACAAATATTCATAGTTCCATACCTGTGATCTTCTCTTTTCTTGTTCTCTTTCTTTTTCTTCTTTCTCTTCTCTCTTCCTCTTTTCTTCTTTCTAGCCGTTTTTTGCTTTCTTCTCCAAGACCAAAATGATATTTATTTTGGTCTTCTCCTTATTTGATCTTATCCCCCTTTTATTTCACTTCTCCTGTTGTAAGACCTTAGAGAAATTCCACCTCCAGAGTGGAAAAGGGCAAAATCGCACTTTGATTACAAATTGTAAATTTAAAAATCCGCAATTAATTCTCTAGATTTTGATGATCAAATGATTTCACCACTGCAACTGCCTCAAAAAATATAGTTAGCACGAATTTCGTAATATTCCGAGAGACAATCTGAGTTTGGCATTTCTGAAACAAAACATTTCTGCAGCCACAAGCTGCAGGCAAACACAAACAAAAGTGGTATGAATAGATAAATTATGAAAATGGACGACCGTAGATAAAATACAAATTTTTAAAACTGGAAATGAAGGAATAAAATTGCCATTGAGAATTTATTATTAAATGTGAGAATAAGACAAACACTTAAATAGTGTGTCTTCTTCAAATAATCAAAAGGAGAAAACGTGCAGGACTCCAATACAAGAAATTATAGATTTGTATCAGAGAAGATCGAACTTCTATCTGTAAATACGTGATCCGATCGTCACGCCTTCGACAAGAAGGAGAACCGCTTCACGCGGGAGAGGCCGTTGGTACCAGATTTGAGTTTCGGAACTCCAAGATAGAGTTCTACTGAGTTTTATTCCTATTTTAAGTAAGCTCATCGACGCTGAATGAATGGTCAGGAGGTTGGCACCATCGGTCCCAAACTCGGGACCAATTAGCTATAAATTATGAAACAAAAATGGAGCAAATGATATAATACGGCTGTTTAAAGGGATTTAGCATCAAAAATAATTGTTTGTTTATATGTATCAGCTTCTGAATGGCTTGATCAGGGGTTCACTAAGGAACAAATGAGTTAGGATTTTCGAATATAACCGTGCTCTACTATTCCCTAAATAAATTCCTCCTACAAATATATTTGTGTGAATATGTGTTTGGGTCGAAGATTTAAATTAAATTGCTCTGTTTAATCATTAGCCTGGCGAGCTTAATTTGACGCTTCAAAATATGAATTTACATAACATTACTCATAGATTTAATTTTTGCGCGAATATATTCAGAAGTTATGATATTTGTATGTATTGACTGTATTGAATTGGCACACATGTGACCTGGTATATGCACTAGAAACATCCTGGTGAATTATAGGAGTTAAAAGGGCATGAGATGAGTCTAGAGAAAATGGTTCGAGGGTAGTCTAAAATATTAATTATCTGAGGGTAGTTCACAACTAAAATATTTAACGCTGGAGCTACCAATTGATATTCATCGGAGGGTAGTCCATGTACCAATTAATATATCAATCGCCGAGCGCCCAAATTGATATATATATATTACTCTGAGGCTGTCCACTAATAAAACAATAATTTACACAAGGCTTAAAAAGTGTGAGAGTCAAGGGAGACTTGATCCTAGAGTCGGTCATGTAGACATTCAAGTAGATCATGCATTTGCTTGAATGTGCTTTAATGGAATATCGTAATCGCACTTAGGTGGTGAGTAGCCCATTTAGGGCTATTCTCCTACCGAGCATTAGCTCACCGCTGGGATCTCTCTCATGTGCACAGTGGAGCGTGCGAGGAAATCTGTCATTCTTGAGCTGCTTTAGAAGAAAGCATGTGGCTTTGGTGTCACATTGCATACATGTATTAGAACAAGCCATTTTAGTATATGTTGTATAAGAGTAGTTTATTAACTCTTGAAACTATTGGATATAGTTTTGATATATTGTGATTTAGTATTGTATTATGGGCCAAGAGGTCGTTTTATCATGTCACTATATTGAATCGTTTTGTATGGATACGCAGGTATCATTTGGGTAGATTCGTGATAAAGGAGATCACCGATTTTCATACTGGTAACCCGACATCCACTTTGTATTCCACATGGGTCACTTGGTAGTCAATGACCCCTGCCAGGCATCACAATGAGATCAGAGCTTAGGCGAATACCTAAGGAGCTCCTGCTCAGCCATCACCACTGCGGTTCGATGATAAGTGTAGGGTATGAGATTACCTAGAATCACGGAATAGAACACTCGCATGCAGGTGTTTGGGATGTGTGATCGCTATGGTATAACATGAGTCAGGTGTTATGTGAATGATGCTTTATACACATGGTTTGTGAATGTTGATGAATGGTGTGTATACCATGTTGTATCGTGATCAAGCTCAGGTGGCTCAGGTGTTTCGTGATTAGCACATAAAGTGAAAAATGGTGGAGTTTTAATGTTGTGTAAAACTGAATAAAAATGAGAAATAAAAATAAATTTTTATCAATTTATTTGGTTATTGGATAATGAACCAAATCTTAATAAATTTGAGTTGAACACTAGATTAGTGTCAGATAATGAGGTTTTCGAGGAAATCCTCGACCATTTCCGTAATTAAATGAAAATATATAAACAAAATAAATTCAAGCAATTTATTCGTTTATTGAGAAATGAGAAAAAGGTATATAATTTTTTTTAGTGTTTTCCAGTGGTTGGAAATGTGAAAAAAAAAATTGATGAGAAGAAATATTTTTCTCAAAGTTTTACAAAGGTGTAAAGTTGGAAGAAAATGAGGAAAATAAATTTTATAAATTTATTTGAGTTTTTTTTTAAATGAAAGTTGAGGAAAATAATTTTTATAAATTTATTTGAGTGTGGTGCTGAGAAAAAAATATGTGTATAGATGTTTTTTTCTAATTTTCCATTGCTGAATGAGTGGAAATGAAAAATGAAAAAAAAAAAAAAATTGATGCAAGAACTGCTGGCTACGCCCAAACAATATTGTGAAAAAATTTTGTATTGCAAGGTTCCAATTGTGGCTGCAACTTGAAGTGGCTCAAGGGATAGAAATTGTACGTAATACACTGGGTTGTATCAGGAGTATGAGGTAGGCTGTGCATCAGACAAGCAGGATTGTATCATATGAAGGCTTAAAGTAAAGGAATTGCATTGCAATACAAATCATTGTATCACAGTAGGAAGAAGGCTTGAGAAGAGGGAATATATTGCAATACACTATATCAGACAAGAGAAGGAATGGTCGCAGGGAAATCAGACAAGTAATATGAGTAGTAGTCAGAGCAAAAAGAGGTTGGTTAGCTATGATTGCAATACAGAATACTAGGTTGAGTTGCAATACAAAAATTGTATTGTAGGTCGTGGAAGGCTATATCAGACAAGAGAAATCAGGTTGCAATACAAATTGTATCAAGGACTAACAAGAATCGTGAATAGTAACCGTGAACAGCATTTACGACAAGAATCGTTGACCTAAGCCAACTGCGAACAAGAAATTTCTAAATTTTTTGAAAAATAAAATAAAATAAAATCAAATAAAATTTGAAAATTTCGAAAAATAAAATTTTCAAAATAAAATTTCGAAAATAAAATTTTCAAAATAAAAATTTTCGGTAAATAAAATTTTCTCGAAAATAAAATTTTGTTGAAAAACAATGTTTTAAATGCAAAATCGATTGCCTTGTATTACCCTGTGAACTCCGCAAGGACAATGCATATACACCGATTTATGTGTATGATTAGTGTCTCAGGCTATCTTTATGCCTTGTGAGATCAGATTGTATTTAACTACCATTTAGTCGTGATCGCGGTAGTTGCGTAGGAAACTATATGCATGGTGTAATGTGTATAGGAAAAATGGTGAATGCTAAGGTTAGGAACTATGACCTTAGGGATTTGGAGACCGAACAAGAAAACTTGGAATTTTATTGAAATAAATGAACTGAGTGGTTGGAATTTAGCGCTACTTAGGAAATGAACTGGCCGGGCCCATGGTTGTCAAGTTTATTAGTAATTAGCATCCGCATTACTATAAGTTAGGACTGAAATGAAAATTAAAATGATTCTGTTGTCATGTTAATTGTGTAAATGGCTAGTAGAGGATTCCAGACGCAGGACGTAGAGGACGCCCACGGTAGTAATCGGTCGTGCACCACCGATAATCGACTACCACGCAGATTTGATCACAGCTCAGAGGCCGTGAGGTGTTCGTGTACGTCGCTATCGACGGCTAGTGTGGCAGATAGTCAGGGAGGTCCTAATAACCTCCAGAGGTTTAGGACGCTATCATCTCGACATTCACGTGGGAGAGGAGATCCGATGGTGGCCAACCATTGGTTCTCACGTGAAACGTGAAAGTGTTGGGGAGGCTTTGGGAGATTACCTCCGATCACCTAGATTAGACTACCGCTGCTCAAATAGAGGGTGAGGCCCAACATGGTGGAATGGGCAAGGACCTCTAAAGACCTTAGAGGAGCCATTGTATGTAAGTTCTCCTCAGTGATTGGGGTATGCCAGTATTAGTGTATGATATGTCGAGGTTGCGAGCTGTAGATCTCGGACTCTACCATAGCTGACCAAGATCATGGACATGTCAAAGTTCGACGTCATCCTGTGGATGGATTGGCCGACAACTCACAGGATCACATCGATTAGAGCTGCCAGGAGGGCCACCGCCACACACAGATCTACCATGTGGTAACTGTGAAAACATGATATTTTCCCTGCATGCGATACGAGTCCATGTCGTGACTGCTAGTACTGGTTGGCTCGCGAGCCTTACACTCTAGAGAGGACGCAGGTGAGACCGCACTTCAGATCTACCTCGAGTGGTTTGCGATCATGTGGATGTCTTTCCGTGATGAGCTACCGGACTACCTCCACATAGGATGCACTTCCTGGTGATTAAATTACACTCGGCATTTCACCCATCTCTATGACTCCAGATAGGATGGCACCGCGCTGAGTTGCGTGAACTCGTGAGTCCAGCTACAGGAGCTACTAGACAAGGGGTTCATTAGACCGAGCACTTCACCATGGGGCGCTTCGGTCTTATTTGCGAAAAAGAAGGACAAGACCCTTCGACGGTGCATTGACTATCGACAGTTGAACGGGGTTACGATCAAGAATCGGTACCCATTACCAAGGATTGATGATTTATTTGATCAGTTGAGAGGAGCGCGAAGCCCACCTAAGATGACTCAAGACTGTTACCATCACCGAGGGTTGGGGTGGGATTACGTATATCCCTAAGACATAGACTCGCGCATGGGCACTTTGAGTTTACTATGATGCCCTTCTATCGACGAATGCGCCTGGAAGAAAGATTCATGGATCTCATGCTAGGGTGTTCCAATCCTATCTAGATCAGTTTGTCGTAGTCTTCGCGGGATGCCATTTTGATCTACTCCCACGAGGGAGCATGAGTATCACTTGAGGATCGCTTTACGCTTGTCGAGACCATCACCAGACGCCAAGTTCAAGAAGTGCAGTTTCGCTTACTCGAGGTGAGATTCCTTGGGACACGTGGTGTGTCGCATCGAGTGCCGCTCGACTCCAGAGAAGGTTGAGGCGCTTGATGAGTTGGGAGACCGCACGTCAATCTTCGAGATCGTAGTTTCTCGGGATTGGCGGGTATCACAGAGATTCAAGAATGTAATGGGGTTGTCCATTTCGAGAATGTGATCAGTAGGATTTCGCCAACGGATATGGACTCATGGTCGGGACGACCGACCATGTAGAGAGAGATCGAGGATACTTGGAACACCGGATACTAGTGTTGGCAAGAAGAGGGAGGACTCAACTTTCTCCTAGCGTTCGTGGAAGAGGTAAGACTTCGCTTCACACTAGTTTCGTGACTGGGTAATGTGGATCGAGCACGAGCGACTGATCGCCCCAGACAGGGATCCTAAGATTTCAGGGACGCACACCTCCCACCACGCAGAGGGACAAGAGAGTATACGCTTCATCTTCCACACCTAGAACGGTCAAAGGAACCGGCCGCCGGGTGTTATACAAGACTCAACAACATAGATCGCCAAAGGGGCCGAAAGGGTCAAAGCCGTGGGATGTATCAGTCACAGCGGGAAGCCGCAGGTAATCTTGTGTGGTGCAGACATATTGGCTGCTGATGTCGTTAGACATGGATGAGTCGACCCATCCGAGTTGTCAATAATCGAGACCCAATGCGTTGTCATACCGACACCGACATCGACTGGGGCTTGTGAGGAGCAAGCACCTTTGCATAAGTCGTATAGATGTTCTCTTCCCTAGATGTGGGCGCAGAGTCAATCTCGAGCAGGGTCCAGATTATAAGTGAGTGATCTCTAAGATTCTGCTCATGGTGGAACCCGGGATTGGGTGTCACAATAAGATTATTGCATTCGTGTGCACAGTAACATCACGTCGAGTTGGGTGTGCGTGCATGGTACGGTCATTCACCACTCTTAGTGAGTGTGGGTTGAGTTTGTCCTTAGGACTACGTCCAATGAAAACTCATAGTTGATTCAGGAAATGAAGAGTAATTAGAGGTCAAGTAAAGCAAAGAGGGGTCAAGTAATCCCCTAAGGTGGAATCCTGAGTTGTATGTAAGAGACCCGAAGATATCCCGAATTTCCTGCAGGAATGTAATAGGCTCGAAGTGTAAGCCGAAGAGTTATGTTACCCTAAATGAAAACACACGGTTAAATTATCACATAGACTTAGAGTCGGTTTATTGTGGAGCCGGGAGTGATTCGAGATGAAAACACAATTCCGACCGGCTATCATGCAGACTTAAAGTCGAATGATAGGAGCTCTTGAATGACTCGCGAGATCGGATACCCATTGAAACGCGCTTGCGTTGCTGAGCCGGGCGAGGCTCGGTATACCTGATGTCATTCATGACATGGACTAGGTTGACGGTCTATTGATTGTCAAGGATTGTGACCTTGGAAGGTCGCAGTTTGACACGCCAAGTAAGGGTCAAGGTAGGTTAGGTGTATGGATTATGTACAAGTATTAGAGGACATGCTACGAGCATGCGTCCTGGATCATAAGGGCAGCTGAGAAGAGCATTTGCCTTAGTGGAATTCGCCTCCAACAATAGTTATCAAGCGAGTATACGAATGGTACCGTATGAGGCATTGTAATGAGGCCATGCAAAAGCCACCAAGCAGTTGGATCGAGGTGGAAGAGAGCTCCATCATCACCCGATTTGATTGTGAGACAATTTCGAGAAGGTGAGCTTGAGGACAACGCCTTCTCTCACCCGCCGTAGCTTCTGTGAAGAGTTATGCCGATGTAATGAGGCCGACTCATTAGAGCTCGAGGTTGGTGGACGCTTTTGAAGGTGATGCCTAAGAGAGGAGTGGTCGTGTTCGACAAAGGCCGAAGCTATCACGAGGGTTATTGACCTTCGAGAGATATTTCAGAGATAGGCACCGCTGGCGACTAAGCATTCGCTACCGCCAAGATGTCAAGTGTCCACGAGGTGTTTCACGCCTCCGTGTCTCGAATATATTCCGTGATCCACCCCATATGGTGGATCGGGGGACGCATAGAGGTCGACACCCGGGATGGGACCTTCGCGAGGGACCGCTGTGCATCGTTGATACCGTGACGTTTTGCAACGCAAGACCGTGAGGCTAGTGAGAGTGCTATGGCGGCACTGTGGAGTGGAGGAGTTAACGTGGGAGCGCGAGGACACGATGCGGGCCACATATCCCTTCTTGTTTAGGGATGAAGGTACGTGGTTTAGTCGTTTAAGATTTAAATGGCTAGTTACATGCATGATAGAGTGCGCGTTGCATATGCATGTGAGTGATTGTGATTGTCCTGAATTTCAGGATGAAATTCCTTTTAAGGAGGGGAGAATGTAAGACCCGAGAAATTCCAATTTATAGAAAAAGGGCAAAATCGTAATTTTGATTACAAAATTATAATTTCGGTTAAAAATCCGTAATTAATTCTCTAGATCTCGGATGACGAAATGGATATCATCGTTGGAATCGTCTCGAAAAATATAGTTAGCACGCAAATTCTCGTGAATATTCCTGCATTACTAAAGTTCCAAGACATTTTTCTCGAGGTATCGCGGTTCGTGTCGTGAAACGACATTTTCGACACTACCGAAAAGTCACATATAACAAGTAATTACGTACTACAAGTGGTATGAGAGATAATTGTGAAAAATGGACGACGGTGATAGGGCCGACTCAAAATCGGAAATGAAGGACAAAATTGTCATTTCGAGAATTTATTAAATGAGAATAAGACAAACACTAAATGGTTGCCTTTCTTCAAATAACCAAAAAGGAGAAAAACGTGCAGGACTTCCAGTAGCAAGAAAATGGTGATTTGTAGTGAGAGAATATCGAACTTCTATCTAGAAATACGGGCGATCTGATCGTCGGCGGTTTTCGAGACAAGAAGGAGAACTGCTCTACGCAGAGAGGACTTCTGCGGTACTGTATTTATGAAGTTCTCAAATCCCAAGAGAGAGGCTCCTACTGAGTTTTATTCCTATTTTAAGTAAGCTATTTTCGAGCGTTGAGTCGGTAATGAGAGCCGTGAGGTTGCACCGACGGCCCCAAACTCGACCAAATTGATATAAATTATGAAACAAAATTCGAAAGTGTACCAGATACGGGCAAGGGGCTGTTTGGGTGTGGTTTGTGTTAATTTATGCATTAATTGTTTGCTTGGTATGCATCACCGGAACGGGTTGATCGCTCACTAAGTGAACCGCTGAGTCGATTTTCGAATAGTAACCGCAGGTTTTACCATTCTCAAAATGGTTCTCGCAAATATATTTTGTGTGAATACGTACTGGGGTCGAAAGTGATTTAAATTAAATTCGTTTGAGGTTTAATCATTAGCTCAAGGAGCTGACTTTGATGTTTGAAATGATAATTACAACATGCTTGTGTGATTTAATTCTTATGTAATATATTCGTGTTTATATATTCAGACATGACATCAGACGACCATGATTACATTCCATATGCACTGTAACATCCTGCACTATAGGAGTTAGTACGAGATGAGTCTAAATGGTCTCTGAGAGTAGTCTAAAATATTAATTATCTGGGAGGGTAGTCCTTGACAACTAAAAACACATCAACTGCCTACCCAAGAATGATAATTCACCTTGAGGCAAAGTGTCCAGACAAACAACAAGATATCCATCCGCCTTATCTCAATCCACATATAACTGGTGGTCAGTCTAATTAATAAAACACAATTCTCATACAAGGCTTAGGCGAGTGTGAGAGCCTGAGGACTCTGATCCTGAAGCCAGTCATGTAGACATTCAAGTATGATCATGCATCTGGGTTGAATGTGTTTACTGGAACACGCACCGCACTTAGGTGGTGAGTAGCCCATTTAGGCGATTCTCCCATCGAGCATTAGCTCACCCCACAGCGGATCCCCTTTACAGTACAGGAGCGCATGAGGAGACGGTTCATCCTTGAGGTCGCTTGTAAGAAAGTTTGACGCGGGCTGCGTCACATCAGATACATGTATTAGAATGCTTTTCATTTTAGTATATGTCGTATAAGAGTAGTTTATTAACTCGAAAACTATCGATATACTTTGGATATATTGCGATGAGTATCAGGACATGGGTCGACGAGGCCGCTTTTACTCATGTCGATTATATTGACCTGTTTGGGGGATGTGCATACGCAGAATCGTGATTTCAGGTAGAGCGCCCGCATGCTGAGACTCTCGCCTCGATTTTCAAGTGGCGTCTGCAACCCGACATCCACTCAGATGCCCGCGTTGATTCGTAGTCAACTAATTTCCTAGTTTTGGGGTTGCCACAATCGTGAGGAAACTTCCTCCATCTTTCCTTCAAGCCACTTGTCTCTCTCACAATTTTTTTCCTTATTTTATTCTAATATATTTCTTTTATTACTCTTTGGTCCTCCAATTCTCTATTACTCTTGATTTAACTTATGCATATTCCTCATTTCGCTTGCGAACTTATTAAATTTGGCGAATTCTTAAGTTCTAATCGTAAATTATTACTTACCCTTAATTTGCTGTATTAATCGTTCTTTCTTATTTTATTTTTATCTCTAATTTATTTAGGATAAAATATACTTATTTTTATTATACCCTAAACACGTCCGCAAACGCTACAGATATTTCGTATAAGTTACAGCTTCAGACACCAGCTCACTTGTGGTTTAAATTCCTTTCTTCATAAAGCATTGATGCACAAACTAAGCATCTTATCAAATAATCAAGACATCGATAAAACAACTTCACTATCTGTATGGATTTTAGTAAAATTGATGTGCAAGACAAGAGAAATTATAGTTACAACATCAATTCCAAAAAATATTCGACATGCTTAGACTCATGAGAGACAAGTCCATAAACATTCAATATTTCTCAATTTTCACCAAGTGCAATAATACTAATAATTTTATTCCTAATATGATGCTATAAATAATCATAAATAGTATAAATATAAATTGCTAAGGCAATATTGTGAAAAGGAAATTATAAAAAATTTTGTAAAATTGGGTTACAAATTAAATTTTATTCCAAAAACAAATTTTATACTTAAAAGGATAGTAGAGTAAAGTAGGGCAAAATATAAAAATGGCTTCAAAAAATATCCTCATGAATAATCTAAAAGAAAAATATTAATAAATAAAATTGGTGAATATTTCATTATATTTATTTCCCAAAAACCTCCCAATAATCAATGGAACAAAGGAATAATTATTAAAAATAAATCTATGCTTGTATGGTTTTCCCAAAAAAAAACCAAGAAAAAAACACATCTTCCTACAATATAATAACTTATTTACGAAACCATCAATCCAATTTTTTATATTAGCATCATTCTCAATCAAATAAATAAATAATAAAAATAAAACATCATTGAAATTTGACAACCATATCATTCACATCAATAAAACAAAATTCCTTGATTAAAATAATTGCATAGACTTAGATTCCATGATTCAATAAGAAGCCAAAATTCCATAATTAAAATCCAAAATTTATTTTAAATTGCAATTCCCGTCAATAAAAAGGAACAAAACACATAAAATATAGAAAACAAATTGGAGAAGCCATTGTCACCTAAAGTATTCCATGTCTGTTATTATTTGAGTTTATAGAATGTTGTTACTATTAAAACCAAAACAATTATTAATGAATTTTGGTGCCAATCTTATAAAATGATATTATAATAAAAACTATATTTAATACTAAAGTACACTAATGATACTTTTATCAAAGAAAAAAAGTAAAGATAAAATGATAACTTTATGGTCTATTATTATAAACATATCATAAATAATCATAATTAATATAATAATTATACATCGTAATGAAATTGAATTGGTACTTGAAAATAATAAAGTGAGTGAAGTTAACAGAGAAGAAGTAAGGTAAGAGAAACCTGCACCCAATATGCAAATCCATGGTCTTCCCATGTCCATGATTTACAAACATGCGAATGAGAATCCAGGCTGCTAGCCTTCTCGCTATTCATACAACCAAGAGGGGATAAGAACTCTGGCCTCCGCTTAGACGCCCTAAACCTCAAATCGCTTGATTACCCGTCAACTCCGACGGAAGATACAAATAAATTGGCACCCACATTTTCACGAAAAATCTGGCAGTTCCCATTCAGATGAGCTCTACCCAAATACAATACTTGTATAAACCCGCATTTACCCGTCTCAACAAATAACATAAGGCAATATATATCCACACGTCACTGGGGCCCATAAACAAAGATCAATGTACATGCCAACTATAAAACCAACTATATACCCAATTATCATAAGAGTTAATATTTTCACTCTTAAACAATACATATTGACACACCTCACCCCGCACGGCGGCGAATAAGAGTTTACCAAATTCACGTAAAATCCCCACCATTACCTCTAACGACTAGAAATCCCCCGTGAAGCTAAGTCGTATTTGCCATTAAACCTCCTATAAAAATTTTCATTTTTTTTTCAAACTTAGGATTCAAAATCTATAATTTAAAACTTCGACAAAGATAGACGGCTACACATAGTCCCAAAATTCCAAATCATGTATACATCCAATTTACACTATATCCAAAATATAAGGCAAACTTCAAAGATACCATCACATTCCCATCACACTAAACTATACATAGAAGCATATGTTCCATATACAAATTCAAAGTATGTTCTTACAAAATATTAATACACAACACTTAAATCGATGTCATGATCTCAATCCTATTGTGCTCCAAATGGCCTTGCGTGACTGCACTTGAAATAGTATTTAAAATACAAAATAATGAGCTAAACGAGCCTGAGTGTATGTCGAGTAAAATGTTTTTCTCTTTTCCTCGAAAAACCTCTCAAAACCTAAAACTCGCTTTACAATTATTTTCCAGAAGCTTTACTTTGCTTTGCTTACTTGCTTTTAAAGTTTCTAAAACTTTTCTTTACTTGCTTGCTTTTATACTTGCTTGCTTTTATAAGTATATAAAACTTTTAATACTTTTTTGCTTGCTTGTTTGCTTTTCTTTAAAAAGCGTATAAAACTCTTATCGCCGCTTGCTGCTTAAGTTTATAAACTTCACTTTCTCGTTTGCTTTATCTTGCTTGAAAAGTCTTTAAAACCTTCACAAACCTTTGCTTTAAAAGTTTATTTGCAAAACTTTTTATAAATACGGGAGCCTTGGCTCAACCGTATGCTTTGAAAATAAAACGGGAGCCTAGGCTCAACCGTTTGCTTGAAAATCCCACTCGGGAGCTTGGCTCAACCGATCGTTTTGAAATCTAATGGGAGCCTAGGCTCAACCGTTTACTTTAAAACTCTCCGGAAGCCTGGGCAACCGGGAACCAATGGTTGATTTTTCAAAATTGTATAAAACATCAACCACTGGAGGCCTTTTTTTTTTTTTTTTTTTTACCGTACTCTAGTGAACACCTAAGCCCTCACACCGTGCTTGGAAGGACCTCGTGGTCCCATCACCTTTTTTTTTTTTTTTTTTTTTTTCCTGAATATGGTGGAATTGACCTCTGGCCTCTCATCACCATAATTTAGTTAGAGCTCATAACCTTATATACTCCAGACAAGTAGCTACTGGCCCCTTTAAATGCATGATGTATGTCCTACGCTTGGTCGACCAGGCAAAACTAAAATGCATGTATGAGATCCTAACACCACCGTGCAATCTACTAATACTCCTCCGACCGGTTTTCTGCTTAGAATTAGTGGAAGGCCTGTTTTCACAAACATTTGCTTGCTTGTTTTCTCACACAAGTTTTTTTGAAAAAATGGTTTTACAATTTAAAACCATTTGCTTGCTTGCTTGAAAAATGGTTTAATTATTCAAAAACCATTTACTTACTTGCTTGCTTGAAAGATGGTTTGAACTCAAAACCATGAAATACCAGTGCAAAACAGTTTATAATAATAATAATAATACACTAGTATTTGGAAAATGAGTTTAGAACACTCACATCTTTGCTTGCTTAACTCGAAAGTACGCCCACACTTATCCCGCCTTTACTTTTAACCTACACTCAAACGAATATATAACAATTTAATCGCATAACTTAACGTACTTCCTAGACTTAGTCATTAATCTCTTCATACTCTTTAAAGCTAAGGTGTGTTAAGGGTTCTATTCCAACTGAATCACTCCAATTCGAGCACCGAAACTCAAGTTACGCCGGAAACAACCTCGGGACTACTCTATGTCCAAAGCTGATGCAGGAATTTTTCTTGCACACGGCCCCACTTTGAGTGAATTTTTTGGGCCACTCTAGGATCAGAATTTCCATGGACCTTACTTCTTAAGTTTTGTTCTCTTGAAGTCTATTTTACGTAGCCACTTGAATCACTAAATCGATAAGAAATGAGAAAGTTATGGCCAAAATACGAAACTGGCCGAAACAGGAAAAACTGTAACAGTCAGACAAGACATGTCTAACTCAGACCACAAGTCGCCAAAATGACCAGAATCAAAATTGTACCGGTACAAGACACCCGAAATGCCCAGATTTTGTTATTTCTCCCACTTTTGATGCCAATTCACTCCATATAACTTCTATAATTCATAATACCTCAAAAACCAACTTGGAATTTATCTAAAAACCACTCCACAACATTTGAATTGGTGCTTTGGAACCTCAAAACACAAAAAACCCAGTGAAAATCCAAGAACACTACCTAAGGTCCACCAATTCTCACACATCATGTAATTTGATGATTCCAAGTTTCTTTTACATCAATTGGGGTTTTACTCATAACCCCAACAAATCAAAGGTTTGTGTGACCTTTACACAAAACCTAGACCAAAGGAGAACTAATCTCCATACCAAAGCCCTAGAAATCCCATACACTTGATTCTAAGACAAAGGCATACCTGATTTTTGAACCTCTCCTCTTCCTTCTTCTTCCTTCTCTCTTCCTCTTCTTGCTCCCTCCTTCTCCTCCTACGGGTTTGCTAGGGCAAACTTGAGACCAAATGAAATTTTATTCTTTTAAAATATCAACTTTCCCATTAATTGCAAATAAATCCTCATTTCTTTAAAATTTGCAATTGTAACTTTTGAAATTCCTACTATGGCCCATCTCTACACTTTAATTTTGATTTTTCATATTCTTTTTGCTAAATGACAATTGCACCCTTGGTTTAATACCACAATTTCCGGTTTACCAATTTATCTCATTTCATATTTTAGTCTCCAAAATACTAATATGTGATACTGTACCTTATACACCCTCACGTGATCATGTAATGTACACTCCTGACGGATGTTACACATATATTAAACTTAAAGAGTTCTAATACATGTACAACCACCAGCCACATTCCTATTTTCTTCCGTATCCCAAATTCTCTAGGACGAGTCACTCGTGACGCCCTCGTACCAGAAAAGCGTATCCCACGACGGCTGAGCCGAAAAGCCTCAAGAGAGAATCGCCCTAAACGGGCCATCACCACCTAAGTGCAATGCAATGTTCCAAAGTAAACACACATTCAAGCAAATGCAAGATCCTACTTGAATGTATACATGACCAACTCAGATCCCGAGTCCTCATCGACTCTCTCACACTCGCCTAAGCCTTGTATGAGAATTATTGTTTTATTACGGACAACCCTCCGATGTATATATATATCAATCGGGTCATCTGAGACGACTGATATTTTTAGTTTGTGGACTACTCCGATAATTAATATTTTAGGACTACCATCCGAATCATTTTCTAGATTCATCTCATGCACTAACTCCTATAGTCCTAGGATGTTCCAAAGGCATATGGAATGCATGTGCTAATTCCACAAATTTAATCACATGCAAATATATAAACACGAATAAATTCACATAAAATTTAAATCACACAAACATGTTATGTAATTATCATCAAACATCAAAATTAGCTCACTTGACTTAATGATCAAACACAAGCAATTGACCGAATTACTTAACCAAACACATATTTTCACGAAAAATACATTTTCGTGTCACTATTCCTAGGGAACAAAGAAACCCCAGGTTTACGGTTCCAACATTCACAAGTCATCTGGCTCACTTTGTGAACTCGTGATCTCACGCCATTCCGCCTTTTCCCAAAACCAATCCATGATTTATCACAAAATGCAATGATCTCAACACCTAAACAGCCCGTGACAGCCACACCAGTCCACGGGGTTTCCAAAATCTAACACTTCGATTCCAAGATTTGGAACCGATCAAACGGCCCCTACGGCCTCATTCAGCTCAAACATTCGTAAAACACATAAAATAGGAATAAAACTCAAGTATGGAAAACCCCTACCTTTCGGAGTTTGAGGAAATTCCCTAAATCCGGTACCCACGTGAAGCCCTCTCCGTGTAGAGCAGTTCTCCTTCTTGTCCCGAAGACCGTCGACGGTTGGATCGCCCATATTTCTAGAGAGAAGTGCTCTCTCTAAATTTCTCTGCCTTCCTCTCTCAAGCCCCTGCTCTGCCCGCTTTTTGCTCACTTTAAGATTTGGGAGAAGAAGACCACTCAAGCTTCCACTTTTGCTTTATTATCATTTAATCCAATTAAATCAATTCTCACTCTTCTTTCTCCACGCTGATATTCCCATGACTATCTCGACCATCTATTTCATAATTTCTCTTACTCATACCACTCAGGGTACATGAGTACTTGTTATGTGTGAATTTCACGCATCGAAAATCGTTTTACTTCAGACCAAACGATGCCTCGAAAACGTGGCGACCGACCGTCTCGGAATATTACGAAATTTTACGCGGCTAACTGATTTTTCGAGACGATTCGAACGGTGAAAACTGCTTCGCCATCCGAGATCTAAAGCAATAAATTACGATTTTTAACCGAAATTAAAATTCAGAATCGAATTACGATTTTGCCCTTTACCCGTAAATCGAATTTCGTCTTACATCGCTTGCTTCGCTTTTCAAGAAACCAAATTCAATAAAAAAACCCCACCGCCTGCTCGTCACATAGCATCAATTTTAAATTATTAATTTATTGAATGCTAATAAATTTAATAACAATTATTAAATTTAAATAGAATTACTAGAAATGTATATGTTGGATACACTGTTATTTCTATAGTTTTTCTAAACCAAAAATATAAATGATTTTTTTATTATATTTCTACTTTTTGTAATATAAAAAATAAAAATCGAAATATGTAATTAAATAAAAAAAGAAACTTAATTAAAATTTCATTTTTTTAAATGAATTTTTTTTGTAGAAGCATAACTCATATTTTTAGTTTAGCGAATAAGAACTTAAAAGCCTCATAATGAAAATTTTGTATTTTAATTTTTTAAATTTAGAAATAAAACATTATATGTTTTTTTAAAATTTTTATTTCCAAATTTAAAAAATAAAAAATAGAAAAATATGATTTGAATAATTATTTTTAAATATTTTATTTTTAAAAATTAAGAAATGAATTGTGGTGAAACGATTGAATCTGTCCTAAATAAAATAAAATATGAAGAGAAACTCATATAAAAAAATATGGAAAGAGAATGAAATAATTGAGTTTTATTTTCATTATTTTTTTGTTCATTAAGCTCTAAATAAGAAAGATTATTATAAGTATTTGAGAAATTAAAAATCAAAAAAAATAACAATCTCTCAATGTTTTTAAAGACAGCTTCATTATTTACTTTACAAAGGTGACCTAACATTCATTTTGAAAATTTATTATCCATATTCTTAACCATATTTCCTTATAACACTTCTTTTTCTTACAATGACCCGCTATGAATTTAAAGGAAACATCAAAGCTATCATTAAATCTTGTTAGTAAAACCTAATTAGACTGAAATCTACGAAGGAAAAAATTAAATCAAACTAACATCCCGCTGCTCCCCCCATGTCAATATCTTGATTGACACATTCAAATCTTATATAATAACGTCGCGTTAAGGGTTGGTAATGACTTATGAACAAATCATTTAAATTATCACTTGGCGTATTTGTTAGTTCATTGATACGGCTTTTGTATCGATTTAAAAAAGATAGCCCGAAAATTCACATATCAAATATATAGTATGACTTTGAAGCTCAAGCCCCAATTTAAAACCATACTTATATTAGTAGTTCCACGGAGATAGCGCAATACATGTCTGCCCAGTGTATCCAACTATAATGTTTTCGAGTTGGAGTAAGAATTAACCGAGATATACTTAAGTGCATCGTCGCACTAACATATGATTTCGGGGACAAGGCAAATTTTGAATCATTTTACCATAAGAACAAAATTAATCTTTTTCATATCAAGCGAGACAACCATAATTTGTAAAGTGGGTTAAAATTAAATTTGTTTCAGAAAACAAGATTTTTACTTAATGAGATAATAGAGAGTACAGCGGGGAAAACATAAAATTTGGCTTGAAAAATAATACATGAGATAATCTAAAAGGGATTAATAAATAAATCAATGGATATTTATTATATTTATTTTCCAAGAAACATCCAATAATCAATGAAACAAAGATAATTATTAAAAATAAGTTATTCTCATTTGGTTTAATGAAAAAAAAAAAACCTAAACATCTTTCTGAAGCTGATAAATATAATAATGGTTTGGGAAATCCATCATAATTTTTCGTGGTTGACATTAGTGTCAATCAAATGACCGAAATTTTAAAAAAAAACATGTTCAATGCGACCTTGCCTGTCATTTAAAATCAATAAACAAATTCCATAATTAAAATAAATTATAGACTTGGATTCCATGATTTAATAAGCCAAAATTTCATGATTGAAATGCAAAATTTATTTTAAATTGTAATTTCCTATCCGACAAAACAAACAAAAACACGCATAAAAATGCAAAAAAACAAATTCGATATTGCATTATTAATTAATAGATATAATACCCATGTTGAGAATTATTTGTAAGAGATCAAAGGTAAGTATTAAATTGAAAATAATTGATTAATAATCAAAGACTCGTAAATATAATACAAAATACAAATTTTACTAAATAAATAAACATATTAATTTAGCAATGTATAAAAAACATATTTTGAATAAGATTCGAGAAGTGTGGGTTATCTTTGAGAAATCTCTATAAAAATAAGATTATTAGAAAAATAATTAAATTGAAAATGAATATTTTATTTTTCTCAAAGAATATTTGTCAAACCCTTATTATTTACTTATATATATATATATATATATATATATATATATATATATATATATATATATAATACAAAAATAAATTGACTTTTGTCAGTTTTAAGATGTGTTTTGAAATGGAACATCTAAAGTCTTTTGAGTAATTGGTGAACCTATTGTTATTTATGGTCTTGACAATCGCCTGGTATTACATACATTCAAAAAGGGTCAAAAACATCTAAATTAATGGATGGGAAATCCAGAGATGTAGGGAGAGAAGAATTGAAATATAATAAAAAGTATATTGATAATTTTTATGATATTTTTCGTAATTTTTACTTATTTGTAAGAGTTATGTGAGAAAAAAAAGATATTAAATGATTAAAAATAATCGATAGATTTATAACAAATTAAAAAATGGGTATTCTTGCGTATTCCCTAGCGCGTGAAGGTCAGGCAGAGAGAGAGAGAATAGATGGTGGTGAAGGTATTATGGTGATTGACCTCCACTCTCTCCAAACTCTCCACTACGCTCCACGTAGTGCTTGATGAGTTTTGATTGACTGTTTATGGTGATTTTGAAAAGACTGAAATATTATTGAAGAAAAATAAATTATCCAAACAAAAACTAAAGTATTATGCACGGGCAGGAGCCCGAACAAATAGATAGCTCAGATTTTTATTTTAAAAAAATTTAGAAAAAAAAAGTGCGGATGACAACTTTGTTCAGCCTTGTTGGCAGGTCCCGTGCAGGTTAGTTTGGCCTTTAAGTTTTTCGATGGGTGTCACTTCATTTCATGTCTTGGATTCCCAATTCAGACTTTTTATTAATTATATAATATTTAAAAAAGAAAAGAAAGAAGAGGAATGAGAAAAGCTATTATTGTATCTGTGATCTGCTTGCATACACAGTGCTACTATATTATATAATAATAATGTACCAAAAATAATTATATATATATAATATTTCAAAAATAATAATAAGTGGGTGGTGGGAGCGACTTACCTTCAACTCTGAATGAGAAAGGCTGTGTACGAGCCTAACATCTTGCCATATCGAAGCTAAACATAGAGAAACTCTCGGCTCACTCTCACTGCCAAAGTCTCCAGGTCTCGGTCACTCACGACCGACGCCCCAGAGTGGGTTTTGATGGAGAAATGTTATAGGTGTGATTTTGAAAGAATAAAGGAAGTAGTAATATTGAGAAAGACGGATGGGTGAGTGAGTAAGCGAGGTGGTGGGTGGCACCGATGGGTGAGTGAGTACCCGTTCATTCCCTTCATCTTCCATGTCCTTATCTCTTCATGTTCTCTATCGTCTGCCTTTGCTGCGGATCTCAGAAGTCACCACTTACCATCGCGGCGCCATTTGGTTAAAAATGCGTTCAAATCGGTAGAAAGTGATTTTTAGTCATTTTGAGAAGAGAGATCTCGATTTCTTTTGCAAAAGTTGATTTTGTTGTAATGGCGAAATGGAGTAAGAATATCTGGAATCGGCTTTTTTCATCTCTAAGAAGGCCAGGAGTTGACTGGGAATCTCAGTAGAAACATGGGACCGGCGTGGGCCGCTTCAATGGAATTTTGAACCTGTGATCATTTCGGCTGAAATACTCTTCTCTATCCATTTATTGAGCTCTCTTCCACCGAGTTTCTTCCCTATTCTTTGCTTTGTTTCCTTCTCTTCTATTTTCAAACCAAATTCAAAAAAAAAATAAAATCTCGCTGTTCTCTCCTTTTTGGGTCTACTTTACTGCATCAATTATAAAGCTTTTCATACATTGTTTCTCATTTCCTTACATTTCCAATAGAGCTAAATTCAAAAATAAAATCTACCGGGTTCGCCTTTTTGGTCACCTTGCATCAGAATTATAAGATTTTCCCATACATTATTTCTCATTTCCATTACGTTTCCCAAGAGCCAAATTTCGAAAAAAACCGTGTTCTGGATTTTGGTCACGCCTTTGCATCAGTGTTTCCACGAATCCAAATGCTTAGAATGGAAATGCAGCCGAGAGATCGTTATTCGCGATTCTTTGGGAAAGTTTAAGTACTTGGTTGCCCACATTGGACCTTGGCTCGGTTATGTTTTGCTCTTGCCAGCCATCTTCGGCTGCACCAACTGTAAGTTCGGACGGGACGGCGAGGGGATGATCGACAAATAAGCTGGGCCCAGTGAAGCCACCGAGAAAGGGGATAGAAATCGGACCAATTTATTGAGCGGTGAATCGGGTTGATCAGTCACAGGGCGAGCATTTGTGATGATGGCCCGATGATCAAAACATGGTGTTTGAATGGGTAGTGCCACACATCTCATCTCAAATTGCTCGGCTGGCGGAAGAAGCATACAAGAAGCGCGAGTTATTGTTGGGATCGAAACGACCTTGTTTCCCGATGGAATTTCATCTGATGTCCCTCCACGAGGTGTAGCGTTTAAGAGTATGAATGTTTTCAGTCAGAGACTCCCTTTAGACAAATTATGGATGCCTTGAGAGATGAAATGACCCGAAGGTGATTGGGGTGTGGGATGGGCGATGCAGGCAAAACCATGCTTGTCAAACAAGTGACTCTCGACAAGCTAAGCAACCTGTCACATTCCACCACGGATATCTTTATAGATGTATCCTGGACTGAGACTCGAAAAAGATGAAGGGATTACTTGAAATTCAGCAAAAGCGCGGATATGTTAGGCTTCGATTTAGGGAAAGGATGAATCCGGCGGATGGGCGGGCGAGGCTGCGAGAAAAAGAAGAGGCAGGAGAAGAGAATCAATCGGAGAAGAGGAACGAGAAGAAAGAAGATTCTTATTATCTTGGATGACATGTGGAAGAAAATTAATTTGGAGAAAGTTGGAATTCCTTTCACGAGATGATCGGACAATATGCGAGCTAGTGTTGGTTTCTAGAATGCAAATCTATTATAAAGACATGGGAGTGGGAGCCTATTTGTTTAAATTCGACCTTTACAAGGAGAAGAAGCGGCATTTACTCGAATATAGCGGGTGATTTTGTTGGGGACGATTGCGACCTGATGGGTAAAGGTACTTGATGTATGTGGGGGTCTGAATTGCAATTGTAGCGTTTAGCGACATTGAAAGAAGATGAATATTCTTTGCATGGAAGAATGCCTTGGATGAACTGAGGAGTTGTGCACCAATCAATATAAGAGGAATGGAGGAAAATGTACTCATGTGCGGGTGGAGCTATAATCGTTGAAAGGCGATGAAGTCAAATCCTTGTTCTTGCTTTGTGGTTGCTTGAGCTATTATGGTGACCAACTCTACCAGTGGATCAATGTTAAGGTATCACTACGAGGGTTTGAATTTCTTTGACGCATTGATTCATTGGAGGGAGCTATATATATAAACTAGTTACACATTGGTAAAAACCCTCAACCTCGAAGCTGTACTTGGCGATGCCGAAGATGATGGAAACGTGGAGTAGGGCCTCAGGTTGCTTTTCATGGATGGTGATCATAAGGTGTTCGGATGCATGATCTTGTTCGTGATGTTGCTAGATTGTGCATCCAAGGATCTCGTCAATTTAAGGTTGTAGAAGATGTTCCATCGATCAAGGCCCGGACAAAAGATTGAAGATGAATCCAAATTCATCTCTTTATATTACAAGGCGTACTTTCGAGCTTCCTCTAGGTAGTATGTCTAAACTTCAATTTTTTATATTGAAATAGTGATACTTCCTTGAATACATCCCGAACAAATTCTTTGAAGGGATGAGCCCGACTCGAAGTCTTGGCCTTATGCAGGAATGTATTTCCACGACACTACCTTCAACGCCGATCCCTATGGAAATCTTAGAACATTAAATCTAGATAGGTCTGAAATTAGGAACATGGCTTCCTGGTGGAGAGCTAAAGGCTACAAGTTCTTAGCATAGTGGGTTCGACATCCCGACAGCGCGAAATGATGCGTTGACCCGATCTAAAGGGTGTTGGATTTGAATTACGTAAAGGAGCTTGTAATTAGCGGGATATCTTATGAAGGCTTGTACCGATTAGAATGTTTGTTCATGAAATCTAGTTTTTCTGAATGGGCAATCGATGAAGTTTGTGATGGAGATAGCAATGCTTGTTTATCGGAATTGAATAATGCGCATAGTTTGAGGGCGATCGGGGTAGAAATCACTGAACGCGAGTTGTTACCAGAAGCATATATGAGTGCGATCATAACTTAACAAGTTATCTACGATATTTATAGGCAGTTTTGATCGATTGCTAAAACATGGCATGAAGGGTCAGAGCAGTTATATATCTAAGGTGGTGTGACGTACTCTCTAGGGATGGAGATTCGACGATTGTTGAGGACATGTAGAATCTGTTGTTATGGGGATTGGAAGTATGCGGTATTTGAATTCAGTAGGTATTTTGACCAACTAAAACATTGGTCGTGAGAGAATGTCATGGATTAGAAATTCTCTTCTTTGCTTTCATGGAGTAGAGACCTTACAACTTGGAAAAGAAATGACAATGAAGAGAATGACCAGGGGTGGCAAATAATGGAAGGTGACATGTTTGGGATCAACTTACCGGTGCCTATTCCCTAAATTAAGATCCTTGAAACTTAGTTTCTCTACCAGCTAGTGAACTTGGTTAAATTTATTTCTGAGGATAAACAACATCAGAAACAGTATGTTTCTCAAGAGGCGATCCGATATTAATATACTGTTTTTCAACTACGAGTATGTTCAAGCAATTAATAGCTAATTTCCATAGATTTTTTACTTTTTGCATCTCTTTTTTAATAAATATCGATCGTGTAGAAACAAGATTAACTACCCTATATACATCCTTTATTTCAAAATTCAAACTGGCGATGTTAGAAGAAGAGGAACATGAAGATAAGAAGAGATTTTGTACATATCTTTTTTACTAGAAAGATGCTCTCGATGTTAGAAAAAGTCGCTCTATTTGTGAATTTTAAAATCACCCAAGATATTAGTAATGTTTTATAAGAAAAGATAGTAAAGGAAAAGGATTGATTAACATTTAGATGGAAAATGATGTGAAATGAATCTATTTTGTTCATTTACTTTTTTTTGTTTTATAAACATAAAAAGTTTTTGTAATTCTTTTTTATTAAAATATTAAGGAAAATATTGATGAAAATAAAGGGAATATCAAAGTTTTAGATGAAACAAATAAAATAATATATAATATATAAACATGCATACTATTGCAAATGATATAGTATAAGTTATAATAAGCATAATTTTCAATGAGAAAATTCTTAAAAAATAAAATGGTGTATATTAAGTATAACCTTGATGTGAAACAAAAAGTATAACATTTAATAATATATCTTGAACTAAATTTGTTTTTGAAATACATGTACTTTCATTTTAATAACATTTCTAGTCTTGAATATCTTTAACCAGAATATGTACCCTGAGAATTGAAAAAATAAGCATGTATTATGAATAAAAAATAAATTTGAATAAATGAATTTTAATTATAAAATTAAAAATAATAATTGTCAAGTTTTTTAAATAAATTAAAAATTGGTTTATAAAATCTAAAATTTGCAAATTTGTAAATTAATTATTTATTTAAATAAAAGTAAATTTTAAGTTTAATTTGATTGTATCTAATTAGTGGCTTTTGGCAATCTTTTGATTTATGAATCAAAAAATAAATCTTAGTTAAAATGTATAATCCTTTTTCTTTTGAAAAGGAAAAAATCAATAATCTTAAATTTGTAATTTAAACATTTTTGAAAAATTTTTAACAGAAAACTAAGAGCTCATTTTTCTAATATTCAAGAGTGAAATTCTTTTTTTTTTTAAATTCTTATTTAAAATTATCATTTTAAAGTTGATAACTCAAATTTTTAAAAATCAAATTTAATTTTCTAAATCTCAATTAAAATTTAATTTAGCCAATGAAATAATTAATTTAATTTTTGAATTTAGTATGATTTAAAAAATTGAATTTGTGGATTTTAAGTTTTAGTTATTAAAAATTTGTATGATAATTTTGAACGGAATTTTGTGAAAAATTTTAATTTTGAATATTCAAAACATGATTATTTAGTTTTCCACAAGCACAAATTTTAGAAATGTGTTTAAAATATGAATTTTTATATTATGATTTTGTAATTAATTGTTTTTAATTCAGCAGAAATCATATTGCATTGAAAAATAATAATTCATTCTTAATTTTCTAAACTTAAATTTAATTTTTTTAATTAAGCCATTGTAATTTTTAAATTTAAATTAATAAATTTTAAGATTTTGTAAAATTTTAACTAAAAATTTTATAGTTTTAAATTATTATTTTAGTTTCAAAAATTAAAATTAAGAATTTCTCCAAACCTAAATATTTAAATTTATTTACTTTAATTACCAACACAAAACCTTTCATAACTGATTTATTTTCCTTAATTCTCAAGGTTAGTGTTGTGGTTAGAGATATCCAAGGTTAAAGTGCTCTTAAAATGAAAGTACATATATTTACAAAAAACTTTTATTTCGGGATATAAAATGGAAATGTGGTGAAAATTCAGGATTTAAATTGTTGTGGCTTTCCTATATTTTTGAGCCAGCATTATTAAAATAGATTGTGTTGTTAATAAATTTTGTATAAATAATAATAATAATAATAATTTTTGTAATTCTCAAAATCTTTACATGATTTTTATGGCATATGAAAGAGGTTGCATACGGTTTTAAATAAAAACTTACTTATTGATAGGAGCTAAAGTAACTTATGCCATTAGAATCTATATAATCCATAGTCATTAAATAATTACATTTTATTCAAGAGGCTAGTCTATAAATTTTATATTTGCAACTTAATTTATTAGTGTTTCAATGAATTTTCTAAAAAGATTTTACATGATTTTTAAAGCATAAATAAAGTAAAAGGATGACAACCTCTTGGAATTGATAAATTACATTTACCAAGGGAATATTTTACATTTTTTGCTAACTTTTCAGAATTTAACAGTATGATGTACTATTTTACCAGATATTCTTCTCTAATTTGAGATATTGGAACTCTACCTATCTTCCCTAAAATCAAGGAGATATAGCACCATCCTTCCACTTTATTCTTTCTCCAATTCGTGAATCCTAAAAGTGAGTAAAGTTGAACATCTACTCAATCTTATCCCACGGCGCTTGATCCAAAGCTTCAAGAATTTGAAAGAGATAGAGGTGGGTTGGTGTAAGAATATAAGACATGTATTTGATGTTCAAGGATATGATGATGCAAATCATGTTGAGATCTTCTCGAAGTCAAAAGAAACCTCGAAGTTAGAAAACCTAGTTGAGCCAAAGGATATTAGTATATGCGACAATGAGAAGAATGAGAGCTCGAGAGGTTGTTTATCTTGTTTCTCATTTTGAGGGACTTTGTCGACGTTCATCCATCTTTGGTCAGGAAGAAGAGCGAATCAAGGAAATGTTAATATTTCAAATCAAGATGAGTGCACTTCCTTGGAGAGGTTAGTTTTCTCCAATATTCTTTTAGTTTCTCCTTATATTATGTTTTTTAAGTGAAATATTACCAGAAAAATATTCCATGGAACATTTAAATATTATTTAAATATTATACTCATGAATAATAATAATAAATATACTAAGTAATTTTAAAATTTAATTTTATAATAAAAATAGTTAATAATACTTTCTTTTAAATGAAAATGGTTAATAATGCTTAAATTATAAAGGAATTAAAAAGAGTGAATCTAAATCAAAATTCTTAATCATAAAAATAAAAAAGTACCAACCAATAAGACCAAGTTCAAGTGGCTAAGAGCTCAAGCTAGCATAGGATGAGGGCGTATGATTCAGTCCCGATGAGAACAAATTTGTGAAGAACAAAAATACTATGATCTAATGCAAAGTGAATAGATGTTTATTAATTCCTATCATTCCCGAAAAGTATGTTTAATTCAATATTTAATACGTAAATTCTTATATAAATTTTGTACAAATAATATATTTAGGTCAATTAGTTATCGTTAAATTGTTTATTTATATTTATTTTTGATTTTATAAAATATTTAATAGGGTGTCGTTTTTACTTTCACAAAATAAAAATATGAAGTGAAAGATAATAAATATATGTTTGAATGATAAGTGCTTTATTTGCTTACCTTTGTATTTTACATTGAATAAAATAAATTTTAATTTTTATAGTTATCAAATAAAAAATTAATCACATCTTTTCAAATATTTAAATATCGATTTTTTAAAAACTTTTTTGTCAAAAATTTTCTTATTCTTCTTTTTTTTTTTTTTAGAAAAAAAGGAATATGCTTTCCTTTTTTTTTTTTTTTTTTTAAAAAATGTCAATACGTGGAAGATCAAAGCAAAATTGAAGATCACCCACCTCCTTAACAAGGACCTTCATCCTTAGTCAATTCTCCAAATTTTACCACTCATCATTTTCTATCCTTTTTTTTTTTTCTCTTCATCATTTCTTTGCTTTGCCCTAACTATCTCTATCTCCTTTCGATTTTAATTAAAAAACTAGATTATCGCTACATTTAATTTTAAATTCCATAATATACATTTGTTAAAAGGTTGATAATCTAAAAGAAAAATAAAATTTATTATATTATTTTTTGTGAATATTTGAAAAAATATAGTTGAATAAAAACCTTAAAAATATTAATAATATTTTACACGCTTTATAAAAATACAAAAGATAAAAATTAATAAGAAAAAAATTAATAAAATGACATTGAATATAATTTTTAAATGTAAAATGAAGAAAGGAAAATAAAATAAAAAATTATTATTTAAATAGTCATTTTATTTCGTAGAAGTGAATAAATTCTCTATTAATAACTTATTATTTTTTGGATATTTTTTTTAAGACTTTTACATGATTATTTTGTTAAGTTTAGACATTTTTAAAATATAACTAATGTCAAGGTTTGAAATTGATGAATTACATTCCAGGAAATGAATATGTTTATATTTATTACAACTTTTCAATTGATGATGTCGTAATGTGTGATATTACTGGTTTTATTCTCTAATTTGGAGAAGTTGGTACTCTACGGACTTGGTGAATTGAAGGAGATATGGTAATTTAATTTCCACACGATTCATTCTCCAATTTACGAATCCTAACAGTGTATGGTTGTGACAACCTACTCAATATCATCCCAAGTCATTTGATCCAAAGCTTCAAGAATTTGAAAGAGATAAATGTGTGTTGGTGTGATAATCTAAAACATGTATTTAATCTTCAAGGATGTGATACATATGGTGAGATCCTCCCAAAGTTAGAAATCTTGGAGTTAGAACGCTTAGAGAAGCTGAAGGGTATTATTATATGCAACAATGAGGAGAATGACGACACAAGAGGCCTTTTCTCTCCTTCAATGCCAATGACTTTTCAGAACCTTAAATATTTATCTATCAATCGTTGTGGGGAGGAAGTGGAAGATGGAGGAAATGTTAATATTCATATTGAAGAACATGAAGTGCTCTTTGGTGAAAAGGTTAGTTTTCTTCGATTTTTTCTTTTTTAATTTCATACTATTTTGGAAAATACTATGAAAAACATTCCATAAAATTTAAAATATTATTTAAATGTTATATTTGTAAATAAAATAAAATACTAATAATTTTTAATTTTAATTTTAATTTTACATGATATAATGGATAATAAATGAATTTTAAAAGAATGAATTTAATTAAACAAAAATTTTTAAATTTAAAAACAATAAGTAAAATAAAATATCACAAATCAACATTTTCTATATTATCCTGATAGTAAGAATAGCTTAAAATAAAATGATTTAAATGTTTCTTTATATATTTTAATTAAATTGCATCATTCTCAGCATGTTTACTCCAGTATTTTTATAAATGTGTTATATATAGGATTTACTTAATATCTTTAGGTACTAATTACTGTTAACTTATTTATTTATATTTTTTTATAAAGTATTTTTTTATTATGATATTTTATTTTTCACCAAAAAAAAATTGAAGTAGAAGATTTTAAATAGAAGTTTACATGATAATTGAACATTAGGTTGACTCCAACATTCAATTCTAAATTCCATTTTATACATGTGTTATAAATGAGATAATAAATAGATAGAAGAGGATTTACTATTGTGACGCCCCAAATCGGGTGTCCACACTCACCACAACTCAAGGAAATTCTATACATCTCGCATCACGGCATCTATTACCTGAAAGAAAATAGCCACGTGCCCATACATCCATACTACATAACAAAACCTCAACTATATTCCTCTCATAGTTTTCATGTTTGTTCTACAAAAAAGATTTATACATATTTGTTGTATTATTTCTTAAAGCCACATTTCTGGGCTTTCTTCTCAATACATACCTCATCGCACTGCCTCCCTGGATAGTCCTCGCACCGAAAGGGGGTCCACGACGGGGGTGAGCAAAGCCCAGAGAAAGTCTCTCACAAGGGTTATCCCCACCTAAAATGCATATGCAATGGCATATAAAAACAATCAATCACATTCCATACCATTTATACTTAAATGTCTATATCATGCATGAGATGCGACCCCTCATGCTCACCACCTAAGTCCCAACCGACTCCCTCACACTTAATGCCAATGTGAAATAAAACTAGTCACACACTCGACTAAACCATTGAAAACCCTCCAAATTTATTTATCAAAACTCCATTTTGATTCTTTTCCTTTATTTTCAGCCACTTATTTCTGGTTTACACCGCAGGACGCAGACGCCTTTTTCAACATTTTCACTAACTTGCATCGTCGGTAATTCATGTCTAACCGTGAATAACCTGTGGGACTTTCACCCTGGGGGGGGATCTACCCCAACTTGCTCCGCCCAAAACATGTAATTTATCATTTTGATCATTTACACACTTGTGAATCTCTACCTTGGACTTTGTCCCATTTTTCCGAGCTCACGAATCACTCACTAACACTGATGAATAAACCCTTCCCTGCACCCACACCCGACCTCGACGCTGACAGATTCGCATATGAAATGCATGATGTCAATGCATTTTCCTCATGTTACATGCATAAATGAACACTACATGAAACATTTATATACCATGGATAATTATAATTTATACATATAATCTACCACCATGTCAACCATATTAATACATTAAATAGCATGCATAAATATCTCATTTCTACACACTGCATGTCATCTGCCAAGCAACAACACACAAGTAGGTCACCAACTTGGGACCATCCAACAGGGTACCTCACGGCCCCTTCACAAACATGAACCAATCCGGTTCCAAGCATTGTTATCACAACAACAAACCACACACCTAGAAACTTTCAGTTTCTAGTCAAACCCTAACTCACATAGTCCGAAAACTGATCATGAAATCCATACCCTTTAATTCCAAAGCATGGAACTAATTTACATGGCCTCTCATGGCCTCCCACAAACAACCCCTACCATTATAAAAGCCTTAGCTAAAGTAAATCAAGTAGAAAATATCCTACCTCTGGAAGTTGAAGAAACTCCCAAACCCAGTCCACGTTGTCCTCTCCGTGTAGAACACTTCCCTTCTTGTCTCGAAGGAATCTGACGGCCGGATCTCCTACAATCCTAGAGAGAAGGAAGAGACTCTCTCACTAGAAATGGGAGAACAAACCTTCTGCATCCCTTTTTCCTTTCTTCCTCCCCACGTTTCCTTTCCTTTTTGCTTTTCTTTTCCTTTTTCCCTTTTCTCTTCTCATTTTCTCTTCATTTCTCCTGATTTTCTCCTTTCTCTTTTCATTTCTCTCTTCCAATTTGGAGAACATCTCACATCCGGTCAATCGGAGGCAATTTCCTCCTCATTTCCTCAAGTCTCTTGTGTGGCTATCCTTTTTCCTCCATTTTCTTTTATTTCTTAATTCCTCTTTAATGACATCATGCACTCAAGTGGTTTAATATGAGCCATGGAAATCAAATCTCACATGTTTTCAATTGTGAGCTGAACTTTTTACGCTGTTGTCATACTCTATGGTGCCATGTGGCCTCCCTTATCTTGCACGTGTCATCCTGACACCCCACGTCTCGAAAAACGTGAACCCGACCCACCTCAATCTAACGAAATTCGACGCTGAGATAAATTTCGTGAGACGCATTTCAACGAGAAGTCCTGCTTCGGTCATCCGGGAGATCTAAAAATTCCGATTTTTACCGAAATTACTATTTTTATCATTCCCAGGAAACTGGATTTTCTCCGGTCTCACAACTATATTATTTTTATTTAGATATTTAATGTTTAGGAAGTTGAATAAAACAACCTTTAAAATATTAATAGTTTTATAAGTTCTATCAAAAAATTCAAAATGATTCACAAGAAAAAATAATCAAATGAAATTGATTGATAATTTCTCTTTTTTTTAATTAAATTGAAGATAAAACCAATGGTTATTTATTTATTTATATGTTTTTGCTTTTCTATTATTATTTTATTATAGTAATAAGCATAGTAATAAGAAATACATTATCTTTTTTTGACATCAATAAATGCACTATTTTTTTTTAAACAAGAAATACGCTATCTTATTCCTTTAATAATTAACTTTATTTATTTATTTATCTAATTAAATTAAATAGTATACCTTTGTTATAAAAGAAATTTTTGATGATTCTATTTATTAAAATATTGATGAAAATATCCATATTTATGAAAGTATTAATAAAACTAAAATAAAATATGAAATTGGGATAAATATTACCATAATAAGCAATGTATAAATATATGAATGATTGAATTAATAGAAAATATGAGCAAATGTATAAAAAATCAGATAAAACAATCACTTTTTGAAAGGTATAAATTTAATAAACTCACTATTGGGACTCCCCCTTCACATGTTCTGACTTTAAACGTCTCTAACCAATTGAGCTAGATATGTGGACAAATTCAAATAAACTATTTAATAAAAATGAACAAGTATTAAAAAAAATGAACAAAAAAATGAAAATTCATATAAAGGACAAAAACATGATAACACAATAACTAACATATAAAGATAAAGATACCTTTGAGGTTTGATTTAAATGGTATGAGGGATAGTATTACAATGATGTACTGTAAAATGAATAGGTGTAAAAACATATAAAGATAAATATGATCAAATAAATATTTTGATTAAATTAATATTATTTTAATTTCTAATAATGGAGGAAAAGGAGACTCGACATTTTTTGATTAAAAATGTTGAATAAGAGACTTTTAAAAGTTCTCTATGTTTTCAAATCTTCCTAAAGAAATTGAAATAATATTTGAAGGGAAAGTAATGAACTAAATTAAAATCACCTTAAAACTTTTTTTTATAATAAAATAGATTTAAAAAATGAGTTTGTTAAAGTATGTTTATGATTTAATATGAAATAATAAATGGTCATATGTGAAAAATAGTTATGATATATGAAATATATGAATGATTGTTTTTCTTTGCCAACTAAAGCTTTTGATCACCAACTAATAAATATGATTACTTTTAATTTGATTTGTAGAAGTTTTTTATGACCTCATGTTCTCTACCTATGACAAGAATGAAGATGTGAATATTCGAGTTAATGGGTGTTTGAGAAATATTTTTATATTTATCATAAATTTATGACGAATGATGTTATGTATTATGATGTGTCTCTATTGTAGGTTTCATTCCCAAACCTGGAGGAGTTAACACTCAACAATCTTTTCATGTTGAAGAAGATATGGCATCCCCAACACAAATTCTCTAACAAATTACGAATATTAAGAATATACAATTGTCCACGACTAGCCAATCTTATCCCATCTCATTTGATACACAATTTCCAAAATTTGAAAGAGAGTTAGTTGTGTATAATTGTGAATCCTAGAATATGTGTTTGATCGTCGAGGACTTAATGTAGATGATGAATCCTCCCAAAATAGAGAAATTCTAAAGTTAGAGAAACTACCTAAATTGAGGCTTGCAACCTAGGGACAAGATGACAACATGCAACATATCATTTATCTCTTTTCAAGTTCCACGACAGGCATTAAAAGGATATATATCGTCATTAGGAAGCCCTTAGATGAGAAGGTTAGTTTTCTCCCATATTTTTTTTTGTTTTTTCTTATGCCACTTGAAATATTTAAAGACATTTACCATAAAAATATTAAAAAAAAAAAAGTATGAGGAGGACATTAATCTTTAATAATAATTTTATTAAATTAAATTTAGATAATAAACAATTATGAATAATACATAAATTACAAATAAGTTGAAAAAATAAAAATTTAAAGTGAAAAAATTAATGTTAAAGGATTAATGTATTTATATAAATAGTATTTTTAAGGTAAAAAAATGGTAGTTATTATTAGAGTTTAGAAAGAAAAAATATTAGGTGCTAATTGCAATATTTTGCAATGAATTGGAAAAAAAAGAGAATTAGTGAAATTAAGTTCAAATAATATTATATTTAGAATTAAATAACATTTGGAAAAATCGGGTTAAGATGTTATATGATTAATATAACATTTGCTGAAAATATAAAAAGTGAAATATATTTTATTTCATATAAGGAGTGTGGCATGAAACTAGGAATTCAGTTGACTACACAATCAGCAGCGGAATAAGTGGAGGAGTCAGTTGCAGCATACTTTGAAAAATCGAATGGGGAGTCTCAGCCTTTGTGGGGAGCTCACAGCAGTACACATATACTTGTCCCAGCGATCCGATATGTCCGAGGATATAGCGTGGATAAAAGGCCTCTGGGGCCCATCTGATAATATCGTCAACATATCAACCATGTCCCATAGTTCTAAGAGTTAGTGAATGACTCTTATACAGCACATATATTAAATTCCTAAAATTTTAATACATGTGAAGAAACCATCAAAGCCACGCTCGACTTTCTTTAAAGCTTCGGCCTGCAGGGCGAGTTGTCCCCTCATACTTGCTTCTAGCGCACCTGCTAAAATAAGGGTGATCCCACGGCGGGGTGAGCTAAGCTCGATGGAGAATGCGTCCTAAATGGACTACTCACCACTAAGTGCTGATTACAATGTTCCAATTTAAACACACATTCAAGCAAATGCATGATCCTAGCGATATCTACGACGACTCCCGGTCACGAGTCATCAGAAACTCTCCACGCTCTTTAAGCCTTGAAATTATTATTTTATTTGTGGACAACCCCTTCGATGTATATATCAATTGGGCCGCTCGACGATTGATATATAAGTTGTTAATGGACTACCCTCCGATGTGAATATCAGGTGGGCGCTCCGACGATTATTTTTTGGTTCCAGACTACCCTCAGATACTTAACATTTTTAGACTACCCTCGAACCATCTTCTACAGACTTATACCATGCACTATGCTCCTATAGTTACGGGATGTTGGGTGCATATGAAATACATATGCCAATTCAATACGGTTTCAACCCTTCAAATGAAGAATGAAGATGTGAATGATGTGGAATAGTCGAGAGTTAATGAATTATGTTTGAGAAATATTTTTATATTTATCATAAATTTATAATGAATGATGTTATAATATTATGATGTATGCCTATTGTAGGTTTCATTCGAACACAGGAGGAGTTAGCCTCCATAGTCTTTCCATGTTGAAGAAGATATGGCATCCCAACACAAAGTCTCTAAGACAATTACAGGCTCATTAGTCCATGGCCTTGATCTTATCCCACATCTCATTTGATACACAATTTCCAAAATTTGAAAGAGTTAGTTTTGTATAATTGTGAAGTCCTAGAATATGTGTTTGATCATCAAGGACTTAATAGTGATGATGGAATCCTCCTAAAAATAGAAATTCTAAAGTTAACAGAACTACCTAAATTGAGGCTTACCTTCTACGAGGACAAGAATGACAACATGCCATATCATTTATCTCTTTCCAAGTTCACGGCTTTGGAGCACATTAAAGAGCTACATATCATTAACTGCGAGAATCCCTTAGATGAGAAGGTTAGTTTTCTCCCATATATTTTTTTGTTTTTCCTTATGCCACTTGAAATATTTAGAGACATTTACCATAAAAATAAATATTTTTAAAAAAGTATGAGAGGGACATTAATTGTCACGACCGACTGCGGGGCGTGGCCAGAGCATAAAGGAATGGGAAGACATAAGACCACCGAGCAGTAGCAAACCTTATTGAAATATTCATACCGACTATCATACGATCCACTTTGTCTATACATATATATCCACATGCATATTTATAATATGCTCGGATGTCAAGCATCAATAGGGAGAATAAAGTCCGATCCCACATACACCGTCGGCATACACAAAATGAAACGAAATTATCACGAATTACAAAACATACTAATATTCAGGAAATCTTGCGACTTTAGATTAAATAGACAAAATTAATACTATCCTTAGTAGTACATGTAGCAGAGTGAAGGAAAGAATTCGAGCGGGTTCTCAAGGAGATACGAAGAAGGAGGAACAGCGTTAGAAAATAAATTGAAGGCTGTCAGTCTTGAGAATTGAGTTAATATCATATAATCTATACCACATCTACAACCAACAGGATATACATACATATAGAATTTCAATATAATATACTATATATATATATATATATATATATATATATATATATATATATATATATATATATATATATATATATATATATATATATATATCACATTGAAGAGACTATATAACGATACACTCACATATGTATGCATGCACACACATCAAGTTTCATATCATCATTATCATCCTATGTCGGGAACTCTGGCCCAGGACCTATGCTCAATACTACAAGCCATACGGCTCTCTCAAATCCAATATATTGGCGCCACAGGAAATGCTCGACCGGGGTCCTTAACTCAGTTGACATAAACCAACAAACCATATTTGGCGCCCGAGAAATGCTCGACCCGGGGTCCTTAACTCCGGCAACTATCTACCGTAATCCATGGCGGCGCCGAGAGTAGCAGCTCAGCGGGGACCTTACCTCGGCATCCCAGGGAAAGCGCTCAACCCGGGGAACTCCTTATGCATAACCATAAACCTATAACATAATCTGATCCAATACGATTAGCGCGATCACGATGTAACTCATTGGGTGGTATGTCGCTATAGTTCCCGTACAAACATTTCACATACAGTGCCGCGGCAATATACTTGACAACCAATACACACTCACATCCATCATCACTACTTGGTCTCATATGCGAGATATATTTCATAACGAACTAGTAATTTAGTTACCATAGTAAATACAATTCCAATGATAATAATCATCGTGATGATGGGTGTGGCTAAATACCATAAATCTTATACCCTTTGCATGCGAGATGATGTGTCGTAAACTATATGATATCAACTCGGAAATTCCGGATCTCGAATCGCTCCTGCGCCTCGGTACAATCTGCGGCGGAGAAATTTCCGGGACAATCTAAAATGGAAAAGACGTTATTGATAAATAAGATTAAAATTTAAAATATACTCTAGACTCGACGAAAACTCACGAGACTAAACCGACATAGAGCGTACTTATGTTCTACGAAAATTAAATGAGGCCTCCACTAAAAAGCTGGACTTAACTCCTGTAAAACAAGTCAGAACACGCTAAATAACATTTCCAATATACCTGATAAATCAAACACCAGTAAGACCACACAACTTCTAATTTTATTGCTTGACTCGTCCCAATCAAATCAAATCAACGAATTGTATTCGCAATATACACAATCAATCTTACTAACTACTTAGGATCATACAATACAAGTAACTAATTCAACGTAGTCCGAAATACAGTGGACATATTCAACATACATTATTTGAACAATTAAAATCGAATTTCGGACAAATACACGATTAGAGTTCCCACACGTTTTTAGGTATAGATTCTTTACCGAAGCTCGTGTGAGAGCAGTTGCAGTCGAACCACGGAGCGGAGGCGAACGTTCTGTTTCGGCCGCAGCTTCCGGAGTCGCCGCCGTAGGCGGTGGTAGGAAGAATCAACCGTCGGAAATTAAATCAGGGGGTACCTAAGCGTAGGTCGGGATTAGGGAGTCAAAACAATTTTGCATAATTTTTAGGCGCTTAAAAACAACTCAGCGCATAAAAACAAAATTTTCTTCTTAAGTTTATCTCTCTAAAATCACCACGATTAAAGCTTGAAAATAGTGAATCATACCTCCCCTAAGGTTTTGGGGGGTCTGATTTCGAAAATGGCCTTTGTTTGGCGGAAAACACGCCAAAATTTGTTCTAGGCGGGCAGCCACCTAAGGCGAGGAGTGACCGCGCCATCGCGAGAAGGAGGAAGGAGCCGGCGGCTGCGGCGCGGTGTCGAGGAAACTGCCGGCGTCGAGAAGAAGAGGTGGTGGTGGCCCCGGCGCTGACGGTGGCTCAGGGGTGGTCGAGACGGAGGCGCGGCGCCGGAAGAAGGAGAAAAAGAAGAAGAAGAGGAGGAAGAGGAAGAGGACGGCGTGAGGAGAGAGTCGGGGGCCCCAAAATTTGGTCTCTTTCCCCCTTCAAAATAAAAGCCTAAAGTCCTTTTGTTATTTTTAATTAGGGCAATGCAAATTAAGCTAAATTGAAGGGATGAATTTACATATACTAAGATATTTCTATACTTTAACATTTAATTTAATCAAACTAATTATTTAAATAATTTGTGAGGTCAAACTACTATATATATATATATACCCAAAATAATACTCTAGGATCGATAAAATATATATAGATAATTAGAAAAATAAATTAAATAACCCACTTAGAGCCTTGTTAAATTACGGGTATTACATTCTCTCCCCCTTAAGAAAATTCGTCCTCGAATTTAGGAATAAGAACATACCTCATTACTGGAACAAGTATGGGTATGAACGTCGCATCTGCTGCTCGGATTCCCACGTGCATTCTTGGTCGAATGAGAGTTACGCCATAAGACTTTGACCCGTGAGATGACTTTCGATCAGAGGTTGTGAACCTGAGCATCCCACAATAGCTACAGGTTTCTCCTCATATGATAAATCCTCCCTGACCTCTACTTCTTGAGCACAGCCTTTGCCAGGAAGGATCATTTATATTTCCTCAGCATAGATATGAAGGCCGGATGAACATTAGGCGAAATTAGGTGGCAATTCGGTCGATGGCTACATCACAACTCTATCCACAATCTCAAATGGTCCCACGTAGCGAGGTGCCAACTTCCCTTTGCAAATCTCATCCGCCTGCGCATCGGGGAGGCCTTGAAATACATACTACGCTGCACGAGCTCACATGTTTCCTCTTGGGAGTGCATAAAGCTCATACGTCTCTTGGCGGTCCTCAGCCGTCTCGAATATTAGGAATCTTTTCGAAGTGATTTGGACCAATTCGGGACCTGCCTTACTTCTTTCACCAACCTTTGACAAGCGGCGTCTACACTTCCTGCTGTCTGATGCCTAAATGGGCGCCATACCGTCTGCTTATGATAGCGGTATCGTGAACTCCACCAAAGGTAAATGCCAATCCCATTGGCCTCCAAAATCCATCATGCACATCATGCATGTCCTCCAACGTCTGAGATAGTCCTCTTCGGATTGTCCATCATCACGAGGGGTGAAAAGGCTGTCTCTTTAAAGTCAATCCAGTGCCAAGCTCCTCATGAAGCTTCACTTGAAGCTAGAAGTGGGCTGAGAGGCCCTCCTATCAGGACTCACAATCGAAGCGGGATGCCATGAAGACTAACAATCCTCTCCAATATACACCCTAGCATGCAGCTCTACGGAAAAGTTGCCTTCACGGGTAAGAAGTGTCTTGAGCTTAGTCATTCGATCGTATCCACCCCAAAATGGAATCATACCTGTAGAAGTTCGAGGCAACCCCGATCCTAAAGTCCATAGTAATATTCTCCCATTTCCACTCTGGAATGGGGAGTGAGTACAACAACCCATCGACCAGTGCTCCGAGTTTGACTGTTGTGAGTCGAGCACTTGAATCTGAAACTACGTACATCCTTCTTACATTACCCTCCACGATAGTTACCCTTAAGATCATGATACATCTTAGTGGATCGGGATGAATCTTTTGTAAGGCGTATGATGGGCCTGCTTTCATAATCTCGTTCAGGTTCATCAACATCGGGCCTTGACTAGTACCAGTCTCGACGTGCCATCATCCCCGATCACAAAATCATTTGCGACCTGCTGAACCTCATCCCCTAATCTTCATCAAGCTGTGGGTCTACGCCTTGTTGTTTTAATTATGTCCATTAGAGCCAGGTTGACTACGAAATGTGCTAAAAAGTGCTCCAGGACTCCAACACCTCTAGCCGTAAACCCTGATCATACAATTCATACAACTCCTTAGTCAAATGTCGCTTCTCTGCACTAATGTGGGCAAGACTGCCTGATGACTTCCTACTCAAAGCATCTGCCACCACATTAGCCTTACGGGTGATCTTGGGGTGGCGTCATGGTCAACAAGCAACTCCGACCATCTTCTCTGTCCTGAAATTTAGCTCCCTGCGCTGAAAAATATATTTTAAACTCTTGTGATCTAGTGAAAATCTCATGTCTCACCATACGGTGTGTCTCGGATCTTGATGCAAAGATCCGCCGCCCATCTCCAAGTCATGAGTGGGGGCCAGTGCATTCGTGCCTCTTCCAGGCGCCTGAAGCATAAAGCAATCACCTTCTGTCTTAGTGATACCCACCCCGATCATTTCGGAAAATGGCGATGCTGTAACCTCATATGGAAGGTAATGCAACGCTGGGATTGCATTCAAATCATGCGGCCGAAAACTCGCCTCGAGCCTACATCGCGAAACTTCACATTCTTAGGTTAACCGTGTCAAAGTGCGGCGATCCTTGAAAAATCACACGCAGCGCTTGGCGATAATAACGGCTAAACCGGAAACTTGAGACGCAGTCCGCACGTGGTTGGTCTCACGCCAATCCATTCTGCCTCTATCTTCTTGGATCCGCGAATGCCTTCCCTTCGATACTACATGTCCCGAGGCTATACTCGGCAATTCACACTTGGAGAATTTGGCATATAATTCTTGCTCCCTCAGTGATACTATCCTTAAATGCTCTATGTTCTCCTCACTCCGAGAATATACTAAGATGTCATCAATGAACACAATTACAAAGCGATCCAGGAAGGGTTTGAACACTCTGTTCATCAAATCCATAAAGGCTGCCGGTGCATTAGTGAGTCCAAAAGACATCACTAGGAACTCATAATGGCCGTACCTCGTCCTGAATGCTGTCTTCGGAACATCCTCATGTCTTATTCTCGGTGATGATCGGCCAGTAGATCAATCTTAGAAAAACATGATGCACCACGGGTGATCAAAGCAAGTCATCTATTCGAGAAGCGGATATTTAATGCATTATTGTCGCCTTGTTCGGTATGCGTAGTCTATACATAGCTGCGCGAGGAACCATCTTTCTTCTTTACAAATATGCAGGAGCACCCGGGGAGAAGTACTAGGCACGACAAAACCTTTGTATACAACAAATCTATGCTTGCTGCCGGCTCCTTCAACTGCAGTGCCATCCTATAAGGTGGCAAGGAGATAGAAGTGGTGCAGGGACAACATCAATGCAAAATTCTATCTCCGTCGGTGTGAGCACAGCGACTCCTGCAGGAAAACATCGGAAATTCACAAACAATAGGGAAATCATCAACCTTACCTCCCATCTGCTGTAGGTGTCCCTTCTGAAACCGAATAACCACAGCACCGTAACATCTTTAGGCGTAATGGGTGAAATTAGAATTAGAAGGGCAGTGTCACGCTCACCACGAAACCCCGAACTCTGAATCCTGGGATCAGGAAAATCCACTTGTTTCTCGGCAATCCGAGGTGGCGTAGTGCACGGCCTGACCAATCCATACCTAAAATAACCTCGAAATCAATTACATCCCGACAAAGCGAGATCCGCGGAGTCTCTACTACGAATCGGACACGATGGAAAGTAAATATACGCCTCCCAGGCATCACTCGGAGGTAGTGGCCCGATGCGAGTCCTCAGTCTGATTTGGCCCCGAACACGAGCCTAAATCACAACTAGGAACCTGAAGGAGTGTGTGGCACGGGATCTAATAACACCTAGCCTTAGTATATGGGCCCGGAATGAGTACACGTCACGGCCGGCATTTGATACTGGCGTCTGAGGAAATGACGTAAAAACTGCAGGCTGACCACGTCGGAGCGGTAGGGCTCGAAGCGACTGCGGCCACTGCACTAATGCGCCTCCCGGGCTCACACCTCCATATCCACGGCCACTCTTGTATCCACTATCACTATGTATACCCACTTTGAGAAAGGACTAAATCGATGAAGAAAGCTGAGGCGGGGGAACTTGTGCGAGGTACGAGGAAAAGGGTGGCGGCTGAGAAATCTAGGACGCTGATTTGGCCCGTATGGCTGACTCTCCACACAAGAAACAAGCTCAAACCCAGTGCCCGTACGAGGGCCACGTGCATAGCCACGTAATGTAGACGCATCACATTACGAACTAGCTATTTCTTCGTACCAGAACTGAACTGTCGCCAGACTATAGCCCCACGGGCCTAAACCCTTGTCCCGATCGGAAGCCTCCCATAACCCTTCTAGTTGCGTCTACCACTTCTTGTGACCCTTGGTCTAAGCGCTCTGTCTGGCGACTGTACCACGAAGTACTGCACGTACCACCATAATCTTTGCTTATTTGCGGCAGTGTACTAGTTTGCTCCTGCAAATGCGGGTCTTCTTCTTAGCACCATCGGCTAAAGATACCATGAAGAAGCGAAGGTCGGTCTCCATCGTCTCGCTAAATGTTGACACTCGAAGCTACACTTCCTCGGCCCCCGTACCAAGGATATGTAAAATGTGGTCAGAGGCAGGTGATGTACTTACTCGTCTTGCGACTTCGCTATGACTAACTCCGGAACGATTTACTAAGATACATGAACCTGCGGGTGTACTCCTTTCTGGACATATCATCTCTCTTGGTACTCAAAAGCGTCTCCGTTACTCTTGTCTCATGGCAAAAAAGAAATGTAGTTATCTTCAAATCTCTCCTTGAGGCCCCGAGCCCGTGTATCATACCCTCGAAAGCGGCTTGATGTAATCATTGTACCCTTTGCAATGCTAAGCCCTTGAGGGAGAGAGCACGCTCATCTCGATAGTCAGTGCATCGGATAACCTCGGATCAAATGTCTCTTCTCCGCCGTCGAAAGTCCATTGGGTCACCGGATACCTATCAAATACAACCTCATTAGAAGTTGGTGTCTTTGGAACAAAGGAATGTGATGCAGGTCGAATCACAGTGCATTTGAGAACTATTAGCGACTGCTTTGCGTGATGCTATAAGTTCTTTGCGGAAATTTATGCGCACCCCCCCGATCATATCGCCGTGCCTCCACTAATTGGCTCTTGGCCTGAACATCTGGCGTACTTGGCGTGCACAGGGCATATTAACACAATGACTCCTCGGCTTGTGGCTCATCGGTAGAATTACTGTCTAGGCTGGCGCGCGGGGCTACCCTTCGCCCTCTTCAGGGGCGGTGGATTAGGCTGAAGGGATACCTCATCTTGGGCCTCCTGGGCTCATCATAGAACCGTGCGGCCTCGCGGCTCTTCTTGTGCGGCCTTCTCATTTGCGGTAACCCTCGATCTCGTCTCATCTTGAAAAGTAAACACGAAATTTATCGGATAACAACGAGACCTTACTAACGGACGAGACGGAGGCAGATGTAATGGTGACGGACAAGGACGAACTCGATCCTAATTAAGCGATCTTGGAAACTTAGACTCTAGGCCATAGGAAATGAACATATGGCTCTGATACCAACTTTGTCACGACCCGACTGCGGGGGCGAAGTGGCCAGGGAATAGCTAGGGAATGGGAAGGCATAAGATGCAGAAACGTAGCAAGCCTTATTGAAATATTCATACCCGTATCATCGATCACTTGTCTATACATATATATCACATGTGCATATTTATAATATGCTCGGTCAATAATCAAACATCGATAGGAATAAAGTCCCGATCCAGCGTGCAGATGACATACCGCAAATGAACGAAATTATCTGATTACAAAACATATAATATTGCAAAATGCTACTTGGTGACTTTAAGATTAAATAGACAAAGATTAAATACTATCATAGTAGTACATGTAACGTAGTGAAGGAAAGAATTCGCGGGTTCTCGAAGATCTGAAGAAGAGGAGGCGACGATTGCACGAGAAAATAAGTGAGGCTATGGAGTCTTGAGGTGAGTTAGCATAATCATATAATACATCACCACATCTACAATAGCAGGATATACAGCACATATAAATTTCAATATAATATACTATATATATATATATATATATATATATATATATATATATATATATATAACATATATATATCTACATTGAACTATGTGATACACTCACATATGTATGCATGCACACGTGAGTTTCATATCATCATTATCATCTGTGTCGAGAACTCTGGCCGGTCCTATACTCGATACTACAAGCCATCTGGCTCTCTCAAATCCAATGCATTGGCGCCCAGAGAAATGTTTCGACCGAAGTCCTTAACTCCGATTGACACTTAAGCCAAGCGAGCCATGGCGGCGCCAGGGAAATGCTCGACCGGGGTCCTTAACTCCGGCAACTGTCCTACCAACAATCCATAGCGGCGCCCGAGTGCGGCTGACGGGGGACCTTACCTCGGCATCCAGGAAGCCTTCGACCCGGGGAACTTCGTGTCCCGTAACCATAAACCTATAACATAATCGGTCGATCTGGGTGCGCCTGCTTGATCGATGTAACTCATTAGGTGGTATGTCACGCTATAGTTCCCCGTACAAACATTTCACATCTGATACCGTAATCTTCGCACCCAACAATACACACTCCGTATCCATCATCATAACGGTCTCATATGCAAAAATATATTTCGCAGAACTAAATAATTTAGTTACCATAGTAAATACAATTCGATGATAATAATCATGCCGTGTTGATGATGGAGTGTAGCCTATTCTCGCAATGCTATGCCATGCATGCGAGATGTGTCGTAAAGCTATATGATATCAACTGCTGAGTATGTCGGATCTGAATCGCTCCTGCTTCTCAGTGTCACGGCGAATTTTGTCGGACAATCTAAAATGGAAAGAAACGTTGATGATAAGATTAAGATTTGCATGTAAACTCTAGACTCGACCCGAGGAAAACTCCACGGACTAAGCCCAGGCATGAGCGTACTTATGTTCTGAAAATTCGACGAGAACCTCCACAAAAGCTGGACTTAACCACTTGTAAAACAAGTCGGAGACACGCTAAGAAATAACATTTCCAGTATACCACTGATGCGTCAAACAGGCGGAATGGCGCCTGACTCTGATTTTTTATTGCCGGGCTCGTCCCAATCCCATCAAATCAACAATTGTATTCGCAATATACACAGTAATCTTACTATGCTACTTCGGATCATACAATCTGAGTAAGCTAATTCAACGTGATCAAATACGGTGGACATATTCAGCATACATTATTTGAACAATTAAAATCGATTTTGGACAAATACGTTAGAGTTCCCACACGTTTTGGGTGTAGATTCTTTGGCTTCGTATCACGAAAACCGATTACCTGCCCAGTCGGAACCACAGACGGAGACGACGTTAATTAGCACGCACCCAGTCGCCCGCCTTAGGCGGTGGCGGGAGAAAATTCAACCGTCTCGGAAATTAAATCAGGGTACTAGCGTGAATCGGGATTAGGGAGTCCAAGCAATTTTTACGTTTTAGACGCTTAAAAACAACTCAAAGCATAAACGAATTTTTCTTCTTAAGTTTATCTCTCTAAAAATCACCACGTTAAAGCTTGGAAATGGCGAATCATACCTCCCCCCTAAGGTTTTTGGGGGTCCTGAGCTCGAAAATGGCCTTTGTTTGCTTTGGCTTTCATATGGGGCTGTTCGTGGCGACCACCACAAGCGCGAGGAGTGGCATGCGCTGAGAGAGGAAGGAGCCGGCGGCTGGCGTGTCGAGGAAGCTTGCCGGCGTCGAGAAGGGGTGGTGGTGGCGGGGCGCCGACGGTGGCTCGGGGTGGTCGGACGGAGGCGGCAGCGCAGGAGAAGAAGGAGAAAAAAGAAGAAGAAGAAGAAAGAGGAGGACGGCGTGAGGAGAGAGTCTCGGGGCCCCCAAAAATTTGGTCTCTTTCCCCCTTCGAATAAAAGCCTAAAGTCCCCAATTATTTTAATTAGGGCTTAATCTAAATTAAGCTAAGTAGGGATAAATTTTTATACTAAGATATTTCTATACTTTAACATTTAATTTAATCAAACTAATTATTTAAATGATTTGTAGGGTCAAACTACTATATATATATATATATATATATATATATATATATATAACATATATATACATATTAAAAATAATACTCAGGATCAATAAAATATATATAGATAATTAGAAAGATAAATTAAATAACCAGCTTAGAGCACGCTAAAAATTCTGGGTATTACATTAATCTTTAATAATAATTTTATTAAATTAAATTTAAATAATAAACAATTATAAGATAATACGTAAATTACAAATAAGTTGAAAAAAATAAAATTTTAAAGTGAAAAATTAATTTTAAAAGGATAAATGTATTAATATAAATAATATCTTTAAAAAGGTAAAAAAATGGTAGTTATTATTATAGTTTAGAAAGAAAAAATATTAGGTGCTAATTTAAATATTTGCAATGAATTGGAAAAAGAAATTAGTGAAAATATAATTCAAATAATAATGTTATATTTAGAATCAAATAACATTTGGGAAAATCAGGTTGAGTATGTTATATGATTAAGATAACCACATTTTTACTTTTGAAAATATAAAAAAGTAAAATATATTTTATTTCATATATTTTAAAACAATCACCACAGGTAATAATTTTATAATTTAGTTTTAAAAAAACACTCGTGGATCTTAAATAAAATATAACAGAGTTGAAAACAAGAATAAAGTTACAATTCAATTTTTAATTTTAAAAATATTAACACTAATATTAAAAAATAAAAAGAAAAGGAAGCATTGTAAGTTTATTGTAATCTAAATAAAAAAGTTAAAAATATAGGAATGAAAACAAATTTAAAGAAGGAGAATTGTTATTTTTTTTGTATTAAAGTGGTTGGGAGTTATTGAATTCTATAGACTTTGTATTTTAATGTTTATTACAACTTTAATTTACAATTAGTTATTGTTTTCAAATGTAGGTTTCATTCTCCCCTAATTTGGAGGCTTTGGTTTTAGAAAGATTTTCCAAGTTGAAGAAAATAGATTTTGGGCAAGGCCAAAATTAGAAAACTAGTATTGAAGAAGCTACCTAAGTTAACCAATATTACGAGCAATGATGATGAGAATGCAGTAGAGAATGTCTTTGTCACATTCCACGTTCAGAATTTTCACAATCTCAAAGAATTTGGACATCACTGATTGTGGGATGGAGGATGGGAGAAATGTTTATATTCCTGCTAATGGTGTAGGGCTGTCTACTAAAAAGGTTAGTTTTTTTTCCTTTTTTATTTTTAAAATTTTCTCTATCTTTATTTTTCTTCTTTGTTCTTTTAAAATAATGATTAAATTACATTTATTATCCTTATTTAATATTTTAAATGATAAAATCCAAAAATAGATATTTGGACATCATTTCTTTTTTATAATTATTTTCAAAAAATATATATTTTTTTGTGAACATCAAAATAGGCAGAAAATGTTTTTCAAAAGAAATATATAAACTTTTTCTTTGTATCGATTATGTAGTTTTGTAATTTTGTAGTCATATGCTTAGCTCAGTTAGTAGAGCATTCAAAGTTTAAAAAGGTAAGACATCTAAGAAGGGGAGGGGTTTTGGGGTTCAGTACTTGATGGGGACAATTCACTACATTGTAACAAAATGATTAGTTGTCGAAAAATAATTAAATTTTCAATTCCTCATACTTTTTTTAATATTTGAAATTTAAATTATATTTAGTTGTATTTTTGGGGAAATTATTTAGAATGAAAATAACTTTTTATTCAATGAAGTAGAAAAACTAAAAAAAATATATATATGTTTTTTTATGCTCCAAATTTTAATTTTTGTCTTATTTTAGGTACATCTCCAAACTTTTCACGATAGTAAGAAATTTTGGAAAAAAAAATGACTTAATAATATTATGTATTTAAAGTTATTACCCTCTAGTATGTTTAATTCAACCTTCTTACATGCAGTGCTATATAAAGTACTCTTTACAAAATAATATCAATACATTAATTAATTATTGATAATTTATTTATTTATATAGCATTTTAATTTATAATATTTTTTTTTCCTCAAATGGTATTTCAGTTTTTACAAAATAAAAAAATTGTCATCAAATGTGTTTATCCCAATCACAACTTTTTAACTAATGTTATTATAATTAATATTATTACTTTACTCTACGACTTTCATTCCTTGGTGGAGTATCTAATTTTGAAGCTTTGGAATCAAGAGCTTCTAGTTTCAACAAAATTATGGAGGCCTTGAGAGACGATAATGTCTACTCAATTGGAGTAGTGGGAATTGGGGGAGTGGGCAAAACCACACTTGTGAAACAAGTTGCTCAACAAGCTATGCAACACCACTTGTTCACCACGCAAGTTTACTTTGATTTATCCTCCCGCTCGACATTCAGTATTCTTCAAGAAATCTGAATATTCAAGCCAAATTCTTGAAATGTTAGGCTATGACATGTATGAAAGAGCAGTTAAAATGAAGAAGAGATTGAAGAGCGAGAAGATCCTTATAATCTTAGATGGCATTTGGAGAGAGATTGATTTGGAGCGAATTGGAATTCCTTCTTGTAAAGATGATGATGTGAAAGAATGCAAAATAGTGTTCATTTGTAGAGATGAAGAGCTATTATACAAAGGCATGGGCGTACAAATATGTTTTCCAGTGGAGACTCTACCACCAGAAGAAGCTTGGACTTTATTCCACAAGACAATAGGTTTTTGTGATTCCATGGAGGAGAACAGCGGGATCGCGTAACCGCTCAGTGATCGAGAAAAATGCGGTCACGCCACTTTGCGATTGTAACAATTGCCCGAAGACTTTGAAAGATGAGTCAATGGTTGTATGGGGAGAATGCCTTAGAAGCGACTCAAGTTACTTGTAACAAGTAAGACGGTTAACTCATGCAGGTGGTGCTATACCCATTTGACGAGATGACCTTAGAGTACCGTTGTTATTACTTTGTGGTTCATTAAGTATGATGGTGATATTTCAATGGATCACTTGCTCTGATATGCTATGGGTTTAGATTTGTTTGATATGTCGACTCCCTTGGAAATGGCCGAGAAATAGATTGCTTGCATTGGTGGAAATCCTCAAAGCCTCAAGCTGGTTACTTGAGGATCATCGTCCTCAAGATAGAAGCAATTTTAATGAACAAAGATGTTCAAGTTTGCTCTTCACGGATCCTTATAACAAGTTTGTGAGGATGCATGATCTTGTTATATTATGTAAGAGAAATTGCATCCAAGGATCCTCGTCCATTTGTAGTTGGAGCAAGTTGTGTGGGATTGGAAGAATAGTTAGAGAGACTAACGAATCCAAAGCGCACTGTCTCTTTACATTGCAAAGCAGTGGATGAGCAACTTCCTCAAGCGTTGGTATGTCCGGAACTTCATTTTTTTCTAGTGCATAAAGACGAGTATTCCTTGAATATACCGAACAAATTTTTCCAAGGGATGAAAAAACTCCAAGTTTTAGATTTGTCCAGAATGGACTTTGAAGAACTACCTTCATCACTCAATTCCCTTGCAAATCTTCGGACATTGCGTCTAGATGGGTGCTACGAGTTGAAGGACATATTTTGGGTGGAAAGCTAACGAAACTACAAGTTCTTAGCTTAGGCAGTTCACGGAATCAAGAGTTGCTGATGAAATGATGCAATTGTCCAATCCCAAGAATTTGTTGAATTTGAACAATTGCGAAGCAGAAGTAATTCCACGAATTATCTTATCAAGCTTGTCTAGATTAGAATGTTTGGACATGATAGGTTGCTCCCCAACTCTCAATGGGCGCGGTTGAAGGTGATCATAATGCTAATGCTTGTTTTATCACGACCTAAATCATTTGTCTTGTTTGACAACTTTATCCCATAACAATACCGGATGCTAAGTTGCTACCAAAGATATTCCTGTTTGGCTTGACTTGACCAAGATATGGAAATACTTATAGGTAATTCTCGGTGGTTCAGAACCAACAAAGCATTGAAGCTCCTCAAAGTTAATAGAGGCTTAGATTTTGGAGATGGAATTATCAAGCTGTTGGAGAGAAGTGAAGAACTAGAGTTCTCGGAATTAAGTGTTACTAAATTTCTTCTTAGCCCATCAAATAGGATGAGTTTTGCAGAACTGAAGCATCTTGATGTTAAGAAGAGTTCGATATTGATATATCACATTGATTCAACGGACTGACAATTTATGAGTTCTTTTCCTCTATTGGAGTCATTGTTCCTTTGGGATCTGGAGAATTTGGAAGAAGTATGGCATGGCCCAATTCCGATAGGGCCTTTTGGTAACTTAAAAACTCTAGAAGTGTCTTCATGTCCCAAATTGAGATATCTCTTTTGGCTTTCCACGGCTAGAGGCCTTTCCCTACTTGAGAGTATGAAAATTAGGAATTGTGAAGCCATGCAACAAGTAATCGCATATGGAGGAATTCGGAAGATAAAGATGAATTGGGACCGACTTGCAGACATTCCCCAGGCTTGCAGACAGAACCTCATAGATCTACCGCAGCTCATCAGTTTCAGCTCTAAATCTACAAAATGAAAGGCGACCACAAGTTCGATTTTCAATCATAAGGTGCGTTGAAGCTTTTTACTCTCTCTTTCCTTTTATATATATATATTTTGATTTTTTTAATATGCACACAGATTTTTGATCATTACTAATACATTTCTTATTAAAGTATTTGAAACTTTAATCTTAAATGATGTGAAATAGTGAATAATAAATAAAATTCTTAGCTTTTAATCTAGTATTGGTTTCAATAAGTTTCTCAAAATAATTTGAAATATTAATTTAATTAATAAAAATATTGAATAATAAAGACAATTTAAAGAGGTTGAAAAGAATAAGGTTATAGAAATTAGTTTAGAAGTATTAAATATTAATAATGCTTGAGTATAAAAATAATGGAAAAAATTTACAAGTGTTTTCGGATAATGGGAATAAACATAAAATAAATTCAAAGGCGAAATTATTGAAATATTTTACATGAAAAGGCAAAAATGAAATTATAAATTTGGTATTCACGATAAAAATGCAATTGATTGAAAATAATTTATTATTATGAATAAAAATAATTTAGGGAATGAAAATCTCACGATTGCTTCATTTTTAACTATAATTAAACTTGTGAATAATCAAGTTGATGAATTATATTTAGGAATATATTTTATATTTATCATACATTCAAATTGATAATGTGATGTATTCATATTATAGGTTTCGTTCTCTAAGTTAGAGAGATTGACAATTCGTGATCTACCAAAGTTGAAGCCCATAGAGCTTCCGGAATTCAAAAGAGATGGATTAAAGATAATAATATAGCATGAAAAGGTTAGTCTTCTCCCATATTTTATTTTTGTTTTTTTTTCCCGTACTTTCTATTTCTCTTTATACTATTTTATAAATCATTGATAGAAATATTCTATAGAAAAAATTACGTAAAAAATGGTATAGATATAGTTTATTTAGAGATTAATTATCATTCTTTCAAAATATAGTCAAATCAACCTTATTTTTATTTAAAAAAAACATATTATTTATTTTTAGTACGTCAAAAACAATTATGAATAATTTATCTATTTGCATCTATATATAACAATTAACTTCCTTTCTATTACCAAAATCTTTGGTGATTGAAATTAGTATAGTACATAATGAAGTTGTATATGTAATTTAATTATCATATGCGGCGGAAGGAAAATATACCCCAAAGCCCATAATCGTATACCATTAAATTAAAATGCCCCTTGACTCATTTTTTTTTAAATTTTTTATTTTTTATAACTATTCACTTGGAATTCTGTTGTATTAATTTACTCTCAGAGTTGTTCTTTGTTCCCTTCCATCCACAATATGCATACAGCACTTATTTGCTCTCATACCCATTTCTAGTTCCTCTTTTGTAAGTTTAAAAAGTAATTTTATTTATATTTGATTTTCTTCTATAATAAATTTGGTTCTCAAAATTTTCTGAGGAAAATAAAGGAAAAGAAAAATATGAAGGAAAAATAAAGAAAGAAAAATAAAGGTAAATTTTCTATAAAATTTTATTTACTTCCTCAAATCAATTTTATTTATTTAAAACTCATCAATACTAAAGATTAATAATTTTTTAAAATATTTAAATTTCTAGAAATTTTATTTTTATATATAGTTTTCTTAAAAAAATTATAGAGAATTTTTCCCTTAGCCTTTGTTCTTTTCTTTATATTTTTTTGAGAGCCCAGGCTTAAGATTTTTTTACATCGATTAGCTTGGAATCAATGTTTAAAATCAGACCGATGGTCGAACAAAGAAAAAGTTAGTATTCACAGGTTACACAATTTGGATCGTAGTCGAACCACGAGTTGAGCCGTGTTGTCATAAATATATAAATTATATTTTAAAGAATTAAAAATACATAATCTATTACTTAGAATATCATTTATTTATTTTTATATAGTGTTATTAATATTTTACACTTTTATATATAATATTATAATATTTAAGTATAAAATCTATTCAAAATTTAAAATATAACATTATATATTTATGTTTTTTGAATTATGAAATATAATGCTTTTTGTTGTTGTTAGATTTATACAAAACTTTCTTTGTGTGGCCAGTGCAGTTTAAACTCAAAATCTACATCACTCAGGGCAGGGTTCAAATCCCCACTTAAATTATAATAATTTTATGGCCTTCAAATATCATAAGACAGAAATTCCAATTTGGAAAAGGGCAATCGTATTTGATTACAAGAAATTTATAATTTGGATTAAAAATCCTCGTTGTTCTCAGGAATCTGGATGGGAGAAAGCGGGATCTTAGTTGAATAAATCTGAGAATCTCGTTGCATCAAATTTGTATTTTAGAGGCAATTAGATGGCTGCATTTTTGAGCATGTTGTTAGTCTTAAATGTGGGTCACCGATCACTGACAGAAAGGCCCACCAGATAGCATATACTCATGTACCATCAATTAGGTATGAGTAGGGAAATAATGAAAATGGATGGCCCAGAGATAGTAATGACGTCGAATGCGGTAAAGAGGGACATAATGGGCATTATAAATTTGATTTTAAGTCACTAGAAGCCCAGTGTAAATAGTGAGCATCTTCACCAATGGAACCAAGAAGGCAAGAAAACATTCTGAGAGAACCAGTTTGGGAATGGTGACACTCGTTTGAGAGAGTTTTAGAGAGAGGCACTTCTCTCTGGGTTTGCACACTATCGATGGATTGAGCGGACTTGAGACGAGAAGGGAAAGAACGTCTACGCCGGCCCGAACGAGGGCTCCCAGCGTGGTTCAGGTTTCGTGGAGTTTCTTCAAACTCCTCGGTGGATTTTTCTCCTACTTGGGTTTTATTCCCATTTTAGTGTTTTTCGAATGTTTGGTCGATTGAGGCCGATGAAGTGGTTGATGGTCCCAGGCCTTGGACGAGTGTCAAATTTGAGACCAAATGGAGCGACGTCATTGCTCCACGAGGCACCTGTGGAGTGTGAAAAGGGTGTTTAGTGGTTTTGAATCATGTGGTTGGATTTGAGGCGGTAGTGAAGCAGGCGAAAATTAAATCGCGGGTTCAAAAATATGAGCCGATGAATTATTGATGTTGCGAAACGGTATTCAAGGTTTCTTGTTCACAGAATCAATGACCCAAAAATCATCTTTTGGAAAAATCGGTGTTTGGTTAAGTAATTCGAATCGAATTGCTTGTGTTTAACATTAACCCAGTGAAATTTAATTTGGTGTTTGAAATGATAAATTACACCAACATATTTGGTAATGATTTAATTTTTATGTGAATATGTGCATGCTTACATATTTGCATGTGATTAGACGTTATTGGAAATAGCATACATGCATTCCATATGCACGGGAACATCCTAGGACCATAGGAGTTAGTGCATGAGATGATTCGGTTGGAGGAATTTAGTCTAAAATATAAACTATCGGGGTAGTCCACAAACCAATAAATATCAATCGTCGGGCGGCCCAGTTGATATTCATCGGAGGAATGATCCACAAACAAGTAATATATCAATGTCGGAGCGGCCCCGATTGATATATATATACATGGGGTTGCCCACTAATAAAATAATATGTTCACTAGGCAGCGAGTGTGAGGAAAGTGCGAGTGAGACCTTCAGGATCAGATTGATCATGCCAGACATTCAAGTAGGATCATGCGTTTGCTTGAATGCTTGTTTGAATTGGAACATTGCCTTTGCTTGGGTGGTGGAGTGGCCCTTGAGGCGATTCTCCTGCGAGCTTTAGTTCACCCGGGTCGTGGGACCCCTTTATTTCCTACAGTGCAGGAGCGTGCGAGGTTGATCTGGCGAGTTTTGAGAGCGGGTGTGGCTTTGATGGTTTCCACATGTATTAGAGATTCTCTATTTTTATGTATGTTGTATAAGAGGCCATTTACTAACTCTTGAACTATGGGTTCATGGTTGAGATGTTGGATGAATGTTATCGTATGGGCCCCGAGTAGTTTTTATCCATGTTGGTATCCTTGGGATTATATTGAATTTGTTTGGAGACCGAGTTATATGCGATCTTATAACCCAAGTGAAATTCAAAAATTATGAGAAGATGCCCAGATTTAGTGGTGGATGGCAGACGTCGACTATCTGTCCGTAATGGGTTGATGGAGTAGTCAGCGGACCCACGGAGTTTGGGCGTCACATTATCTACCCCTAGTTCCGTTAGAAAGTGACAAGGCTTATAGGCCGCCGTATACCCATGTTTTGAAGTTCTTTTTTTTTTTTTTTTTGAAACACATGTTTTGAGAACATTAATACAACAAATAAAGGCAATTGTTGTGGGAAGATTGTGAAAGTAATTTTAGAAAGAATTATTTATAAAAAACTTGTTCTTCTGAAACAGGTTTCTTTATTAAGTGTGATTTTATCCCTTGAGATCTGTGTAAAACTCGTTCTCATATGAAAAAACGAACTTTATACTCATTTTTGAATAAGCAGCACAACTCATAATGGGGGTGGGGTGGAATGTTGACTAATAATCAAATTGTTCTTGTAGTGGATGAGTGAGTAGAGTTATTGGAATGAAATTTGTTCAATTCCGCCAGAGCCAGGTGGTTTCTTTGGTTCGATGTCGGTCCAGTGGATGTCAGGCCTAATAACTCGGAATGGGAGGAAGGGACGGCTAGTCGACGGTTTGGTAAGCCAGTGAGCTGAATATTCTATTATCATGAAGGCTCGAGCTAGTTCTTCCACTTGTCCCGACCCTTTTGTTAAATGTTACAAGAATGAATGTAGAAATATTTTTTTTCTTGATAATATATTCTATAAAGATTATTGTTAAGTCTTAATGTATATACTAAAATGGTATCATTTCCTTTTTTATTCAATCATTTTTCATTTCCTAAGGTTTATGGTTGCTTTATATTCTCATATTTATGTTAAAAAGCATTATTCATATTTCGACCATTTCATTTTTTTGAGTATATGGGATTTGCTTTACATTTCGCTCTATTTTGGACGGTGTGCAACTTTACCCTTTGTAAGAGAAAATTAATGTTGTCCAGTTTTTTTCCTCCGATCGCATGACTGTGTTTTGGCCATAACTTAGTCATCCTTAATTCAAATTCAGTGATTCTAATGTTTAGATAAGCCTAGACATTCCCATAAAAGGAAGAACATATATCTTAAACAGTATATCCAGTTCAACTCTTGGGTCATAAATGCATTCAAATTAGGTATGTTGGGCGAGTTTTTCTTGTTTGTTTTGAGACCCATGAGTGGGAGTTTGGCCTTGCAGCAATGGCTTCTAAATTGAGTGATTCTAATTGATGGATAAGCTAAACGCAGAAGACCATATATCATGAAGCCAGTCTCAATTCCAGCTCACTTTGGACACGAAATGCATTCAAAGGGACTGTGTTGAACGAGTTTACGATGATTATGTTTGAATGCGAGTAGTCCTTGTTGTTTAGGACATATATTAAGTTTCGGTGAACCGATTTTTGTGATTCCAGTTAGAAAAGAAGACACAAGCTGTATCTTCAAATAAAGTACAAGCCCGGGGTCCATTATGGATTAGGATCCCTGAATCGGGTATCATGATGTTTCGGTGTAAAGTGTGCGATATTTGAATGAAAAGGCCATAACGTCTTTTTGTCTGAACCGTTCGGTGTTTTGAACTCTATGGAGACCAAATAAATTCAGAAGTGAGTACCTATCACCATAATAAAGTGGAGGTAATTAATATCCACAACCTTGCTTTGAAAGTTTGTGTTTGTACCAAGTATCGGGGTGAGGACATAGGGGTAATTTCTGCTTTGTTGCCTCGACTTTGGGCATTATATCTGTCAAACTGTTGAAATTTCTTAAGACTCTATGGAAAGACCATTGAGTGAAGATTATTTACGTAATGTTTATTAAGAATACATTGATACATCTACAACCTGAAAATCTATCATCTTGATGTAGGGTTATTTAGTTTGTGTCCTTTATGAATGGCCAGGGTTTTGACATGACCATTGCGTAGCATCTGTTTGTACCTTATGACTGGGTATGAATTTCCATGAGTTAATTACAAAGGAAGGCTATATGACATTCTTATTTTAGTCATGTTGATAGAATATATGTGCATGATATACGATGTCTATAAAAATTGACATGAAATGTGTGAACTTATATGCTTCTGAATATATTTGCTAATTATGACATAAATCACGATTGAGTTAAAGGAATTTTCCCATGTAATGCCCATCATACATTAACCTTGAAATTTGTAGTGACATTAGCATTGTATATGCATAGGGACATCAACATATTAGGTGTGTGCTCATGGATATGGGCATTCATCATCAGTGTTGATGAATGGGTAGTGAGCTCGTAATTTGGACGACATTTAATAAATGTCTCACGGTTTTAAACATAAAAATAAATTTAAATAATGTGTGTTGAAGTGGATGAGAAAGGGAATGAACAGAAGAAGCGTGATGCCCATAAAATGTATGCGCTTCATGTGCTTTCCCAGTGCATCGTCACCTCTGAGTAATATAGTGTACCTAAGTATGGATATCGATCACGGGAAGTGTCTTTGATCACCGACTTCCTTTAAATATTATCTGGACTCAAAAGCGTAAAGTAGATTCCAATTCATAAAAGAGAAAAACTAATCTATATTATTTGCTAAATCAATTAATTATGAAAACTAGGCTTTTGCCTTCACCGCCACACTCTCGATGAATTTTAACCTAAATATATTATTCATTAAATATATCAAATTAAGTTCTGTTGTGGGTTGATGTTTATATATTCTCTCTACAAGATATATTTTAAAAATACATCTCACCCTTGATGAGGTGTATTGCGCTCTGCCTCGACCTGAAGACTCAGCACTTAAATGTTTAAACCCTTAATGCCACACTTGGAACCATGATATCTGATGCGATTAACAAGTGTTGCTCTTTCATACCTTAGGGAGTCAAAAGCCATCTCTGTCTGAACTAAACAAAAACACTAATATAACCCATAACATTACCATGTAAATAAAATACGAGATATAAATGATCAAGATAAAATCAATCCATATGATCGATTAAAATGTAATTAACCATTAATCCATTCGAAAGTAGCAAGGTACACAACAAAAACCTAGAAATAAATCTAGAGACATCTCTAAGTCAAAGAAAAGCATCGAAAAAAGAGAAACAAGAAGAGGATGAGAATAAATGATTTTGAGTGAAAAGCGTCATCTCATTTCTTAATCTCCTTATTCTTGATCTTTTTCCCCTTGAATGTGTGCCTAGGGTGTTTCCACCCTAAGAGGGCTTCTCCCCTTAGCTCAAATCTATCTGCAGTCACTCCTTTTCGATCCCTCGGTTTGAGCTTTAAAACCCTCCATTATGGGCTCGATGTGGGCTAAAAATCCACCTGGCTCCGACCCGACGTCCACTGAGTGGGTAAGCAGCGTTGCGACGTCGAGAATCTCTGTTACCTTGATATTTAGGGAAAGAAGAGGTGGATTCAATTGTGTAACAAATCAGTTTATTAAATGATTTAATAAAAGCAATAAAGAAAGTTGAAATATGTTTTAATTGGATAAATGCAAACCTAAGATGAAGTACTAAACTACCCCTTCCCATAAACAATACTTTCCTACCTATTGAAGACCTATTTTGATAATAAGAGTTGTGAATTGCCTAAAATAGTTGACAATGGTACCCAACATACGTGTGGAGTCTTATGCACTCCCCATCACAGGAGCTCCACTACAGTAAGAGATCCCTCTTCCACTCTAATTCATCTAATTAAATATCATTGGCAATTAACTAAATGGAGAAGACTTCGCAAAAAGAATAAAAACTTTTATTGTGGTATGGTTAACTTAAGGTCAACCTATTGTCTTAAGAGATTCGATCTCAAAGTTTTCCCTACATTGCATGAATTTAGGTTTCGAGAGGCAAGAATAAAAATAATCTTCAACTCATGAACAACACATATCTTATATTTTTTGGGAAGGAAAATTTGGGAACAATTTTTTCTTTGCTTAAGTACTAGAGAAAGGATACGGTGGGTGGTATTTTATGATTGCATTTCAGACCATGATTAACAACCTACTTTTTTGCACTTTAAAAGTTTTTCAACAAGATTGTGGTTTGTATTTGAATGCTTAAAATCCTCATGTGCTTATTATTACAGATTTTGGGAAAAAAGAACATAGATGAGCTTACATGGAAATGAAGAATCAAACGAAGGAACCCCACAAATAAGGTATTTGACCATTTTATTTTTATATGTTAATGGAGGCATCAAGTGTGTCTGTTCAGCCCGTGAATGAGTTCCAGAGTTAAAGAGCTTTCCAACGACACCTAAAATGATTGATTTGTTGTTCGGACGTGAAAGTGACGACCTCATGATGTTTGATGAAAAAACGGTATGGCCGATATGGAGCGATGTCGTGACAAGAGCTCCGAAATAGCACGATTTCAAGTAAAATCCTAATTGTTTGGGAACTATTCACTTAAAGCTCTCTTAAATTAGGTAGACAACTTAAATGGGTTCAATATGGAATTACTAGATACCATGTAGTTCATAAAAGTAAAGGAATAAAGCTTCAATGTGAGCTTGAAATGAAGCAAAAAATAAAACAAGTTGTATGTTGTAATTATTAAATTAAGGCAAATAACAATATTTAGGGAAAGCAGAGGTGGATTCAATTGTGTAACAAATCAGTTTATTAAATCCCATGGTGGTTTTATCCTGGCTAGATGTTTACTTCGAAGAGGTTGTAAAGGGTATCTAGCTCATATAGTTGACACTCGTAGTAGCGAAGTGAGATTAGAGGGTGTACCAGTAGTGAGGGACCTTCTGGATGTGTTTCCTGACGATCTTCCAGGTTTACCTCGAGCAATCAAATTTTCCATTGATTTAGTCCCTGGTACAACTCCTATTTCTTTACCACCTTATAGAATGGCACCGACTAAGTTGAAAGAGTTGAAGGCTCAGCTACAAGAGCTGGTGGATGGGGGATTTATTAGGCCTAGTATTTCACCTTGGGAAGCGCCGGTGTTATTTGTGAAGAAGAAGGATGGTACTTGGAGGTTGTGTGTATAAACTACGAACCGATTGAATAAGGTCTATTGAAACAAATATCCTTTGCCTCGGATTGATGATTTATTTGATCAGCTCAGTGCAAGTGTTCTCAAGATTGACGAGGTTAGGGTACCATCGAGTTAAGGATTGAGAATCGGACATTCCAGGCGGCGTCGGGGCGAGATATAGGGCATTATGAGTTTCAGTGATGTCTTTCGGACTCACCAATGCCCAGCGGCTTTCATGGGTTGATGAGCGGGTCTCTTCATCAGCGATATCTTGGTGTACTCGAAGCGGTTGGAGCACAGGCGCTGGGTTTGGTGTGAACCTTAATACGGCATCAGTTGTATGCCAAATTCAACAAATGTGAGTTTTGGTTGAGCCGAGTGGGATTTCTCGGACATGTGATTTCTGCTGATGGCATTTATGTGGACCCTCATAAAGTAGAAGCAGTGGAAAATTGGGGACAACCAACTACAGTGACAGAAGTGCAGTTTCCTAAGTTAGTGGGGGTGCCGCGAGGTTCATAGAAGGTTCTCAAAATAGCGAGGACCACTTCCTTTGTTTGACTAGGAAAGGGTTAAAATTGAGTGGACGACGAGGTGTGAGGGAGCTTCAAACAGGAAAAGTTGACGTCGGCCCTATTTTGACCTTGACGAGAGGGCGACGGGGTTCGAGTTTAATGATGCTTCATACCAAAGTTTAGGTTGCGTGTTGATGCGACATAAGAGGATTGTGTATTATGCTTCAGACGGAGTTGAAAACGGTGAATTATCCTACCCATGACTTGGAACTTTAGCTGCGATAATTTTTCGCGTGAAGACTTGGAGGCATTACTTGTATGGGGCGACTTGCGGATGTTCTGAGCCATAGAGCATTAAATGTTGTTTACCTAGAAGGGTAAATTTGAGGCAAAGGAGGTGGATGGAATTACTTAAAGATTATGATTGCCTTGTCGACTACCATCGAGTAAAGTAGAATGTAGTGAGCGGATGCCTTGAAGCGAAGTCTGGGCTCTTTGGCTTATATGCGGACAATCTGACTTCCATTGATGGTCGAGTCGCGAGACTTGGGTGTTGAGTTGGGGATGCATGCTTCAGGAGCACTTTTTGCTAGTTTCCAATTACGACCGATACTTGTAGATCAAATTCTTGAGGCGCAACTAGAAGATCCCTATTTAGTGAGCATGAGAAGAAAGTCGAAGAGGAGCAGTCGATTTTTGCTATTAGAGATGTGAACCTTGGTGATTAGTTCTAGGTTTGTGTCTTCCGGCCAGTTGAAGAGTTAAAGAAAGCGAGTATTGGAGGAAGCCCATTGTTACGCTCATATATGCACCCGGTAGTACCAAGATGTATCGTACACTGAAGGAATATTATTGGTGGTGGGGATGAAAGAAGAAGTTAAGTGTATGTCTAAATTGCTTCATCTGTCAACAAGTAAGGCGGAGACAAAGCCTTACGGACCCTGACCCTTACCCCGTCCCGAGAATGGAAATGGAGCACATTCACGATGGACTTGTGAAACTCCCTCCACAGTTCGGAGACATGACGGCAGTGGGTAGTAGTTGGTCGACTCACCAGTCTGCGCATTTCCTATCCCATTCGTGAAGTTGTCTCCTCGAAGCTAAAGCGGAGCTCTTATGAATCATATAGTGAGTTTGCATGGGGTGCCGGTGTCGATCATCTTTGATAGAGATCGCGATTCTTGGTTTTGGAAGAGATTGATGAAGGAACTAGGTGTCGAGTTAAATTTGAGCACCGCCTTTCACCCTGGTAGATGAATTGTCGAGAGGACTATTCAGACCTTATAGGATATGTTGAGGTCATGCGATACCCATGATTCAAAGGACACATTGGAATGAATATCTACCTTTGTTAGAGTTCACTTATAACAGCGACTATCCCACTCGAAGCATTGAGATGTCACCTTATGAAGCATTGTATGGGAAACAATGTCGCACTCCATTATGTTTGAATGAGACTGGCGAAAGGAAATTACTAGGTCCTGAGATTGTGCAAACGGCTGTGGACAAGGTTAATGTTATACGTGCCGGGTTGATGACTCAAGATAGGCAAAAAAGAGCCTGCGAGACAGCGTGAAGGATCTTGAGTTTGAGGTCGGGTCGAGTATTAAACTATCTCCTTGGAAGGGTGTAGTGCGCTTTGGGGAGCTGAGGGAAGCTAAGTCCTCGTACATCGGACCTTTGAGATTGTTGACGGAGGATGAGTCTGAGTGGCTATAGATTAGACTTGTCGGAGGAGCTTGCTCGAGTCCATAATGTTTTCCACATCTCCATGCTACTCAAGTATATCTCAGACGACATGTGCTGGAGGCACCAGAGATTGAGCTGAGGGATGACTTATCCTATGAGGAAACCCCAGTGCAAATTTTGGGTAGGAAAGAGAAGGAGCTTCACAACAAGACAATATCCTTAGTGAAAGTCCTTTGGAGAAACCACCTAGTCGAAGAGGCGACTTGGGAGCGGGAGGAGACCAGGATGCGGAGCGGTACCCTCATCTCTTCCATGACAGTGCAATTTCGTGAAGCGAAATTTTCTTTAAGGAAGTAGGTTGTAGCGGCCCGGAAGTACGAAATAATACAAGTTTGACCAAGTTTGACCAATTTGACCAACCAATAGTAGGTGGGGCCAAGTTGAATTTTTAAAGGATGAATAATTTTGGGTTAACTAAGACACAATTTTGTAGGCCTCGTCGATACGAGTTCACAGACAGGTTGAACATCAAAATCCGACTTACGGATAAGAAGTTATGGTCTTGGTAAGTTCAAGCAGCCCAGTATTTTATCGGAGTTTTCAGAATTACATTTCCGGGATTTTTGCCGAAAGAACCACAGGCTCTATATAAGCCTAGTTTTGGAGTTCTAAGTGAGGATCAAACCCCAAAACCAGAAAATCCCATGGGAATACCCCAAGCGGGTCGTTTTGACCCATTTTTAAGTAGATGGGGTTTATTTAGTGGGGCTTGATTAAATTGCCACTCTTTGTACATGCCGGACATGGAGTAGCATATAGGACGATCTTGGCCGTAAAATTTGCGACGACCCGCGCGCGGACAGCGACCCGGATTGGGCGGCGAATAAGCGTGCCCGCCACCTTGGAGTCCTCCGGTTGTCATTTTCCGGCCATTTCAAGCTGACCCATACCTCTTTTCCACCATTTTTGGACCCTCTGAACTCATTTCGTGGTCCTTTTCTCCATATTCATCACCGTTTGAAATATACGATAAAAACAAATTCGACCCATTTGTTGGATCGGGTTTTCGACCACCAGCAACCTTTGGAGATCAAGGTAAAGGGTACTGATGTGTTCCTGGTCTCTTGGGCTTTCCATTGATATGGTTTGTAAATTTTGGGCGTGGTTTGGTTAGTTTCCATTTTAGGTTGTTTAAAGCGGTAATTGCAGAAGTTTGGATTGAAATAGAGCACCAATTGGTCACTTTTGGCAAAATTGAGGTTGGATTAGTGAAATTAGATGTTTTTATGAATTATTGGATGGTTCAATTTCGAGAAATTAGCTCCCGGGTGAAAAGCCCCAATTTACAGATGCAGGGCCTATAGGAGCTGCTTGTGTAGTGGACTGTCGGGTCAAATTTGGATGGTTTCATAGTTCTAAAAATTATTAAGACATTTGGGGCATCCCGATGTCTTTGGTTTTGTATTAGACTAGAGAATTGTATTTTATTTATATTACAGGCACTCACGCCGTAGGAACGATCTGGGAACGGAATTTGGCGTCATAGTGCAATGAGTGGTTTATATGTTTTAAATTATTTGGGGTATTATGTTGATATATCTATTGTGATTAAATATTTTTCCATATATACTGTTTTGATAAAATGGTTGGTTGCATACAAATGTGATTATCGGTCTCATATAAAACAAGTTATCATTTCATGTGAATTTTGTCAACATTTTAACTGTTTGGAAGTTGTACTGGGTTCGTGGATGAGTCTGGTATTTAGATATTTTAGGGAGTGTATGTGGATTGGGTTTTAAACCCTTGAAAAATTATTGTGTTATGAAATGGATTTTGAAATATATGTGTTTAAATTGGTTAAAGATATGGTCATTGAGGTATTTCTCAAATTTCGGCTTGAATTGATGAACTAAAAATATTCAATGTAGTTGATTGAGTTGGGGAAAGTAAATTCATAAATTCTTAACTTAAGTTACGTGACGTTGGAAAAAGTACACGTGAGTAAGGACATTGTGTTGGAGGTTATAAGGTGATGTACCATATTGTACCGGAGATTGAGTTCAGTATTTATATTGTAGTGCACTAGGATTGCCATGGTGTCGTGAGGTTGGTTTTATCTAACGGTCATATATTATTTCCACGGCCGTGAGGTCGGGTTTACCCGACGGTTTAGTATACTGAGATTGCCACGGTGTCGTGAGGTTGGTTACATCCAACGGCTATATATTATTTCCACGGCGTGGTCGGGTTTACGACGGTTTGGTATTACGAGATTGCCGCGGTGTCGTGAGGTTGGTTACATCCAGCGGTTGCCGCGTATTTCCCGCGGCGGTGAGGTGGGTTTTACCCAACGGTTTGGTGATACGAGGCGCCCGCGGTGTCGTGAGGTTGGTTACATTCAACGGTTATATATTATTTCCAAGGCCGTGAGGTCGGGTTTACCCGACGGTTTGGTATTATGGGTTTGCCACGGTGTCGTGAGGTCGGGTTTACCAACAGTTTATCATCATTAGTTTTACCACAACATTTCCCGATGTTGGTTATCGTGAGGTGGGGTGTCCCACGGTTTAGGATGGGTACATGGTATGGTACATCGTTAGTGTATATGGTATGGTACATCGTTGGTGTATATGGTATGGTACATCGTTGGTGTATAGGGTATGGTACATCGTTGGTGTATATGGTATGGTACATAGTTGGTTTATATGGTACGGTACATTGTTGGTTTCTGAGTAAGGCATAACCATTTCAATAGTTATGATTATTGTATTTTTCATGATTATTTGTACGACATGATGTTTATATGTTTTATGATCAAGTACATGTATTGATAATTCGGGTTATAAGGTTCTTGATAATGAAGTCGGTTAAATTTTGAGCATGACTTTCATATTGTTGGGTTTAGTAAAGTTGGGTTTTGTGAAATGTTTCTTTGACGAGGAACCTTACAAAGGAGTGGGCGTGGTGCTTGAAAGTAATTTTAAAAAATTAAAACATTATTTTCCTTATAAATTATGCCACTCACTGAGATTTATTTCTCATGTTTATTGTTTTAAATCTGTTCCCTAGGTCCGAGCAGTTCATAGGGCCTACCTCGCGCCAGATTCAACACTGCTCTTCCCATGACATCTGCAGTACTCTATCCCACCTATCTGTCTTTGTTTTGTTGGACCTATTTAATTTCATTTGTAACCCTAAATTCACAAATACTCTTCAAATGCTCTGATATTCGTATCGAACTTTTATGGGTCCTTATCTATATATGTAGTGGGTCTTTTACATATAATTGGGATATTAAATTAATGCATGAGTTTGCTTCCCTCCTTAAAGTGGAGTTCCACTGTATCTTCCCTATGGATTGTATAGTGGGACTTCACTAGGCGGGACCACCCAGGAAATCCTAGAAGGGTATCCGGGTCGGGTCTTGTCATCTTATCTCTTGGTGGATTCCTTATGTGGTGAACTAAGTACCTATCCTTCTATAACCTCTACTCATCCCATCATCTTCCCTTTTTAACTTTCCAAATCTAATTCTCAACCGCGACAGGCACCAAATCTAGTTTCATACTTCTAAAACATTTCCATATACTTTGTTTCACCCTAGAAACCATACAAACCATTATCCCTAACCTTAGAGAAACCATAAATTCGCGCACAACCCTAGCCTACATTAGAAAAACATGAAAACCACAAATTAGCTCAAAACAAGGTTGTTTTGCATCAAACTAAACCTGAACCTTTCCAAACCTAAAATCCTTCATTCAAAACTTTAATTCCATCGTAAATAAACCTCAAATAAGCCCTATAACCTTTGGAATCAGACCTGTCCCTTACCCTTTAAAGTTACATCCTATACCCTTAAACTACCACAAACCCATCTCTAACTTACCCAAACCTTTAGATCATCCATCACGGTCTCGTCCTTGTATCAATCTCTTAGAACTGAAAATTGCTTGTCCCACGTAGACGGGAGTGCCTGTGCTGGCGTACGATTAGTACCTGATCGTCAATTCGGCAAATATTTTTCTCATACTTAGAATCTTAGCTAACATAGGATCAATATTATTCTACCTAATTTAGATGAAACCTCAAAGGATTAAACTGATATATCATCAAATGGTCCTTATTCCTCGGGAACACACTTCTACTGCCACCTAGAAGGATCCTTCAAGTTAGAGGTTAGAACATCACTTGTGATGAACTAGAGTGATACTTAGAGTACATTAGTTCTCAAGATATCAATGCAATTTACCCTCAAGTCACTGCTCTTTTCTCTCAAGTAGTCCATCTCTGTGTCACTCAGAGGGATCTTAGAAATCTGAGCATAGATACAGCTCTTTCTGGGTATAGAACACTGATATATAGAACAACTCACTATAAGGCGGTCTTGATTAGATAAATCGATACTCGATTCCTGGCGTTCATTTTAAAATTACACTACAAAATAGTAATCAACACCCATTTCGTCACGGAGGGAGCTTAGCCTTCCATATCTGAATCATAAGTGACAATGACTAGTTGATCAAACACATTCATTGAAACTGTAATCAAAACTAAAGAAAAATGAATTCTAGAAAAATTTCCAGATTTCACTCAAGTTCAGACATAAAGGAAGCTTGATTTACAATCGATCTAGCTCAAAATTTCTGCTTAGATCTACTACTCTAACTCTAAAAAAAATTCAAGAAAAGAAAAAAGAAAAATAAAATATCTGAAAACTTGACTCATCCCCAGCTGGTGGTCAAGAATATGCACTCTACCCTAGGCACTTATATTTATGAGTTCTAATAATTGGGCCCTAAAAACAAGGAGGAAAAAGGGGACTCCAAAAAGTCCAAAATTTTTTACCTAATCACTCCTGATGTCGTGGCTGATGTCGCGACATTGCTACTATGATGTCGTGGCTTAACTTTCGATGTCGTGACTCTAAATTTTGGTTGTCTATAGAATTTGTGACTCTAAATGTCAATGTCATGACATTTCTCTGAAGCTCAAAAGCTCCAGTTCAGAAGCTCTTTTCTTTTCATTTTGTTCAAGGTTATGAATGGTGCGTTGTTTTGCCTTCTTAAACTTTCTACCATCCCTTAACAAGCTTTGGGTCAGCAACTCCCATACAAGTTGGCATTAGGGTACTAGGTGTATAACACCCCTAAGGACTTAATTGCTCAAGGGAGGAAGGCTACAGGGCAAAACTCATTCCTCTTTAAAACTGGCATATTTTCTTAGCTTCTTAGTTTTCTGTTGTGCACCTCTTTTTGTACATTTTTCCTCCTTTTCTTTTCTCTCCACATCCTTAATTCTCATCCTTCCCTTCTTTTCAAAATTGTACTCCCCCAAACTTGTCCTCTTGATCACCTTTTCTAAACTTATTTTGTAATTTTGGGCAAACTCGGGGTTCTTTACTGTAGAGTTAGAATTTCAGGAATGGTTAAGGTTCTTTCATGTGGTTTTGATGATGAAATTGGCATTTAAGCTCAAATAATGTACTAGGGTAGATGCATATAGCATACGAAATTAGTATGAAGGCTCAGGCCTATCGGGTGGCTTTAAGTCATTTCCTATTGGTTGTGATGCCTAGGATTTTGTCTTGAATAATAATCTAACAAGTTCTAGGACCTTTTGAGACTAAGCGTGGTAATTCAGTAGAAAGTGTTCTAACCCGAAACATAATTTCAAGGTACCCTTGACCGGTGTTCCTCTTGTCAGTCATTAAGTGTCTAGATTGATATTATAATTATCGGCTGATTAGCATTGACATCAATTTCAGTCTTTTAGAATCTAAATTTAAGCCTATTTCTCATTAACATCACAACTTTCAATTTTGTTCCACTTACTCTGCCCAATTTCATCTACAGATTTTCTGGTTTGGTTCAAAAAAAATTATTGTGCTATTATAAACTTCAAAAACTCATTTTGATTAATCAATTAATTTCCACCCAATAATCATAGCACAAGTAATTCAACAATAACCATTTTAATTAAACCAAACAAACGAACTTAAAGCCGCATCATTCGGGGTATGCGAATATACAAATATTCAACTTCAAGTCTCGTTATAGATTCGAGAAATTTAGTTTTCCTCATTTCGGGTTTCCACTTTTACGTCTAAACATCTCCAGCCAGTGATATTTATTGCCCTTTTTTTATCATTTTAGCTCGACCATTCAATGCATTCAATCTGACTAAATGCTTGATTATTTATCACAACATTTAACAAGTTCAAAATTGAGTATGCTTCACAGATTTCAAAATTGAAAGTACATAAGAAAGAAGAAAAGAAGAAAAGAAGAAAGATAGACACATTGACACATAGATTTAGGAACTTATTTTTATTTATTTAATTACAAGGAATTGAATTACAAAGATAGAGATAATTGGTTCATTTCTTTTACTTATGCTAGGATTTTGAGGTTTTAAGGTTGATTGGTTCATACTAATAACCAGTTTGAGATGGTGTGAAATCTAAGATGGAAGCTCGAAGTTGTTTAGTAGTTTTATCTCTTGCCAGCTTGTTGGTAAACCATTCTAGCATCCTGGCATTAAACTTTATCAGCTCATTCTACCTTCCTCTAATAGAGTTCAATGCACCCTCAAATTCACCTTGGGCGTTGTACATTTTTATCATATTGGAGTTGCATGTATCCAAACTATCAATCCATAGCTTCTCTCTATAGTTCAGGGAGGATTCCATCTCTTCATCCCTCTTTTGAATGGTGGCCTTAATCTTTTCGGTGCTCCTTGTATAGATAGCCAAAGGCATCATCCTTTTGTAATAAATTCTACTCCATCTCTTTTTCCCTTACCTCCATGATCTTCAGTAGTTCCTGATCCCTTTTAGCTGCTCATTAATGAAGGATTTTTCCCTCTCCTTGAGTTAAGCTCTCAACAATCTATCTTTATTAGCCAACTCCTCTGTCCATTCTTCATCTCTTTGTTGGAGGGCTGCTACTAGAGTGTTCTCTCTTTTCTTTGTTTGGTCTTCTAGGTGGTTGTCTCTCCACCTTAGCTCTTCCTTAATCTGTTCATCTCTCTCTCATTTCTGCTTTCATTTCCTTCAAAAGGGCCAACAGTTGAGAATTACTATTGGCTTTAGTTGTAGCTCTACTCTACCCTTTTTTTTCTTTGCTCCTGTGTAGACAATTGCTCTGCACTAAAGCTCTCTTCATTCTCAGCTTCAGTCTGAGTTGGAATTCTTTGGTTTGATAGGAAGCGATGTTTACTCTATTACCTTCACTATTGTCCTTACTAGGAGCAATTGTTGACTTGGTCATGAAACATTGGTTCTACCTTCTTTCTTTTCTTTGTCTTTTCTCTTATCTCTCCCCCCTCACTCTCTAGTAGAGCTATGACGTCTCAGGCTTTAGGGCACCTCTCTTCCTCTTCTTCAATGAATTTTACACCCCCTTTAATGCAAAGAAGTGTGATCAAAGAGGAGTGGGGGATATTTCCTATGAATTTCCCCTATGCATAGTCCAAGATGGACTCTTCCATTATCTTCCCCACATTCATTGCATAGCCCTTGACGATGCATACCATGATAATGATCTATCGCCGATTGAGACATGCTTGGAGGGCTTAAGCACGAGTCAGCCAAAACCACCTTCTCAACTTCTATTGATCTCTCTGTTGATCAGATTAGAGATCATTCTTATTCTATGTACCTTGGCTCATGTGGTACATTTTACAATCTCTTTGAAGTTGGGGTTTCTCTGAAGCTTCTCGTACTCAGTGCATTCACTACCTTCTTAGAGTCCAAACAGTTAGGATATGGCCTTTTCTCCAAAAGGGACCCATCTCCCCCTGACATAGAAAGTCAGTTCCTTTTTTCTCCCAGATTGGCGTAAAATTATTTTACTAGGGCTCTTCTGCCCGACTCTAAATGTTCGCACAACATCTCCCATCCTCTTCTTTCTACTTGCTCCTTGAAGGGAAAAACCAATTCCTTAAACCCCCTTTCTTCTACAAATCCCTTCTTTGAGAGAATCTTCTTGAAAGCCTCCGCCCCTTTGTTAGTGAAGAAGACTCTCGCTTCTCCTGATTCAACCTCCACCTCTTTTGTCTCTTCCCCAACTTCCTCAGCAGGAACAGTCTCCTTATTCTCTGGTTGTTCAACTCTCTCTCTTAGCACATCTTCCACATTATTTCCAATCACCTCGTTCAGGGTAGGAGAGCTAGGGCTAGACATTTTTCTTGGTTTGAAAAATGGAGGTTGGAAAAGGTTAGGGCTCAGAAGGTTGAAGAATTTGGTTTGTATTTTAAATTTTTCACTAAATGTTCTCTTAAATAGGGAGGTTGCCCTTAGTGCAATGTCGCGACACTAAAGAAATGTCACAACATTGTGGATGCAATGTAGCGACTTTAAGTGTCGATGTCACGACATTGATTAAAATTTTTAAGTGACAACTCAATGTCGCGACATTGGGGTTGTAATCACGTGACTCCGACTTGATGTCACGGCATTGAATTTCGATGTCGCGACTCTAAGGAGAATTCGTGACATTGAAATGTCGATGTCGCGACATTGAAATGATTTTGCGACTTTGAGAAGAATTTCCTCATTCCGCTTCCTGCTTATTTTCCTCATTTTCATTCATTCAGCATACTCAATTCAAGAAATTTTCAACAAATCATTCACAAATATATCAATGAAATGCAGATTTATATCCCAGAAATTCACAGCTATTTAACTGATTAAATCTAACTAAATTAAACTAAGAAAAATGAAAGAACTTCAATCAATCAAACAAAATTCAAATACACCAAAATAAACTATAACTGAAAGGAAATAACAGTAAACAAAATTTAAAAGAAGAAAACAATTGGAAAATTCTCACAGCGATTTCCTTGATGCTCAAATTTGAATTTATCAATCTTCGGTAAGCATTTCCTGATTCTAAAAGACTTTCCACTGAAATTTGACACTAACAACAAAAATATCTGGGTTGCATCCCGAAACAAGCGCTCGATTCTTGTCTTTAAATGGACTTAGGCTCTTGATATGCTCTTTTCAACAATTTCTTCTTAATTCTTCTCAAGACTAATCTTCATTAATAATACTTCCTAGATAATGTTTCAGTCTTTGGCCATTCACTTTAAACTCATTCCCTGAATCTGTTCTAAGTGTCACTACTCCAAAAGGTGTTGCTGCAATCATGTGTAAGGACCACTCCATTTAGACCTTAGCTTTCCTAGAAACAATGGAGCTTAGAGTTGTATAGTAGGACTAGCTCTCCTACTTTGAACTCTTTCCTCATAATTCTTTGATCATGTCATTTCTTAGTCTTATCTTTATAGATCTTGCCATTGTCATAAGCTTCATTTCTAAACTCTTCTAGTTCATTCAACTGAAGTAATCTTTTTTCCTTAGCAGCTTGGAGTTAAGCTTCTTGATTGCTCACGTAGCCTTATGTTCAAGCTCAAGGGGGAGATGACAAGGCTTTCCAAATACTATCCTATATGGGGACATTCCAATAGGGATTTTATAAGCAGTCCTATAAGCCCATAATGCATCATCTAGCTTTACTGACCAATCTTTTCTGCTTGTATTCACTGTTTTCTCTAGTATGTTCTTGATCTCCCTATTTGATATTTCGACATTTAGTAGTGATAAGTCGATCTCATAGCATGCCTTACCATATCTGCTTTCAGAGTTTTGCAAACAATTTGTTTCCAATGGCTTCCCTCATCCACAATGATTGTTCTTGGGGCTCATGTCACACTCGATATGTTTCTTTAAATAAACCACTGGCGTGTTAGCATCATTTATGGGACGAAGCTATGACTGACCCATTTTGATACATAATCCTGGTAGGAAAATGTAGATTTCCCGAATGAAGGTGGAAAAGGTTCCAGCAAGTCTATGCCCGTACATAAAAAAATACGCACCACTAAAATCCTTGCGGAGGCATCTCATTTTCTTAAACATATTGTCAATTCTTGACATCTGTCATAATGCTTCACCCATTCAGAACAGTCTCTGAATAGAGTTGGTCAATAAAAACCTAACTAGAGAATTTTCTAAGTTGTTCTATCCCCTGCAAAGTGTCCTCCATATGGTGATGCATAACATTTATCTAAAATTTTAGCCTATTCAGCCTCTCGCACACATCTTCTGATGATCTAATCTGACCCCCTTCTGAATAACAATGGGTCATCCCATATGTTAAATCTAGCATTTGTCCTCAATTTCCTCTTCTGCTGATAAGTCAATTCCGATGGCATCATATCACATGCTAGGTACTTATCAAAAAAAAAATATCACATGCTAGGTAATTTACTATATCAGCATACCAAGGTGCTTGAACTGTCACTTGCAATAACTACTCATCTAGAAAGTTTTCTTCAATTTCAGTTCATTTTTCTTCTTCAGTGAGCTTTTCTATTCTAGATAAGTGATCATCTATCACATTATCATTGCCCTTTTTGTCTTTGATCTCCAAGTCAAATTTTTGCAACAGTAACACCCATCTGATTAGTCTTGGTTTAACATCCTTCTTTGCCAAGAGATATTTGATTGTTGCATGATCAATGTGTATGATAACATGGGATCCCAGTATGTATGGCTTGAACTTTTCACAAGCAAAAACCATTGCCAGCATCTCCTTTTCTGTAGTTGAGTAGTTCTCCTATGCTTCATTAAAAGTCTTGATGGTATAGTATATGGCCCTAAAGATTTTCTATGTTCTTTGCCCAAGAATTGCTCTCATTGCATAATCACTAGCATCACACATAATCTCAAAGTTCTTGCTCTAGTCTGATGTTGCCATAATAGGAGCTATAACCAATCTGGATTTGATTTCCTCAAATGCAGACCTGCATGCTTCATCAAATTCAAATTTTGCATCCTTCTCCAACAGTCTACATAATGGTCTTGAAATTTTTGAGAAATCTTTGATGAATCTTCTGTAAAATCCTGCATGCCCTAGAAAACTCCTAATTCCTTTCACTATGGTTAGTTGCATCAGAGTTTTGATCAGAGATACTTTAGCTTGATCTACTTCCAAGCCTGCTACAAAAATTTTATGCCCAGCGCTGTACTGCTGATCACCATAAAATGGCCTTTCTCTAGTTTAAGGCGAGTTCTTTTCCTTACACCTCTGAAGTACAGTTTCCAAATTTTCTAAGCAACTCTCAAAGCTTGACCCATACACAAATAAGTCATCCATAAAAATTTCCATTATCTTCTCTACTAAATTAGAGAAGATGGACATCATACATCTGTGACGCCCCAAAACCCGGGGGTCCGTTGACTACCCGTCAACGTGAATACGTGAATGTCGGTAGACATTTTCCACGAGAAGTGGCGATGCTCACTGTATGGGGAGGCTCTCTTGCAATCTGAAAACTTGCATATAACCTGTCCCCGAACATTAATATAACAATAACATGGTATGTACTTGGGCCCATGAACAATACTCATAAAACATATATATCAACTATATCCAATAGTTTCGAGTTCAAATTTTACTCTTATACAACACATATATTAAAATTAGAGAATTCCTAATACATGTCATATCATAACCCCAGCCCACAATCCGACTTTCTTCTAAAGCTCAGTCTCTAGGATGAGTCTGTCTCCTCATACGCTCCTATGCACAGTAAAATAATATCCCTCGGCCGAGGTGGCTTCTAATGCTCGGTAGTGGAATCACGCAAGTGGGGCTACTACCGCGCAAGTGCATGTCACGTGCTCCCAGAAATAAACCTGGCATTCAAGCGAATGCGTGATCACTGCCAGATATCTAGCGATCATCTCATATCCAGGAGTCCTCCTGACTCCCTCACACTCGCCTAAGCCTCGTATGAAATTATTATGTTTGTTGTTTGTGGACAACCCTCAGATGTATATATCAATTGGTCGATCTCAGGTGATTGATATTATGTATGGACTATCAGTGTATATCCCGTTGGTTTGATCAAATGATTGATATTATGTTTTGGACTACCCTCAGATATTTAATATTTTTTAAACTGACCCTCCGAGACCATTCTCTCGAGAATAACCTCATGTACTCACTCTTATCGTGCAAGGTGCCCTGGGGTGCATATGAGATGCATGATGCCAATTCCATTTCAATTCAAATAACACATGAAATATATAATCATACATATATTCACATAATTTAAAGCTGAGCTTATGTCATGTAATTTCACCATCAATCACATCAAATTAGCTCATGGGCTAATAGTCAAACCCGAGAACAATTCGATTTGGATCTCGACTGGCTGTCATTTCACAAAATTCTTTTGTGAACACTATTCTCGAGAATAGTGAAACCCTCGATTACTATTCCCGGAAAATCACCAATCATCGGTTCACTTTGTGAACCCGAATTTCACGCCCATTTAGGCCCCTTATGCAGCATAATTTGATAACAATTATCATACTCTTTGCAAATCAGTCCCCAACAGCCACGGACTGACCAAGAATGTCTAAAATTTCCCACAAATTCGGTCTCATGTTTAGGATTGATCAAGCGGCACCAGCGACCTTGAAAGCCGTAGAAGCGTTATAAAATAACTTGAAATAAAAGTAAAACCAAGTAGGGGCTTCCCGCCATACCGGAGTTTGAGGAAACTCGCAAATTTGGTACGAAGCCCTCTTCGCGTGAAGCTATTTCCTTCTTGTCCCGAAAACTACCGACGGTCGGATCTCCCACGATTCTAGAGAGAAGGAGGTCCTTCTCTCTCTAAACCAAAAGAAATCAAGCTACTGCATCTCATCATCTTTTCATTCACGTTTTTTGCCTTTTTTCATTTTGAAGAGGATGACACTATTCCTCTTTTGTCCTTTTCTAACTTAAAACAATTCCAAAATGACCATTTTGTCCTTCATTTCCCAGTTTTGACATTAGACACTATCTCGGTCGTACATTTTCATCCTTTCTCTACTCATGCCACTTATGGCACATGAGTACGTGCTATATATGACTTTTTTCACATCGAATATCATTTTACGGTACCCAAAACGTGATGCCTCGGCGTGTAAGTCATTGTCTCGAGTCGAAATGAGGTCGACGTGCTACCTAGATTTTACGAGATGATTGAGCCGGTGCAATGCGTTTTATTAAATCGAATGAAATAAATTTCGGATTGCAACGAAGTACTATTTTTACCCTTTTTCCAGAAATTGAAATTTCTCTGGTCTTACAACATCTCTAAAAGGTAGCTGGTGCATTACACAGACCAAATGGCATTCTCCTAAAATCATAGGTTCCATAGGGACACATGAATGTAGTCTTTTCTTGATCTTCAAATGCTATTGCTATTTGGTTGTAATCAGAATAACCATCTAGGAAACAACAGTGTGAATAATCTGCCAGCCTATCCAACATCTGATCAATGAATGGCAGGGGGAAGTGATCATTTCTAGTTGTAGTATTGAGTTATCTGTAATCTATGCACACTCTCTGATCGATTCTTACGTGCGGTAGGTATCGACTCATTTTCTCATTTCTTATCAACATCATCCCATAGTTCTTTTGAAGCCACATGTGACTCACCAAATTTTGTCGATATGGCATATATAAATCTTGCATTCAGCCATTTGAGAACCTCCTTCTTTACTACCTCGTTCATTACTAGGTTCGACCTTCTCTGATGTTCAACTGAAGTCATTGCATTCTCCTCCATGAGGATTTTATGCATACAAATTGATAGGTTGATCCCCTTCAGATCTTCAACTGACCATGCAATAGCCTCTTTATGTTTTCTAAGAGTTTCCACCACTTTCTGCTCTTTCTCTGAAGTCAAATTTGTTGCTATTATAACAGGCTTAGATATTTCTTCTTCCATAAATACATACTTCAAATGTTCTAGTAATTCTTTTAAGACCAGACCTTAAGAGCTCTTTTCTTCCATTGAGATTGTTTCTTCACTGATAAATTTTATATATTGGGCATCAAAATCATGTTGCTTCAGACTTTGGTTGAGGTTGAAGTAGACTTCTTCAGTTCCAACTCTCAAGGTAAGCTCCCCTTTTTTTTTACATCAACCAAGGTTGCTCCTATGGCTAGGAAGGGTTAGCCAAGTAGAAGTGGAATCTGCTTGTCCTCCTCCGTGTTAATCCCAACAAAGTCAACTGGAAAAATAAATTTTCCCACCTTAACCAACACATCTTCCAAGATGCCTCTGTGCAAATCCATCGACCCATCCGCCATCCGTAGGACATTCAGGCCGGGAGTTAACTCCCAAACTTAGCCTTTCACCACTGCAAAGGCATCGGTTAATGTCAGACTAGAATCACATAGAGCTTTACCAAACTCAAAGTTCCCAATGGTGCATGGTATTGTGAAGTGCCCTGGATCTTGCATCTTTTGAGGTAGATTTTTCTTAATTATAACACTACAGTTAGCAGGTAAGCTCACCACTCCTTCTTCATCCAACTTCCTCTTTTTGCTGACAATATCCTTCATAAACTTGAAGATGAGCTGTGGCATCTCGAGCCAAAGGCTTCAGCAAGGGGATGTTGGTTTCAAGCTTCTTGAATATATTTAGAATCTGGCATACCCACTCTGCTGCTTAGACTACTACAATCTCGAGGGAAATCTGGGCTGAGGTCATAGACTCTCACTCCTCCTTCATGATCGCCTTTATCTTTCACTCATTTTGCTCTTTCATCCGCCTCGCCCATCAGATAGCTTATTTCTATTTAGCTCTTTGTCACTGATTTTTTAATTCTTATTTGTTTTCTCTTTTTCTGCTTCATCTCAACTTCATGTTTTCTCTTCAATTCTTTCCCACTTCTTAAGGAGGGATTCTTCTTTGTGTCACTAAGGAAAGAGTCCTTAGATTGGTTTTGCACAGCAAAGGCCAACTACCTTACCAGAGTTTCCAGATTCTTTAGGGAAGCATTTATGTTAGCCTAAAACACAGTTGTGTTTGCTTGAAACAACGCTAAGTCACCAAATTTCTACTCATGCAGATTAAATATCCTCTTGTTCTCAAACATGAAAGTTAGCATTTGATCCTCAAAGGACTGGGATCTCCTTTTTCCTTGACTGTCTGCTCTCTGATTACCTTCTTTTTGTTGTCGTCATTGGAACCCAGGTGGTGCATAATTCAACACTGGTCTTCGACTCACGATTCCACCTCCATAAGAAAAAAAACTCGTTTGTCTCCGCCAAGGCTGGGGTATAGTGAGTTAGAAGGTTGTTGTTTGGATTGAAGGTGTAACTTTTATTCCCATTAACAAACTAAGCTTCCTCAACTTGACAGGGACCTTCATGAGCAAGTCCATCATCAGTAGCACATTTCTGCCCAACACCTTCCACTACTCCTACTTCATTGCAAGAATTACCTCTTCTTTCCTGGTTGTTCATCCTATTCATGATTGTATCTAGCTTAGCTTCAATTGTTGACATCTTGTTTAACTCAAGTACTCCACCTCTCAGCCTACTACTGCTCCCTGAAGCCTCAGATGGAGCTCTGTAGTTGCTCTTTGCTACTTCGTTTATCAGCTGAGTAGCTTCCTTAATACTTTTCCTTCTAAATGCACCTCCAGAGGCTGCATCCATAGTTCCCTTCGAAGTGTAATTCATAGCATGGTAAAAGATGTCCATCTGAGTTATCTTCTCAATCCCATGCACGGGACATCTCCTCAACAACTGCTTGTATCGCTCCCAAGCATTATACAGAGACTCATCTTCTTTCTACATGAAGGGAATAATTTCCCCTTTCCTCTCTAAAGTGAGAGCATGAAGGAAGAATCTGCTCAAATATGCTTCTACCAGCTCCTCCCAATTACTCACTGATCCCTATGGTAGGGACTCAAACCAACTGGTTGCAATGTCCCTTAGTGAAAATTGGAACAGTTGTAGCTTGATAACATCTACTTTAACTCCATTGAGCTTGACAATGTTGGCCATCCTCAAGAATCTGCCCAGGTGCTCATTTGGATCTTCATTGGGGTACCTAGTGAATTGGTTATGCTACACCATGGTGATCAGAGCAAGCTTCAATTCGAAGTTGTTTGCCTCTATGGGTGGTTGTCTCATAGTTGAGTATTATTCTCTGATGATCAGCCTCCAAAAGTCCTCCATTGTCCTCTGTCTCTGCTGAGATATCTCAGTTGCAAATGGTATATTCTGATTGGCATCTTCTTGTTCTGCCATGCTTGATGCTCGGGCCGCTTTTCTTTCTTTCTGGAATTTTTATCGACTTCTAGCTTTGTTCTGGCACAAATCATCTCTCAAATCCTTCACATGTAAGAATTTCCCAAATTATAAAGACACTAACATCAAAGTAAGTTCAATAAATAGACATTGATTAAAATCCGATTAGCACAAAAGAAAGACATGCACTGAATCCACTTCTTCATTTAAAACTTTTTTGTATTTTTTTTTTCTAAAAAAAAAAATTGATTACAAGATAAAAATGTCCAAATTAGAAGTTCTCTTTTTAGTTAGAATATTGATCTTTAAACTCTACTTTAATCCCTAGTAGTGGGGCCAAAAAATTATAAGTTGGCTAGATGATGTAACCAAATTTCTAACACAGCTACCAAGAACTAGATCAGTCACCGGCAGAGGTGCCAAAAACTTGCAAGTTAACCAGATGATGAGAACTATTTTTTGTTGTTTGTCTGTAAAATATAATTTGGTCAAACTCACTATAAGTGCATAGGTCATACAAGTAATAAAGTGGATTATAAGTCCAGATATCATTCCCACATGGATTGATGAGAAAATCTAAAGATCAATTACCCTTACTACTCAAGATCATCACTATTTGAACCTCTTATTTGAAGATTTGAACTATCTAAAATAATTTGAATGAAAGAATTTTTGTATACTGTTCTTTAATGACAAAGAAAAGAAATCTAATATAATAGAATCAGATATTTCAATGAGTAAAAATAACATTAGGAATGGACCAGTATTCTACTAATAATTTTGGTGGATAGTTCCCAACACAAGCATCACATGACATGAATCCTAGATTTTTCCAAGAGCAGAATAGTATAGCCGTGGAATACCTCCTAACACTACACATTTCACTATTTAGCATACCATATTCCTAAACCAAATCAATGGGTCTAGATAGCTACTTTGAGGATTTGATTCTTTAAGATTTTGTTGTTTTTCCTAAACCAATACATCATAGCCATTTATTAGGACTGAAAACTGATCGCCCCCATAGACAGGGTAACACAAGGTTTCTTTAATGCAATTGGTACCTCAGCCGTCAATTCAAATAAAATATTATTTCTCCTGGATTAGAATCTTAGCTAACATGGGATCAAGATTATTCTACCATATTGAGATGAAACCTCGAAGGATTAAACTGATATATCATCAAATGGTCCTTATTTCTTGGGAACACACTTTTGTTGTCACCTAGAAGGGATCCTTGAAGTCAGAAGTCAGAATGATCACCCGTGGATTAACTAGAGAGCGATACTGCAGAAGACATTAGTTCCTCGTACATATCACACTCACCCTCTAAGTCACTACTCTTTTCTCTAATGTAGTCCATCTCTGTGTCACTCAAAGCGATCCTGGGAATCAAAGCACAAAAACTACTCTTTCTGGGTATCAAACATTGATATATAGAACAGCTCACTCTAAGAGCAGTACTAATTAGATCAATCCAGTACTCAACTCCACAACATTCATTTAAAATACTGCAGAATGATAATCAAACACCCATTCCGTCCCAGAGGGAGCTTAGCCTTCCATACCTAAATCACAAGTGACAATGACTAGTTGATCAAACAAATTCATTGAAATTGTAATCAAAACTAAATAAAAATGAATTCCATAAAAATTTCAAGATTTCACTCAAGTTCAGACATAAAGGAAGCTTGATTTACAATCGATCCAGCTCAAAATTTCAACTCAGATCTACTCCTCTAACTCTAAAAAAAATCAGAAAAGAAAGAATAAAAAGAAAATATATACAAAATAAGCTTCATCTCATCCTCAAAAGCTCAAAGTTGGCCGAAGAATGCGCACTCTACCCTAGGCGCTTCTATTTATAGGTTCTAATAATTGAGCCCTGAAAAGGAGGCGGAAAAAATGGACTACGAAAAGCCCAAAATTTTCGCCCAAATCGCGCTTAATGTCACTGCTAATGTCACAACATTATTGTTGTGATGTCGTTACTTAACTTTCAATGTCGCGACTCTTAATTTCGGTTGTTTATACAATGTCGCGACTCTGAATGTCAATGTCGCGACATTACCCGGCGTCATCGCTAATGTCGCGGACTCAAATCGCGTCTTTACTCTTACAGCCTTGTTCGATGTCGCAGCTCTGAATGTCAATGTTGCAACATTGAATGTTGATGTTGTGACATTAGATGTTGATGTCGTGACATTGCTCTGATGTCGATGTTGCGACATTGATTTGATGTCACGACTTTAAACTTTTCTCTTCTACTCACTTCAGCCAATGTTGCGACACTGGTCAACTGATGTCATGACATTGAAGTTGATGTCGCGACATTGAAATTGTGTTCTAATGCCTTCAGCCAATGTCGCGACTCTGGTTTTCAGTGTCGCAACATTCCTCCTCTAATGTTGCAACTTGATTGCTTTTGCTGATGTCGATGTCGTAACATTCTTTATCTGGTGTTGATTAGTGCCCAAAAAGTGCTATTTTGAACCCTATTTTTAATAGGTTTGGAGCTCTTTTTGTGTACTAATTGTTATAATTAACCCAATTGACATGTTCGGGTCCCTATTGCACTTCTAATTGCATTTCGAGGCTGTTTTTGTAGTTTTTGCAGGAATTGGAAGCCAAATTATCGTGTCAATCCAATCATAACCAAAGTCGGGTTGATTTCCATCACTTATGGTTTATATCAATTTCAGCAAGCCGGGAATGAAGAATATCAAAGCTAAGAAATGAATAAAGGCGCGGGGAATAGTAACCGTAGGGAAGCACGGAACAAGAGTAGAACAATGCCAAAATTTCACGCTGGATAATTTCTCTATGATATACTCGCTATGATACACTTTCGCTATCATACGTAGTATTCTAGCAAGATAGTTTAAAATTAATTCGCTTATAAAAGTTAATTTTTCGCTATGATAGCGAATTTCATATCATAGCGAAATTTCGCTATGATACGAAATTCACGTGTATAGCGAAATTTTCTCGCTTTGTTTCGTGATCCAAACTTAATTCGCTTTTGGTTTTTCTCATTTCTACCCTCACCGTAATTATTCTATTTGGTTATTTTGGTATTTCACATGCTCAGAAGGCTATATGCTTCATCGAAAACACCGGCCGACCTAAGTTTTGATTTTGGAAGGGAAATATACTGCCCCTCGTTTTCGCCCTCATTTTCTCTCTTCTCTCTCCTCTTTCTCTCACTTTCTTGGTTGCCAAACACCCTCCAATGATGACAACTTGGAGGATGAGCGACTAAAACATTTTCTCCTTGAAGTGGAAGGTTATCGGGGGTAGATAACCAAGGCCGCTGTGGCTCTTATTTTTCACACAGGTTTTAACATTTTGTTCCTCCTAAATTTTCAAAATCTAGGTTTAAAGCTGATGTACTTTCTTTCACAATACTTGGCAAGTTTTTAGTATTTAGTGTATTCTAGCTTTAGATACACTCGATATCCATTAGTTGCACTTTACGCAGCCACCGAGGTAGGTTAAGTGGGTTATATTTACTGATGCATCTTCTTTTATCAATACTGTATCTTAGGTTCGTACTGGATGCTTATTATTAGATCCACTGAGATTCATTAGTCGCTCTTTACAGTCATCAGAGGATGTAATAAGGTGATAGATTTTCACTAGGAACCATAAATGCTAAATAAATGCTTTCTATCAAAAGGAAAATTATTGGTGGCTTGGGCTTTTAAAGCCTAAACGTAAGATTCTGCTCGAGATGACTATATGTCATCCTCCCTAATACGAGGAAATGAACTCGGACCTCTCAATTGCCTTAGGGACCTAAAAAACCAAGAGCCCAATGCTTCAAGGAGTTCTTTTCTTATTTTCTTCATTTTATTTTCGGGCCATGACCCACCAACCCCCTCGCTTTTATCACCACCTTAAAATCCAAACCACCACCATTTTTAACTTCACTTAAACTATTTGTACAAAGAAACCACATCCCCAGTTCGTCGACCCTTAGATCGCATATCAAGTAGTGAGTTTTACTACTAAAGAGGGGAGGAATTTAGGATACAAATTTTGTTGATTTCGGATCACCCTACTGTGGCACGAATCAGGTGTCGCGACTCTACCATGATGTCGTGACATTGTTTAGTTGTTGTTGTGACTCTGAGTGTGATGTCACGACATTTTTCAACCGATGTCACGACATTGCATTTTTGCTCACCTTTTCTGCTTTTCTGTTGATTTTTGCTTCTTTTCTTTAAATTCCTACAAAACACAAATCTAGGTGAAGACTCTCTAATTTTGCATGGAATTGAACTTTTAAGCCTTGAATATACATAAAAAAAATTGCTTTAAAAATAGACGAGTTTTAGACTCATCACACACTAAACCTAAATATAATGTTATATTTATAATAGGGTTTAGTGGACCATTGAATCCACTTACATACTTGGGCCTATAATTAGCCCATTCAATGGTTCAACTTAATTAAAACTCAAGTTTACTTATCTGTGACTTAGTTCTAACAATCTCCCACTAGCCCTAAAGCAAAATTGAAGGCTCATATGGATCATAAACTGCTCAGAACACTGGCCACTTACAAATGGGTTTGCCCAAGGACCCATGGTAATTTCACAATTGGTTAATCAGAAAAATTCTCATTCCAAATCATTGTGGAAGATTACCAAGCCCTACTAAACACTCACTCCACCTCCCCTTGAATCAATACTAATAATTTCAGACATTATACTATATAATATCAAAATTACCTTTTTACCTTAGAGCTACAAGCTTACCTTTTGACTTAATCATGATTGTAAGTCCTCCCCAAATTTAAGTGGGCCCACCTTGGCCAGGGGTAACTATTATCAATCACATTTTAAGCTACCCCGGGTGGTATATTGCCTTATAATTAGGGTCACCATGGTTTCCATGTCTACTTAAAGCAAGATTCTATGAGTTGGAACAAGAAGCCATCCAAGATCACTCTGAGTGACTATCAATAATAGATGGTCAAAAGGAGCACCTCAACATGACAACCTACTCCCCTCAACTTTCCAATGACCCTTAGGGTTAAGAGCCTATGTGAGATAGTAACTAGGGACAAAACCATCCAAAGATAGTATATGATAATGTGCACTCCTAAGTCTTGTTTAATATGTACCAAGTACATACTGGTATGATGTCCTACAAACCCACTCTAGTAGCTGTGATAAACTACTCCTAACAATTGGGCAGATATCATACCACAACTACTTATGGATTGCCAACATCCATGAACCATTGTGAACAACCTCAAACATAAGGAACCCATATTTGTGTCCTCTATGCATCTACACTCACCTAAACAAGTACAATGTGCTTGAACAAGGCCTAAATGAACACAATAATCTAATGTCACTGAAACACCAATTTTATTAATGCAAAAAACTCAAAAACTAAAGAGTACATCTGAGACCTATGTTGTATACATGAGAGTCAAACACTTTAGTCTTAAGTGCTTCAATAAAATGATCTACTAGGTTATCCTCATATGCAATATTTTCTAAAATTGAGAATAAATCTTATCAGGCTACTTCACAAGAACCCTACTGCCTTCTTAGAGATGCCCCGCTTGTCTGCCTTCGCATTGGATTTCACAGGATGACAAACTCTATGGTGGGACTGAGTTACGTGGGGTCGACCACACGTGGCTCCACTTCCCAAAAAGCGAGATTCGCACTCAGGGCACCTAAAAAGGATACCCACACGGAATCGCTCGAATCTGGTGAGGTCTTCCAGTATGAGCATAGTGGTGTGGTCAGCCGGCCACACCGGAGGACTTCACTATCACCGACGCTCAAGGATGCAAAGAACCACGCCGATCTCGGGCGTCGCAGTCCCATCACGTACGGTCGTCGACTTTGGTACATCCTCCTCAGATCTGGTAGGTTTTGTTCCTTCGAGCTCAAACTCAGGTCGTTCCGCTATTGAAGATCATCCAAAGGTTCCCCCATTATGGCTGCTTGCTACCAACGCCCAGATCTTCCTGAAAGCACCTGGCGAGCGAGAAGCAAGCCCTACCCACAGGACTCGCTCCTGGGTGGATATGGGTATGAGAAGGGATACTATAGCCAAGATGAGGCTCACTATGGACCTCCGGCAGCTGGTAGTACTGAGGTAACGATGGCTTCCATGGTGGCTGGGATTGAGGTTGTGGAAGGAAAAGAGCAGAGTCCAAAGTCCAAGACCCAAGCAGAGGAGTGTAGAAACAGGGTGCAGAAAGGATGAAAGGGGAATAAGTGGTATGCAAGTGTGAAGCCCTCCAAGAAAACTGAAGAACTGCTTTCATTGTCGATGAAAACAATCGGTCCGCTACATAGCTCTACAGCCACATAGTGCGATGGAAAGCTTTGCTTGGCTGTATTCTACGAGGCGTGAATGAAGCGCATTGATATGTGGAAGCGGCTGCTAGCCGACAATTTCTCGGATAAACGCCTTCTGCTCCTCGTGGTGCGCCCCCGTTACCGTGCCGGGCAAGAGGGAGATACTGACATATCCAGCAACCGGAATGGATTATACTTTTCGTATTCAGGGACCCGGAGTTCGGATCAGTTATGGATTCTCGACCAGGCGCCTGCGCGAGACCTTCATATTACGTGCATGGCAAACTGTGCATGGATATGCTTTGGCATCTCGCCTATCCACTATCCCACTCAATGTTCTACAATATTCCTTGGAATATCGACGCTACGTTTTCGGGGTACATCATAGCAATCGCCATCTCGCCCACCTTGATTCACTCACCGAGAACTGCACGAATTCATCCTTCGCTAGGATATGCGCGGCGCAAATATCAGGAATCTCTAAGTCTCGCGCATCGATGGTAATGGCAAATTTTCTACGATAAAAATCGAATATCCTTGGGCTCCACAATGCTGCCCTGAATGCAAGCGATTTGGTCATAACCTGGTAAATTGCCAAGTTAATAAGGGTCCAAGCAGTAGAAATGTCACCATTAATCCTGCAAACAGTGAGTCTGAGGCTGGGGTTGAGAGGTTGGCTGATGAAAAGAAGGTTACTCAAGATACGGGGGAAAGGAAGAAGTCAATAGGTGGTACCATTGTTATTACAGATGACAGTGTTAATGGCAGTGTAGAAGACAGGGATACAATCAAACCTACCGTTTCATATGTTGATGAGGTAACTAGGTTGGATAATGAAGTTGCCAACCTCCCCAAGTTACATGGTAATACCTTCAAATGTCTAGCTCAAAGTGAGGAAGAAGAGACAACAAAATCTATAGTATCCTCTAGGTCTGATCCTAACAATAATTCTGAATTTTCTGATACTTCCCCTGTTCTTGACACGTTCAAGCATGTAAAGAGAGTTGATGAGTTGGAATTCACGCCTGTGCCAATTTCTAGGAAGAAGCTCAAGAAATTAAAAAAATAGAACCTTGATAATACGCAGGATCCAATGGTAAGGGGGTAAGCACATCCTCCCAATGGTTAAATTCGCTTCATGGAACATAAGGGGCTTAAACGACCCCCTTAAGCAAAAAGAAGTGCGTTCGTTTGTAGAGTCCCAAGCTCTTGATTTTGTGTGTATTTTGAAAACTCGGGTGCGAGCTTCTAATAAGGACAGAATTTTCACATCTATATTTCTAGGATGGAGAATGTTTCATAACTATGATCATGCCTTGCTACGTAGAATTTGGATATGTGGAAACCCTGGAAAGGTTAGCATTGATATTATCCACTCGATGGACTAGGCAATACTATGTCGCGTTACAGCCCTCAAGGACAACTATTGATTTTGGTGTTAGGTCGTATATGCTTCGAATAACTACATTGATAGAAGGGTGTTGTGGCGTCACCTTCAATGGTGTGATCCGTGGTAGGCCAAAATCCATGGTTGGTAATAGGCGACTCAACACCACCAAAGTTCGCCAACGAAACTGGGGTAACATGGGTTCAGATACGTACCCATGAGCGCCTCTGCTCAACCTTGAATCATGATGTTCCTTTCGGGCCTATATTTACGTGGATGAACCGACGCGAGAGGGGGTAAATTTCATACCTAGAAGTCGGATTGTCAGTTCCAAAATGAATATTGTTCGATATGTTTCCAATGCATTAACTAAGTCCAAAGAGCCTTAGTTATCCGATCATCGCCTCCGGTTACCGCACTTTAATGTTAGCCTAAGCTCCCGAACGCAGGAAAAATTTCCCCTTCAAATTTTTTAACTTCGCCGACCACCCAGCTGCCTCGAGATAGCGGCTTAAGCTGCGGTAAGTGATGTGCAATTTTAACCCCATGTACAGATTGACCCAAAAACTGAAAATAGTGAAGGCTTCCCTTAAGACGTTCAATTTCTACTCATTTGGTAAGTCATGAACGTGCCGTGGGATGCCAGGAGACATTGAACCAGCCCACCCATCGCGGCCTTCGAACAACCCTCGATCCCATGATGATGGATAATGAGAGGAAGTGTTTAAAGACATACCATGATTTGAAATTCTATGCCGGGAGGGGTTCTAAAACAAAAATCTGTGAGTTCAATGGCTCAAACTGGAGAGACAGTAAATTACCTAGCTTCTTCCACAAAGTCACAAAGCTCTAATGCTCGAATGGATAGTAAAAGTCATAACCTTTGGGAATGGATGCGTAATTGAAGATCCTGGTGGCTATCAAAGTATAGCCAATAAAGTTATTTCAAAATGGCTACGCTCCGTCGTCCACCGCTGGCCCATGAGTATTTGGATAACCTAGATGGGTTCATTTGAACTCCGCAGTATCTGGACACGTTAAAAGGTGGAATAACTCATGAGGAGATCAAGAAGGCCATGTTCTCTATAGATGATTACAAAAGCCCGCCCCGATGGCTTCTTTGTATCACTTTTTTCAAGGCGCCGCGGAGTATAATCGGGCGAATTGATGTAGTTGATCTCATTCTTCAACCGCGCTTTACTCGAGATTAATTGCAATAATTATCGCGAGCCCAAGGTCCCTAATCCTGAGTCTATGAACGATTATAGGCCAATTTCCTGTTGTAACACCGTATATAAGTGCATATCAAGATTATTATCATGAGGATTAAAACAAAGGTATCCCCGAGATTATAAGCCCTTTCACAAGAAGCTTGTGCAAGCGATCTTAGCATTATCGATATATCCTTATTACCCAAGAGCTTATGATCAACTATCATTGTGACAATGGTCCTCCTAGGTGTGCTCTAAAAGTTGACATTAAGAAGGCATATGACACAATTAGTTGGAGCTTTATCCTGGGTATTTTATCCAGTATGGGAACCCCTACGTTTCTTATGAAATGTATTAAGGCATGCATCACTACCCCCATCCTTCTCTGTATCTATAAATGGTGAGCTTAGCGGGGCTTTCGCTAGTGTTTGGTTAAGGCAAGTGGGACCCTTATCGCCTTTATTATTCATCATTGCTATCGTGTCTTTCTAGATCCTTATCGCTGGTCGCCATAAAGCGTGAGTATCGCCCACCCGGTCGGCGGAAATCAACTTAACACACCTAAACTTCGCGGATGATATTTTTCATTTGGTCGTGGAAGAATTCCAAAGGTCCAAGTAATCACGACGTGCTAATGTGTTTGAGGAATTCTTCAATGCAGTTAACAAACAAAAGAGCGCCATTTTCACTGCCGGGGTAAATGGTGATGTCAAGACTGATTTATTGAACACCACTGGTTTCAGTTTGGGGAGTTTTCCTATGAAATACCTTGGAATCCCATTGATTTCAACAAGGCTATCCTATCATGGATTTGCAATTTCGCTCCGGATAAAATTATGGCCACCCGCCTCGGGACAAGGTATGCTATCTTACGCGTAGGTCAAAACTGGATTGTTTGGCTTTATATAGTATCTCAGATGTATTGGTGCGCTTTGTTCATTATCCCTAAATACACTATCTCTAAGATCGAAAGAAACCTAAGCGCTTTCGTCCGAAACTCGGGAATTCTCATCGAAAGCCAAGATCGACGGGAGGTCGGTGTCTTCCGGGCGAGGATGGAGATCAATGGCCCACGGCCAGATAAAGACTCGAATGAAAGTAATGTTATGAAACACATTTGGAATCGCTTTATATGAAGGACTCCACATGGGTGGCATGGGTGCGGAGGATGTATTTGAGACGTGGGAGTCTGTGTGCTAAACCCCTTCATTTTGCCGTGGAGTCAAGGCAAACTACTTCAACTCAGAGACAGGATCAGCCCCCGCCATAAAAACACAGGGTGTGTAACGGCACGGGGACATTTTTATGGCATGATTTCGAACCCGTCAGTCCTCTCCTCCCTTACTATGGAGATCGAATCATATACGATTCATTTATTCATAATAACGCCATGTAGATGGCGTTGCAGATGTAGGTGAATCGGGCCTATCGGGCGAACTCAACAATCTTTATTACTATCAAGAATACAGTTAATTATCATCTTGATGTCTCTGTAGAGTGATATTATTTCGTGGGACACTAGATCCTTTTCCGGGAATTCAATCGTTAACTCAAAGATGGAACCACTTTAGACCGATAAATGCTTCTGCGGGTCAATCGGCATTATACGATATGGTTTCCCAAGCTATCGTGAGACATGCATTTATTGGTTTGATGACCATCCAGACAGTTGGGTTACGCAAGACAAACTCTCAAGCAGGGTCCGACCAACCTCTATATTCGTATCACGGCCAATGTCAAGACAGAATCACTTGTTCTTCTACTGCCAATTCACCGCCGTGGGTATTCGTCGAGGATTTTAAGTTTACGTGGGTACTCCGTAATGCCGAGGAATGCGGGAGAATGAATTCGCGGGGTAATTTCTACTAAGGAAGTCTTTCGCTTCATTACTAAGAGGATTGGCGTGGGGTGCTACTATTTATCAATAGGAGACAACGAATTAAGAGAGTCTTCATGAGAAACATCTTTTCTCCCTGATGTTGTTTTTCATCTCATATGTAATGATCTTACTAAGAATATCTTAGTTTTCAAAAGGTTGCCGATAATCCTCGCGGAATGATCAATGTGTGAGAGATGGTCCTTCCTCTTAATATTTTCGCCTCGAGGTTCTACCGGGTGATCGGATGGCTGATGAATACACACTGGAAAGTGATAATTATAATAGAATCTAGCACATTTAAATCACAATTTACCCACATTCGCATACAAGAACGTGTACTCTAATTTCTTCTCAGTTTTCGCACTCTCAGGTGCCTTCAGTTTAAAACGTAAGTGCACAAGGATGTAAGCCCTGAAGCCACTATGAAGCAATGTGGATATGGGTGAGCAATCGACGAAGTCTCGGAACTCAAAGAAAGCAAGGAAAGCACCAGTGACAATCTTCACCCAAGAAGAATCCTAAAGTTCCACCCAAGACAACTCACGGAAAATCAACAAAGAGGCATGGTGGCCCCCACCCAGGAACTTAAAGTCTCTACCCCAAGACAACTTGGCCGGAAAATCAACAAAGCAGAGGCTCCCACCGCAACTCCTTAAAGCTCTACCATAACCGCATGGAACTTCTAAGGAATTGTCCAAGAATTCAATCCCAGACGCGAGGCACTCGTCAACAAACCAAATGGGAAAAAATCACATCGAGGTGGCTATAAAAGGAGGAGGACACAAGCAATAGGGAGTGTGGGACTTCAGGTTTAGGTTTTGATAGAATAAGAGTTTTTCTCCATTTTCGAGAGTGGTACTCAGAGATCCGCATTTCGCATTTCCATTCTTTTAGAAGTTTTCTCTTGATTCAATAGTTCAGAATCTTTCAAAGATAAATATCTAGGCCCCGCTTTAAATCTTAGCATTCCATATTCTCTTCATTCTCGCTTTACAAGAATTCGATTTCTTCAAGGTACTGCTTTTAAGGATTAATCGTTCCTCAACTTTAATTGTTCATATAAATTTTACGGAGTTCTAAACCCCGACCGGGATCCTACGAGGGAAACTTCACCCGATCAAGGTAAAGTCCTCAATTCTCTTTCGATCTTCACCTGGATTGTAATATTAACCACTTGTGTAAAAAGCTCTGTAACCTTAGTTGTGCATATTTCGACAACGTGTTAACAAGATATCCTCTTCGTACACATCAGGCTGATCATGAATGCAAGCCGAGGGTTCGCTTTCTAATTGAGAACAAGCGGCTTAGTATTACTCGATCATCTTTATTTTCCAAAGAGCATTTAAAGATAAATCCTCCATCAAAGACCATTTATCAATGGTTCCTAGATGAGTTTATAAATAAGAGGCGGGACTTACTCGATCGTAAGTGAGCGGGAACCCTAAAATCCCAGCTAATTATCTTTCTAGTTTAGCATTTAACCAATCAACCGCTCACCAAACAACACAACATTACAATTCTCTTTAAATCATACTTTTATGGGGAATAGCTCCCATTGGATCAACAAAGTAAGACCGCTCCCGAGAGATGACCTGTGATTTCCACAAAGATACAATGCTAGACGACCATAATTCCTACTGGGAATGCACTAGCATACTAATCAAAGACGAAGCATTTTCGCGCCCGCGCCGGAGTGCGACTTCAACCAAGTTGATCCAAGAGAAGTTAGAGGTAATTTGCAATCGTACCAAATCCTAAGACGCTCTCCATTTATCTTTTTTATTTTTGCTTTGTTGAAGAGAAATCTCGCTGGTGTTTCTTAGACAGAGTAAGTGTAGTGCATGTCAATTTGGGCTCGCAACGAGAAACACCGACTAGTCAGAACTGTATCCCCTAGAAACCCTGAGAAATCCATTATAAGCCAAGTGTCTCAAGATAACATTTTACCTCTCGGGATGGATAATCCCGAGAATCATCAAGGACTCTATGAGCCCACAACACGGGGGCAATGCTACGCCCTCCCAATAAAACCCAAGCAAGGGGAGGTGAAAAATGGTAATCTTCAAAGAAAATCAAGATAGAGTTCCCCCGCTCCTTCGCTCAATGTAGAAAGAACCCTTCGAAATTCTACAACCTCAAAGGACCACAACCACCTCAGATTCGCCTTCCCGACGAGGCTGTAATCAATTCCCGATGAAGCCCAAATGATCCGCCTCCCCACCCGTATACCAAGGGTTTGAACTGAGAACCCCATCCATTCATGAGGGACTTCGAGGATGTCTCAGCAGCATTCCTCTCCCACCGGTCTACCTCTCCACATAACTGCTTCGGGTCTTATTTCCTTTTCTTTAAAGAAGAAGCTGTAACCGTTCCATTCCCTCGCACCAAATTCGATCTTTACATTGGAAAACATAATGAATTCCTCAATAAGTTTTTCCCTCCTGCACGTACTAATGCCCTCATGCGAGCAATCTCGTAACTTTCCGAGTGCCGTGAACCCTTCGCGAGCGGTACGTGGAAAGATATAAGGATCTCCTCCATGCTATCCCTCATCACGTGGTTAGATGTCAGACAAATTGCGTATACTACTTCCATCAAGGATCGGTTTTTATAATAAACAATACATCCAAATGATGTGTGCAGGAGAATTTATGAAAAGAGTGCTAGGGAGGCAATTCAACTTTTTGACACTATAGCGCAGAATGCCCGAACCTCGGGGAGACTAACACCTCAGACACCTAAAGTGCACAAAGACATCCACTCGGTGGCTTTAATCCACCACCTAAGAGAGAATGATGAGCCAGCCAAAATTGCCAATTTTAACAAGGAAATTAGAGGCCATAGAGATGAAAAGTGAACGAGGTAACGTGTGCCTCAACTACTCCTCGCACCAATGGATCCAGTGAGGAGCCATGCATTATATGCGATTTATCCTACACACTCGGACCATTAACTCGCCCAAATCTTCCTGCTAAGGGAGCCATTCAAATCAACAAGCTAACGCCCTTAACTACCAAAGGAAACCTTTCAACTCCCCATACTCTGAAACTTACAACCCCTGCGGGTAAGATCCTAATTTTAGCCGGAGAAACGAGGGAGGACCTCACATAATCCGCTCAAACAACCAAGGCCCTCGCTATCCAAAACCCGTTTTTTCAGAAATTCCATTCCTCCATTTCGTAATCAAGCGCCCTCAAGGATTTTGCCGTGGAACTCTAATCAAGGTCATCATCCACCGAACCAAGGGAATCAAAACTCACAAATTCCTTACCAACCTCCACATAAGAGAAGTCCGAAGATATACATACGCTTGTACAAACCAATCCACAAACACAGAACTCCGAACTGCTCTAAATGATGTGAGATCCCAGATAACTAAGTTAACTTCGTCTATAGGTAACCTTCAACAAGAGAAAGGGAAACTTCCATCCCAACCCATCCAAAACCCACAAGGTCAAAAACAAACAGGAAGTTTAGGTTCCAGCCGAGGGTACCTTTGAGCATCAGAAGGCCGTTTCACTACTCCTTCAAGTGGTAAGGTAGTTGACAAACTATTCCAACCAAGGAACCATCACAAGAGTCGCCAGTTGAATCAAGCGTGGAAGATGAAGAATCGACACACCATGTCCCTAGTACAAAGGAATATGATGATCACCTAGAGGAAAGTATAAGTCCACCCATATCCCTCCAGCCCATACCCACATAGATTGAGAGCACCAAAGAGTGAATAACCATTCGAGATTTATGAGTCAGTTCAAACAAGCCAACCGAACATTCCCTTGTTAGATGCCATTAAACAAATCCCATCATATGCCAAATTTCAAGGATTTATGCACCCAGAAAAATTAAAACTAGGTGTCAATAAGGAGGCATTCATGATCGAACACTCCATTTCCTCAATCTTTAACAATTTGCCTCCAAAATACAAAGACTCGTGAAGTCCTACTATTTCTATAAGAGTAGAAATTCAAAGTCAGCATGCTTTATGACTTAGGAGCGAGTGTTAATTACGCCTTATTCGCATACGTGACCTAGGTTAGAGAATTAGAGCTTCCACCAATATCAAATTTTCAATTAGTCGACCGTAGTGTAAAAAATTCCTAGGAATAGTGTGAAGGATGCTCCTGGGTCCAAGTGGACAAATTTTATTTCCCGGTCGATTTTATGGTGCTTCGACACTCAACTCGTAGAACCAAGGAACTCATTCCCGCACTCGTCGACCATTCTGGCAACCGGCTAATGCCATCATACATTGTAGGGGAGGCCTAATGACACTTTCGTTTGGAAACATGACCGTTAATCGAATATTTTCAATGTACTAAAGGAATGGGGGATGGGGTTAAGATATTGGTAAAATTAACATGGTTGATTCCGTGGTACAAACACTGATAATGTCTCATGACGATCCTCTTAAGCTGCTCGTCACCCGAAGCCGGGATGAGGAAGTGAGTTGGGATGAGGATGACCACATTGGAGTCGAGTTTCTCCATATAATTGAGCATAAGATGTATTTGAAGTTAGCAGGTGGGCACTAGAATTTGAACCTTTCATGAAATGAGGATAAGACAGCCTTGGAAACACCTAAGCTTGAGCCTAAAACCTGTACATCTTAAATATGCATTTTTAGGAGCATGACACTTTTCCAGTAATCTATCTTCCCTCATTAGGCGTGACTCAAAAACTGTTTTTGGAAATGTGAAAACCCCTGGGGCCCCTTTGGGTTGGACAATTCACCAGATATTAAGGGAATTAGCCCCTTGATCTGCACACATAGAATACCCAGAAGGATGTCAAACCTTCCTAGGCAACCCACTGACGATTAAACCCAATAATGAAGGTGGTGAAAGGAAGATTTAAAGCTTTTGGATGTAGGGGGTTATCTACCTATTGCGGGCTAGCAAGTAGGTTATTAGTCAACACAAGTGGTTCTAAGAGTACGGAGTCCTGATGGTTACCCAGTGAAAATAATGGGCTCATTCCTACTCGTGTCACCTCGGGATGGAGGGTGCATCGTTATAGGAAACTTAATGCGGAGTGTAGAAAGACCATTTCCTCTTCCATTGTGGATCAAATGTTAGAGAGGATTACGGGGCATGAATTCTATTGTTTGTGATGGGTACTGGGGTACAATCAGGTGAATAGCATTAGAAGATCGAAAAACACATTCACTTGCCCTTTTTGGTACAGCCGCCTTTAGGAAAATGCCTTTTGGGTATGCAATGCACCGGAACTTTACAACGATGCATGATGGGAATTTTCGGTGACATGATAGAAATCATATTGGAGATTTTCATGGATGATTTCTCGAGTTTTGGTGACTCGTTCGAGGGAGTACATTTAGAAAACTTCGTAGGTTTTGGAGAGGTGTCAGGAAAATCTTGTGTTAAATTGGAATGTCACTTCATGGTAACCTGAGGAGAATTGTTTTAGGCCACGTTGTGTCAAAAGATGGAATCGAAGTTGATAAGGCCAAAGTTGAACTAATTTCAACCTCCTACTCTAGTGTGTTAGAGACATAAGGTCATTCTTGGGCCATCTTTGGTTTTTATCGAAGGTTTATAAAAGATTTTAGTGCTACAGTAGGCCCTTATGTACTTTGCTTGCTAAGGATGTCCCTTTCACATGGTCACAAACTTGTGGCCTTTGCTTTGCTAAGCTAAAAAACATGCTAGTGTCACACAATGTGCGGTCTCTAATTGGGACCTCCCCAGATTTGAGATCATGTGCGATCTGTGTGATTATGCCATAGGAGTTTGTGTTAGGACGGAGGGAGACAAAAAAGGCTTTGTCATTTACTATGCCTAGTAAGACACTAGACTACCCGGGCCAACTACACAGCCACGGAAAAAGAGTTTCTAGGTACATTGTCTTTGCTCACAGAAAAACTTAGGTCACTATATTGTTGGCTCCCCGTAACCATCTTTCTTGACCATGCGGCTCTGTACTTGCTCTCTAAGCAAGATCTGAGAAACCAAAGGTTAACCGCGGTGGATTTTACTCTGTCAAGAATTCAACTTGACCATTAAGATAAAAGGGTTGAGAATGTAGTTCGCGATCACTTATCTCGTTAGTTCGAATTCAACTCCCATTGGCATACCCATAGGTGATAGCTTTGCGATGAAACTGACTCTTTATGTATTATTACCGTAGTATCTTTGACATAGTCAGATTACCTGATAAGCGGCGATTCATTTCGATGGACTTCTCAGCGAGAGAAAGAAATTCTTGGTGATATTAAGAAATACTATTTTGATGATCCATATCTATTTAAATAATATCGGATCAAATAATGAGGAGATGTGGCACTTGAGTAATTGAGGATTTTAACTACTTGCCACTCTGAAACTGTGGAGGACATTTCTCGCCAGCTAAAATGAAGGTCTGGCTGGGTTTATTAGCCCACTCTGTTTAAAAGATTGTTTTGCTTCACGCAAAACTTGTGCTCAAATCACCGACAATTAGGAGGGGTGCAAAGCGAAACATGATGCTGCCCCAGTTCTAATCATTGAAATTTTCTTGTTGGGGTATTGACTTCATAGAGACCTTTCCCCCTTCTGTGGCCTATCTACACGGCATTTTATTATACGATGACTCGTGTCTATGGATGGGTTGAGCAGTTTCCAACGAGAACCAATGACCATAAGGTTGTTTGAAATTTATAAAGACATATTTTTCGTTTTGGAGCATACAGAAGCGGTATTAGTGATGGTGGACTCACTTTGCAATCGATCTTTTGAAAATGCATTAAGAAATATGGAGTCACCCATAAGGCATTATCCGCGACTTACCACCCACGGACCAATGGTTAAATTTGAGCCCCAGCTAATAGGGATAAAACACATTTTAGAAAAGAAGCGGTTGCTGATCCGAAAAAGATTGGTCGCCGTCTTCCAGTGCTCTGGGCATAAAATGCGCCTTTAAAGCGTTTCTTGGTATGTCTCACTATGGCTAATTTGTGGCAAGGCTTGCCATTTCCGTTAGAGATGGGTCAGACTTCTTGGGCTGACCGAACTTTAATTACGATCCTCTAACTTCAGCGGGTAAAAGCGGCGTTTGTGCGGTTAAATGAACTTGAAGAGGCTGCGGAGGAATCGTATACGCTCAAAATTTTACAAGGAGCGGCTGAGATTATTCCATGACAAATCTATTGCCGGGAAAACTTGAACCCGATCGAAAATGCTGGCATGCAGTTCGATTGCATCTTATTTCTGAAGAAAGCTGGCTCTCGTTGGGCAGCCCTTTTCTACCATCGTTAAGGTGGTTTATCCATGCGAGTCGTGAGTGAAAATCTAACAATGGGAACCTTGAGGTAGTATTAGCGCCTCGAGCCATTCCTTGAGCATTTCTCTCCTCCACTTGGCGGAGCTTTGTGGATTTGGTAGACCCGCTCTACGAAACTTTCCTTCAAGTAACATCATTCTCAATTTGATATGCATAGTTTTGCTTTATTTTTTGTTCATGCTTTCTATTTTATTGTTTTTACTTCATTTGCTTTATTTTATTTGCTTTTAATAACTTAGAAAATAAAAAAAAAAAATCATGGGAGCTCTTGTTTGTGATTCCTCAGTGCATTGTGAGAATTTTCCTTAGTTCAACATTGGGGACAATGCTTTGTTTTTACATTTGTGTGGGGGCTGGAGGTGTACCTTTGGTTGAGACGTAACTACGCGCTCGTTATATGTTGATGGAATTAATTTTTCAAAATTTGCTTCTTTTGAAGTATTATGTTTTTTACGCCTTGTGTACATACCCGTGATCTCATTACCTCTCCATCATCTTATCGCATGTACATCTTAACAAGCACACCTGACAAGCCTTGAGCTCTGCGTATTGGATTGTTCCCTTGCATTCTACCTACCTTACTCCTCACCTGAGCCACGGACTTCTGATTGAATTTCACCAGATCATGCTGTTTTTTCTTCCATTTATTAAATCAATTTAGGTAGTCATGTTAACTAGCCATCATAGTCTTTATGGAACACATCTTGCGTAATTGGAAAATGATTAGAGCCATTATTTCCTTGCATACTGTGGAGTTGTGGTATCTCATCCCTTGCATTTTGAGCCAAAGTTGTCAAATTTATTCGAACCTAGGAATCAGGATGTATGGAGCAATGTGGTTCTCATGGAGGATTTGAAGATATCCCAAGAATGGATTACAATACTAAGTCTATGAATGCAGTCAGTTGTGGGATTGGAACAAGAGAAAAGGTGAACATGCGAAAAACTGGATGAAGAGCGGGTTAGGCAGTCGAGATGTATAGCGGCACCACTGTTCCAAAAGTGAAAAATATATATATATATTTAAAAAAAAAAAAAAAAAAAAAAGAAAAATCAGTTTTGAAACAAGTTGTACCGGTACAACTTAAAAGTTCTACAGTGCTGACTTAACAAACATGGCGTTGGCAAAGTTCTCACCGTGCAATGGGCGGAAATTGAGCGAGAGAGGTTTTAACCCCGAATCGGATGCCCTCTTCATTTGCCATATGGTTTTTGTCATTACGAGTTGGAGCCCTAGCCGTGTGTTCTCTTACAAGCATTCCCGATCTCGGTTGCTTTCTGCCCGGGTTTAGGTTTTCGAGTTCAGTTGGTTACACTGCGGAGTCGGTGTTAGTGGTAAGCCCTACCTTCTCACTAGCATTGATCTCCTTTCGGCTACATATGGATCTTGTTGGTTGGATTTTGTTGATATTGATACATGATTCTTTAGTGGGAGGCTATCATCCATATGGGCGGGAGGCTGACATCGATGTACAGGCAGAGCCCGGTGTTGTTCGAGACAAGGTTTTGGGACATGATGATTTATATCTGGGCCGTCTGGGCCGTTATTGCTATCATTGCCATTTCCGCGGCGTTCTAAGAACAGAAGGAAGGCATCCGGTTCCTCTATGGAGCGAAGCGGTGAAAGAAGAGAAAGCACAGTGCCTCTGACCCGGTGAAAAGAAAAAAAGGAAAACCGTCGCATCCTCTTTAGAAAGTGAGGAATTATGGGCGGTGTTGATGAAGAAATAAGAGCTATGTTTCTTGAAGACTGAGGTGAGCACGAGAAATGGACCAAGGCAATGGAAAATAGGGGTTTCAATGCGAGAGGGAGACAATTTGGAAACATTCTTATATTCTCATCCCATCGGGGTATTATCCGGGGACAAATATGCACTTCGTGCACTCGGGGATCGCGGATGCCTTACGCCGATGGTTCGGGAGTTCTACGCAAGCTTGAAGGAAAATCGGCGGGTTGACTCCGTGTGGAAACTTGATGATGGGAAAGCGGCCGTGTCACTCGACTCGATAGCGCTGCCTTACACTACATTCGCTGAGCCGGACCGACCATATCCACTTTCAGGCTATTGCGATTTGATGCCAGGTTGTTCACTGGGCTATGTGCATGCCGCTACCCACTGAGTGGATTTATGAAAAAGGGTCGTTCTGGAAAGCTAAAGCCGGAATATCTGCGATGAGCAAGATCATTCCTGATCAATTTGGCCAGAAGGGTTGTAGAAAAGTCTCCCGGCCCGAAACGGTCGAGTTGTTGTGCGAGGTTATGGCGGGAAGCGATTGACTATGCACTAGTCATATGGTGTGCAATGAGAGTTCTTACAATATTCGCGTGCGGCCGTATATTCAGTTTCCCTCACTTGTGGCCCAGTATTGTAGAAGCGGGGATGAGAGACGATTAAAGAAAGGGTATTACCTAGATTGGGCGAGATCACGAATAAGGCGAGGCCCGAGAGCGAGGCGGCATCCACTAGACCACGGCCCTCGGTGCCTTGATCTGCCATCGGGACCACTTCATCCACATTGCGGCACCATCGAGCACATAAGCCTTTGAGAAGAGGATGGAGCGGCGTATCAAGAAGTGGTTTAAGTGCATTCTCGGAAGCGAAGCGGTTGGATCGGCGATCTCTCGGACTTGAGGCCACATCTTTCAAGGAGAGCCAGCGATGGCGGATGCTACATCTCAGTTTGGGGAGAATCAGGAAGAATTAGATACGTGTGGACGGGCCGCGTTCTCTTACGATGAGGATGAGGGCAGTCTTGCATAGTTGTGTGGGGGCTGAACTAGGGCGGTGTTGGCAGTAGTTAGTAGACCTTAGCCATGTTATGCCCCTGACACCCATTTGATCTTTACCTTTTCTTTCATTTGGCCACGGTCATTCTGAGCTCTTAAACCTCTTTGATTCGACTTATGTTTCTTTATTCATTGACGTATATGATGGTTACATGTTCTATGTTATTTGATTGCTTACCTTATTTCGATCATTACAGTTCCTTGTAAGCATGACTGCCCATGTCTTAAATCCATAATTCTTATCGAATAACCAATTTTGTGTAGCCGAGTTATAATGTTCATTGTGTAGAATTAGTTTGGTCTAATTAGTCATGCGGTGCATACTAAAGTGGGAAAAATGTCCTATTCCATAAGCGCTATTTTGGGATTTTTGCAAAGCTTGGTATCTTAGCGCAGCATTGAAATTCATATTACCTAGTGGGTAGTTAGATCTAAATCTTGCCCCAGGGGACTAGCAAGATGCGGAATTGAAGTGTGATGAATACATTTGGTGATAATTATAATAGAATCTCTAGCACATTTAAAGCACAATTTACCCACGGTGGCATAGAAGCAGGGTACTTCCTAATTTCTTGTGTTTTGAGACATGCGGGTCTTCAGGGTTTAAAACGTAGTGCACAAGGATGCTTAGGAAGCCAATATGGCTAATGTGGGTGAGCAATTGTGAAGTCTGGGAACTCCGGTAAGCGAGGGAAAGCACCGGTGGACATCTTCTACCGGTGGAACTTAAAGTTCTCTCAGGGTACAGCTCTTTGGAAAATCTAACGATGGTGAAGTTCTACCGGTGGGAACTTAAAGTCTCCCGGTACAACTTCTTTGGAATCAACGGTAGTGAAGCTGGAGTGAGACTTAAAGTTCTCTGGGTGCGACTGTTTGGAAAATCAACGATGGTGAAGTTCTACGGTGGGAGCAGTTCTCTGCGTCTGTTGCATGAACTTCTTGGGGTGTCGAGGAATTCAATCGTGCGGTGCTCTCGTCGACAAACGAAAATGGGAAAATCACATTGGAGGTGGCTATAAAGGAGGACAAGTAATAGGGAGGGGACTTCACAGGGTTTAGGTTTTGATAGAATAAGAGTTTCCATTTTTTGAGTGGTACCTTGTAGATCCAGTTTGATTTCATTCTTTTAGAAGTTTTGGATTCAATAGTTTGTAATCTTTCGGCATAAATATTCAGTCACCTTTAAATCTTAAGCATTCCATATTCTTCATTCTCAGTTTTACAAGTTAATTCAATTTCTTCAAGGTGCTTGTTTTTATGATTAATTGTTCCTCGACTTTAATTGTTCATGTAAATTTTATGGGTTCAAACCCCGTCTTGGGATCCTCACGGAAACTCACCACAGATCAGGTAAAGTCCCTCAATTCTCTTTTGATCTTATTTGGATTGCTGTGTAATAACCACTTGTGTAAAGTTTATGGAAATCCTTAGTTGTTTTATTCTTGACAACGTTAACAAAATATCCTTGGTACACATTGTGCTTGATCATGAATGCAAGGCGGGGTTCGTTTTAATTGAGAACAAGTGTTTAGTATTACTCGATCATCTTTTATTTCCAAAACATTTAAAAGTCAAATCCTCATCAAAGACCATTTATCAATGGTTCCTAGATGAGTTTATAAAATAAGAGGTGGGACTTACGATGGAAATTGAGTGGGAACCTAAATCGGCAATTGTCTTTCTAGTTTAAAACATTTAACCAATCAATAGATTCGGCCCGAGCAACACAACATTACGATTCTCTTTTTAAATCATACTTTAGTGGGGAATAGCTCCTGTTGATCAACAAGTAAGACCGCTCCACGAGGGAGATGACACGTGGATTTCACGGTATTACAATGCTAGACGACCATAATTCCTACGCTTGGGAATAGAATTAGGCATACTAATCAGGACGAAGCAATGGTACTTTAGCTGGTTGGGGGCTGGTCTCTGTTGGGCCTTGGTTGCCTTTGCCCGGGCTGTGGGCTGGGTATTGGGGTGTGTTTTCTCTACTCGGGATGTGGGTGTGAGTTTTGGTTGTTTGTTGGTTGTTTCGGGCTGATGCCCTTTCCTTATAATTTTAGGGGAGGTGTTGTCCGATTTTCTTTTACCTCTTGGGCCTTGAGCTCGTGTATTCTTTTGGTTTGTGGGGCTTTGCCCTTTGGAAGTTATGACCCTCCCGAAAAATCTTTGCCTAAATGATCTCTCCTTTTTAACAATCTCTCGAGCTAGTTGATACTTCTTCAGTCATTGTCTTTCCTTTTGATTCCTTAGTTCTTTGGCTGCAGTATTGTGGTATCCTGATACAAGATCATAGGATCAATATGCTTAGCTATGACTCCTAAAATAATAAGATTCTCAGCCATCATAGCTTCCTTAGTTGGCTCGATCTTTGTCACATATTCGCTTCCATGATTGAATTAAGCGTACATGATTGCTTGATACTCCTCGACTAACAGCTACTCTGATGTAAAAACATATCCGGAGGTGGATTTCCTCAAAATCATCTATTGAAGTTAAATTAGAACATCTTGCTAGGGGGCAACTCATACATGCATGATAAACTAGCATATAATCCCTTGTTCTCCATAAGTAATTGAGTATATGCTTCATAGAGGTTCAATGTTCCCTACCTGGATTAGACCGATACCTACTCACTATTCCAACTAAATAGCATATATATGGTCTAGTACATAACATCACATACATAAGACTACCAACTCTTGGCTTATATAGTACCATGTATTATTCTTTTCAAGCGTCTTGGGACCTTGGTCCTAAGAAAGATTGATTCCATATCTAAAAGGTGTAAATCCTTTTCTTGGAATCTTGCATGTTGTACATAGATAATATGCTATCTATATAATTTTCTTGAAAAAGTGCAATAATCTTTTCTTTTTTTTCTATCTTATATTATCTTAATACCTAAAACATATTGCACCTCTCCCAGAATCTTCATTTGGAATTGAGTAGCTAAGTGGATCTTTACCTTAGAAAACATCTAACGTTTCCAATCAACAAAATGTAGTCACTATAAAATCGACAAAACCCCCTTTGTATCATGTTGCATCTTTACGTATTACCTGAGGTTCCTCTTTCATTTTAAATTAAAACCAAAAGACTTGATTACCTTATCAAAATGTTTGTTCCATGATCTCGATGCTTGCTTAAGTCTATATATGGACTTATGCAACTTGCATACCATGTGTTCTTAACCTTCGGTTATGAAACCATCTGGTTGCATCATATAGATGTTTTCTTCAAGATAGACATTAAGAAAGGCTGTTTTGACATCCATTTTTCATATTTCATGATCATAACATGCTGCAAGGGATAGAAGTATTTTTATGGACTTCATCATGGCCACTAGAAAGACCTCATAATCAAAACTTGGTACGGCTATAACCTTTTACCACCAATCCGACTTTATATGTCTCGCTTTTCCATCTACTTCTCTCTTTCTCTTACCTTTTTATTTTAATAATGGGACTGGCCTCTAAGGATAAATCTATAAGAGCTTGAGCAGTATTGGAGCATGGATTCTAATTCCGGTTTTCATAGCCTCTTTTGGCAGGAATCGCCAGCATTAATTGCTTTGTAATGCTGTGAGATTATCCTCATGTGACTCTTGGATTGTCAAAGATAATTCTCCCATCAACGTGAGCTTAACATGTGGTCTAAGGACCCTCCCATTACAACAAGGCATATTTGATGTATCAATATCAAGTATTTGTGGATGTGGATCAATAGGAACAACATTATCTTGGATACTCGAGGTTTCAATCATTTCCATCCATTCATTGATATCCCTAATTATGTGATTCATGATGTATCTTTTTCCATGAACTTGGAATTTGTACTCACAAATACCTTCATGTCAAATTTACTATAGAAATAGTAGCCCCTTGTACCTTTAGGATATCTAACAAATAAACACAATTTCTTCTTTGTCAACTTTTAGAACATTTGCTTTAATACATAGTAGGGACTTAGCCTCACAGCATGTGGATATGATAAATTGATTTTCAACCTATTCACAATTCATGGGTATCTTTGATATTAGTGGATGACACCGTGTTCAAAAATGTAAGTTGTTGTCTCTGAAGACTCTATCCCTCCCAGGATAAAGTAATCTGGAAAAAACTGTATTGGCCTTATCATGTATGGGAATTGGTTTTCTTCTTTTTGATACTTCATTTTGTGGGTTATTAAAGCATATTTAGATAAAATCCCATGTCCTTGAGAAGAAGCAGTTACATAAACATGTACTCTGCCTCTACAGTTAGAGCTGACGTTAATCATCTTCTAATTGTTTCTCGGTTTAGCGTAAAATTATTTGAATTTATCCAAGGCCTCAATTTCTTCTTCCTTCTTACACATATTCATATCTTGAGTAGTCATCGGTAAAGTGATGGTACTCATCACCTCTGCGTAACTTCAATGGCCACATGATGTATCAAATCGAAACATCCCTCAACTCTAACTCCTTTGGTAGTGTAAAACCCGGGAAAATTAGAAATTTTCAATAAAAACATCAAAATAATAATAATAATAATAATAATAATAATAATAATAATAATAATAAATAAATAAATAAATAAATAAAAAGTACAATAATGGTTCGGGGCTTTGTAAAAATTCTCTCGATCTCGGATGATGAAGCGGGCTTCACTTGGATTTGGATAGATCTCGTAGTGGAACATTATAAATTTTCGTTGGTCAGGCAGTCGAGATTTTCCACACGGTTTTGAGAGTAACGGCGTCTAAATGACTCAGGACTAAATTTTTTATGATAATGTCGAGGATTAGAAACAGCAGTTAAGTTTGTTCAAATAAATTGAACTTGAGCAGGAGCCAGAAAATAAATTGTTTCAGGGATGGAATGGATCGAAGCCGAATCGCGTGGCACACATGGTGCTTTAAAGGCACTTATCAGCAAGCTAAGTTAGACAGTGGGGAAAATGAGGGGAGAGAAAGTGGGTTTTCCACTTCCTTAAGTCTGAAGTAGAGAGGGTGTAGAAGAGCGAAACTCAGCTTCTCTCTAGTCTATGAGATCAAGACATTAGTCTTCCATGGCCAAGGTTTAAGTAGATGCTGCAGTGGGGGCTACGCGTGGATACCAAAACTCGAGTTTCGCCAAGGTTTTTCTTGAAGGTTCGGAAGTGAAAGCTTTGGGTTGAGTGTTCGCGGGAACTTCCTGGAGGTGATTGCTCTTGCCTCAGAGTGGGTTTCTACCACTCTAGTTATTTCATCATGGGATGTTCAATGGCCATTAGGTTCAGCCACCCCAGCATGAGATAAAGGCTGTTTGGAAATGTCTTTGTTGACAATCGAAAACCGATTCTTGGTCTTTTGGTTGAGGCCCGTCGTCTCGAGATGATTATAGATCTAAATATTTTGAGGTTTATAAACTGAATAGAAACTATATGGTGGTACAGGCTGGGATTGATTCACGGCCGGTCGAGACGGAAAGGCACCACATGAAATTCACAGAAATTTCACGAGATCCTGATTTCTTTGAGCCTAAAGTGGGGATGGTGTGTGAAAATTTTGCATGGTTGCAAGAATACTAGCGAAATTCGCAACCTGCCAAATTTTCACAGCCTTATCATGAAATAAGCAACCACTAGTGAATGGCATTTGATGCAAAAATTTGATTTATTTATGTCTTTTTTCAAGGCTTCACCTATTGAACAATCTCTAAGCGAAGTTTTCTGACGTTTTGTTTGATTGGTTCCTTGCTTTGTGTGTTGAATATCTACTTTAATTAGTATATGATTTTTATTATATCATTCTTTGGAATTGAGTGATATCTTAGTTTGAAATTATTAGTAAGAATCAATTATTATTCTAATGGTTTAAACTTGTGATGTATTTGTTTATAGTTTCAAAGATATTCACATACAAAAGCAGTTATAAATTTCATTTGTGGTTATGGATATCACAATTATTTAGTGCAATGTAAGTCATTTCTTGATTGGTGATGACTTGTAGATGTGATATATGTAATATAATATGTTGACATGTATGGTGTTGGAAATTGTGTCTTATTAAATATGATTGTCAAATTCCATGGATGTGTATTATGGTTGAAATATCATATAACATATCATATAGTAAGCTTGATATAACATATAAGTAAACATCTTAATTTACCTTCTGCAGTTATTGTTACATTAAATGGAGTGCGTGTACATGGTCAACAGTGTTCAAATCTGTTCTTGGTGATTGTTGGTGAGATCGGTACTTTGGACTATAATACCGGAGTCTCACCAGTTTTTCATACTGAATAAAGTTGATTTATGGTGATATACAGTTAGTTGGATAAAGTTGTTTTTATGGGGAGGTGTCAATGCTTTGAATAGCGTACAACCAGAGACATCAAATGCTTTGAATAAACAGAATTTATAGAAAGATTATCCTTTAACTTGAATAAATTTATTTATGGAGGATGTCCGTGCTTTGATAAAGCTGTTTGTAGGAGGAACGTCGATGCTGAATAAGTGGTTTATTAGGATTATCTGTGCTTTTAAGTCATAATTTAATTACAGATAAGCTCTTTATGGAGATTGTCCAATGCTTTTGAATAAAGTTGTTTATCGGATATTTCCCAATGCTTTTGAATAAATCTATTTATCAGAGATTGTCGATAACGAATATCAGTTGTTTATGGAGAATTGTCTGTAGCTTGAGTCGATTGTTTATGGATATTGTCGATCTTTGAATAAGATTGTTTATCGAGATTTATGATATGAATAAAGTTGTTTATGAATAAAACTATTTATCGAGAGATGATAAATGGCACTATTTGGTCTTATTTTGCTCGGAGATTATCAATCTTTTGAATAAAAGTTGTTGTAGATTTTCATGGCACGATCATGATTTATCGAAGGATGTCAATGGGGTTTTAAAGCACAAAAAAAAAAAACTTGTTTGGATAATAGGTCATTGATTGAAACACCAATGACAAGTTTTTACATTGTGGCATAAGCATGTGTGAGATGGGTGAGGACTGTGTTAAAGGCATGGTGGGTGACACTTCATTCATGGCATGTAGGCATTCCAATGTAGAGCGCATTTAACTGAGATGTTTGATTGTGTGAACATGGCATTTACATATCAATTTTATGAGTGAGTCAGCTCTATGGGAGTTTACCTTACTAGGCACATTCGCTCACACAGTGCATTAGGACCCTTTTAGGTACGAGGGAGCATGAGGGTGGGTGGTGCTCCTCAGGGTGCGATTATGAAGAAAGCCCAGAGTTATGGCTTGTGATTCATTTTGTAAGAAGCATGGAGCAAAACTAGTTCTAGCATATTTTGTGTAAGAATTGTAAAAAACAACTGGAACAACATGATTCCCTGATTTGTAATATTTTTAAGAGTGTTGTAATTAAACTCTTGAGGACTATGGTAATTAGTCCTGTACATTCTATAGTGTGGATGAGTGGGCCCAGTTAGGCCACTTTCACTCATAATTTGACCTAGTGAGGTCATTGTATTATATTGGGCCATGTTCTTGGGTTTTGTACGGGTTGTATTTTAGGTGAAGCAAAGTCTGAAGACTGCATCCGATTTTCATTAAATGCATTGATTCCCAAAAAAGGGGACACGATGGTGTGGTGTCGCGTTACCCGACATCCACGAGTCTTCCGCGGTTTGACGGGTTGTCAATCGACCCCCGGGTTTTGGGGCGTTACAACTTGGTATTAAAGCATGGTATCGAATGCCATGGCTCAATAGGCCAAGTCTAAGACATGTGGTTATAGTATGGGAAGCAGGTTTTGAATGCCTAGGCTCGGTGTCACGATATTGGCGTCATAGCTTATATCGGGAAATAGATATGTGATTACCTAGGAAAGGATGGAGCGTGGGTTTAGACCATTTGCATGGTGTACATTTCCATGTTATGTGGTACATGATTGTGATTGCATGATTGTGTGTTACAAATTGCATGAATTATATACATGGTAGAATGTATATAGGAAAAGATGAACACTAGGGTTAGAAAAATAACCTTATGAGTTCGGAAAATGGATGAACGTAATAGTTCAGGATGTTTATGTCTATTAGTGGTTGGCATGTGCACTGCTAAATAGATAATGAGAGAAATCTCAATATGGGCTTAGAGGTTGAAACCTTGGAAAAGCCATTGAATGTGAATTCTCCTCTAAGAACAAGGGTGAGTGTTGATAGTGCCGGGATTATGAGTTAAAGAATCAGGATTCTTCACTATGGACCTAAGGGTCATGGACATATCGAGTTTGAGGTCTTCACCAGGATAGACTAGTTAATGACACGAGTCATCATTAATTTGTGATCGTAAGAGTTACCCTTTGCACACGAGATGGTGCTTGTTTTATATTTCGAGGATAAGCATGGTCTTTCCCCGGGCGATGTATGACTGCGAATGTGCAGGCGATTGATGGAGTTGGCTACTTTGAAGTCTTACCACAGAGGGCGAGGGTGAGACGGGGTTTGAGTCTACCTCGAGTAGTTTGCAGTACGGGGATGTTTTTAGGACGATCTCAGGGATTACCTCCTTGAGGAGGTGGGCTTCATCAATGAGGCTACATACTCTAATGCGTCGCCAATTTCTGTGACTCAGCATAGGATGGGGCCAGGTTGAGTTGCGAAGCTGAGGTCGGATCTGAGGAATTTATTTTGGACAAAGGTTTTATTAGACCGAGCACTTCACATAGGGCACTCTAGGTTACGTTTTGCGAAGAAAAATGATAAGACACACTTAGGTTCTTTGATATCGGCGAGTTGAGCAGTTACGTCGAGAATCAATATCCTTTACTAAGGATTGATGATTTGTTTTATCAATTAAGAGGGGCACCAGTCTACTTCAAGATAAATCTCTGTACCAGTTATCATCAGTTGAGATTTAGGGAGGCGGATATCCCTAAGACAATGTTTAGGACACGGTGTGGGCATTCGAGTTATGATGATGCGCTGGTTGTGATGCGCTAGCGTATTCATAGATCTCATGCATAAATTATTCGACCCTATGAATCGGTTGTTGTGGGTTTTTTTTATGACATCTTGATCTACTCCAAGTCTGAGGAGGAGCATAAGGATCATTTGAGGATTGTTTTCTAGGCCACGAGGAGCATCGTTATGCGCGAGTTCGGTAAAAGTGCGAGTTTTGAAGACTGCGGGGGTGAATTCTTGGGGCACGTGGTGTGACTTGGTGTGTCATTGTGGACCGGAGAAGGTTGAGGCAGTTGGGTTGGAAGAGAGATCAGTCAGTCTTTGAGATCCAGTAGTTTCTTGTGGTTACCAGTCTTCTGGGAGATTCATTGAGGACTTCTCGACTTGTTGTGCCTATGACTAAGGTGGCCGGAAAGGAGTTAGGTATAGTGGGAGGACAGGTGTGAGGGCATTCTAGGAATTAAAAGGAGGCTTACTTCAGCTCCTATTACGATAGTCAAGAATGAGAGCGAGTACCTGGTGTATTATGATGCCTCGAGGACATATTAAGGATGCGTTTGATGCGGTCGAGGCGGGTGGTAACGCTTATGGTTCTGGCGGCTAAAGAAGAATCCACGGCGGAATTACCTGTCATGACATAGTTAGCGACCATAGTCTTTACCTTAAAGATTTGGTGCCACTATCTGTATAGTGAACAGTTTGAGGTATTCTCAAACTACAAAAGTCTGAAGTATATCTTTACACAACGGGACCTCAACATGAGGCAAAACAGGTGGATGTAGTATCTGGAGGATTATGGCAACTTACTTCGCAATCACGATAAGGCAAACGTGGTGGTTGATATGCTGGTCGGAAGTTCTGAAGTCTTGCGGTTAATGTAGCTTCAGGAATGATCGCTGGCGTAGGCGGTCAGGGTTCTGATACGTTGATCGGTCTGGGGTACTTTAGGAGTCAATTGGTAATGCCATCACGTGTTAGTGATTTGATCCCGAGGCGGGGCGGTAGAGATAGTGTCCATCATGTATCGAGATGCGGTCGGTGCGGGTGATGTTTGGGCCGTTCGCGAATGGGATCGCGGTATAGGGGGGCCCGGTTGTGGGTTCAGTTGGCCAGTCGAGAGAGAGATCCTCGGGGAGTTCCATTGCTCGATTTATTTGTGCATCCGGTGTACGAAGATGTCTGCGTCGCTGTCGCCGACATTACTAGGCGGGATGAAGAGTGAAGTTGAGTTTGTTGAAGCCCGATGTCTCACCGTGTTAGCGGGTAAAGTTGAAACACCCGAAGGCGGTAGGACTCTCGGCCATTAAAGGCGACAAAGTGCGATGGAAGCGTATCGCGATGGATTTTGGCGACTCACTTGCCGCGGACATAGTGACGATGCGGTGTGGTGATATTGGACTGACTCACTAAGTCGGCACATTTTACGGTAATGCGGATGACGCTTCCACGCGAGAATTCTGGAGGTTATACATTGAGAGATTGTCGGTTACATGAGTGCGAATCTCTGTCGTGTCGAGCAGGGATCGAGTTCTGACTCACTTTTGAAAGAGTTTCTGAAACGTGACGGTTGATGATGGCGTTGCTTTTCATCCGGGACATATGGCGGTCGGAGAGGGTATCTGGGTTTAGAGGACATCTTTGCGAACATTTTGTCCACTAGATCTTAAGGGTAGTTAGGAGGAGCATTTTCTCTTAGTGGAGTTTTCCTACAACAAAAGTTATCAAGCGAATATCATAAGATGGCATTCACAGCAGGGCATAGCTGGGGCCGATGATCTTTGGTTGTTGGGCGGTGAGAGAGAGGTCAGTCGTGGGTCAGGTTGATTAAACGCCTACGAGAGGAAGGTGGATTTGGTATAAAAGCGTCTTCTCAAGGCTCAAAGTCAGTAGAAGAGCTACGTCAACACTCTAGAGTTTGAGGTAGGTGATCACGTCTTCTTGAAGGTGATGCCTAAGAAAGCAATGGTCAGGTTCGGTAAGCGGGGTAGTTTGTCGTCTAAGATACATTGGAGTATAAATATCTTTAGAGAGGGTGAGTAGCCGGTTCGCGTATCGGTTAAGCATTCTGCGGGATTCGATGTGCGAAGTATTCAGTATGCAAATGCCGCGGGAAATGCACTCCATATCATTTCAGTAGTGAATTGGAGGCTGACTTGCCAGATGCGGATGGGACCTTCGAGGAGGGACCTATGCGTAGTTAGATAGCCAAGATCGGGTTTCTGACGTGGCCCGTGAGGCTAGTGAGAGAGGTGTTGTGGCAACAAGAAAGGAGTCGGAAGCGACATGGGAGCCTTCGAGACACGATCTTGTGCAGATCTCACTATTTGTTGAGATGAAGGTACATGGTTTAGTAATTAAATGTTAAATGACTATTGCATATGCATGTGATTGTATGCATGTGTGTGTGGAAATTCCGGGCAGCATTCTTTTAAGGGAAGAAAATGCTTAGGGAAAATTAAATTTCGAAAAATGGAAAAATAATAATAATAATAATATCAATAATAATAATAATAATAATAATAAATTGTCGTAATAGTTAGAAAACAAAAATTAAATCTCGGATAATGGCTTGAACGTCGTTGGATTCATCATAATCCCAGTTCTGTAAAAAAAATTGGTTAAGTCTGAGACCATCGGTTTTCATGATTTTCGATGCAGTGTCTAGTATTTCATGGGACGAGATTTTTCGAAAATAAGGATTAGGAAATATCGCTGAAGTTAAAGTTAAATTTTAAAATAAATTGAAGCTTTGAGCATGTAAATAAATTATTTCGGTAGGGACGGATGGATCAGGCGAGATCGCGCTGACACGTGAGCCTTTCATACCTTCCCAATTTCATACCTTCAGCCACTGCCTCCACAGGGGGTTGTATCACTGGTTTACCGTCAACTCTTGTTGGAGCAAAATATTCAAGTGAAGATTTGGGCCCAGAATTGGCAGTAAATAGTGACTTCCAGCTCCTTTAAGAGATACAGGAGCTGAAAATCTTTTTTGTCTTCTCCACTCCAAGGTAGGATTTCTCTGGGCGAGTCTGGACTGTTCTAACATCCTCTATAAACCCAATATTGCCCGACACGGAATTGGGACCATAAAGCTGCTCACTTGACCAAGACGGACGACCATTGGAAACATACCCATCTGCTGCCTTAGATTTATAACCAGATTCTGTGGATTTACATTTCATCCCATTTTCCGGCGACATCTAAGTGCCATCCTTCCCGAATCTACCCCATAGGATTTCCCTTTCGTTCAGTTTCATAACAACTTCACCGCTCTCACGGTAGGACCCGACGGCCGGCTGACATCAACTGGATCTGGACCACCAAATACACAACCTTCCCTGATTAGACCCGAAAACCCAGACGCCACAGTAGGTTGTTCAATCCCGCAGGCTGTACCAACTTGATTATGTCGTCTGAAGTGACACCGTGTGAATCTAAGCGCTGATCTTTTTCGGGCCTGCACTCCTTGGTTAAGTTGTCCAATACCCATCAGAGCCACCCCATCAGGGCTTGTTCACTAAATGTGTTTAAACCACTCCTGACGATGGTTAGTATAACGAGTCGGAGTACCCCGCTGCGCATGTTCACTCCAGATAGTATTACCGGAATCTGGACCCCTATGACCATACGGTCGGCCCAGACTGTCCAACAGCTTGTGTCTCCCCGGCACTGCATCAATTATGAACCACCTTTGCTGCCATCGTCGTCGTCAGAAAACCCACCCTTGGTCCCCTCGCCTTCTTTCCCCATATCAACCTGGATCCTTTTGGGTTACCGATCCTCTCTCGAACTTTCCAGAAATTCCGAATGGAGCCACCGTAAGTGACCCCTCACTCCGGTCTCCAATGACTCCATCAGCTCCAACATCTACCCTCCCGAATGGATCTATCTGCACAAACTCGGAAGGTCAGGTTGGTGGACATCTGCCCGGAGAAGATGACCCACTTCTTCAAATTTGGCATCAGCGCCCGGACTACCTACCTATTTTTGTCAGGTTTGAGTCGGACGGCAGCAGTTCCCCATAGTCCTCTGCGTGGGTTTCCCATCTGTTCCCCGGAGCAAACCCCATTCAGTGATCACTGGTCTCCCGTAGTGGAGAAACGGACGAGTCCACCATACGGGACTCATATCGTTACCAGATCGACCATTCTTCCGACTCACAAAATCGTTTTTGAGCACAGTGAGACTACTACTGCCACCTAATGGATTTTGTTTTTATTGCCCACAAAGTTCAGCACTCTATTCTTCCAGCCGTCACCACTATAGTCGCCAGAGAGCATTTTTTCACTATGGGTTAGGCAGCTTACTCCATCTTAAGCTAAGTTATTTCAAAATGGAGACGAAAAGGGGAAAAGGAAATTGGTTTTAACTCCAGTAGTGCGTGAGAAGAAGGTGTAGAGAAATTTCCGGCTTCTGATCTCGAAGTCAGGAGTGTCGATCTTCAACCGGGCGGAAGGTTCAATAAAGTCTTCGGCGGTATGCGAGAAACCAAAACTCGAAGTTTCACGGGTTTTACCGTGTAGAAGGTTGAGAGTCAAAGCTTCGGGTTCGGGAAGTGTTGAGTGGAACCACCAGACATTCATTCAATGCTTTAGGAGTAAAGTTCTAACACTCTGGTTATTTCATGCTTGGGTGTTCAATGGCCATTGGGTTGAGCTGTCGTGAAATTTGGTTCAAAGGCAATTTGGACTATGTTGTTGACAATCGAAAGACTAGTTTCTTGGTATGTTTTGGTTCCCGGGACTGCCGTCTCGGGATTGGTTATGGGTCTAGGTGTTTGAGACTTTTATAAGCTTGAGTAGAGCATATGGTGTTTGGCAGGATTGGTTCACAATATTAGGACGGAAAGGCACCCTTAAAAATTTTAGCTTCAAGTGAGAGATCCCGATTTCGTAAGCCTGCGAAGTCAGAATGGTGTCAAAAAATTTATGGATTCTTGAAATTTTGTGTGACTCTCTGAAGTAGGGGTTGCGAAAACTTCGTGCAAAATCAACGGAGTTAAGCTTGGGACATTCTCTTTCGTCAACTTCTAAGTTGTCCAGCGTTCTTGCAGAATCTGTGGAAAGAATCTTTGAGTTTAGAATCTAGCAGCATGCCATTTGTGGCATTTGGTATCATAATTTTCTTATGCTCTTGTCAAAGAGCTACATTGAACGATCTCTTATTTTATGGGTATTTTTGTGGCTTACGGTTACCATGGCCTCTGTGTGTGATATCTCTATGCCATAATTAGTATAACTGATTGTAGTATATCATTTCTTGATTGAGTGGGTATATCTTGGTGAAATTAATGTGGAGATCAAATTGTGTGTTCTAATGGTTTGGCTTGTGATGTGTTTGTGTTTGAACAGGCGTTACATGGCTTAGTTGTATATTTATGGACAGTGTCATGTTAAGCCTAAGCTATCAATGTAAGTCATTGCTTAATTGGTGATGAAACATAGATAATATGATATATATGTGTATAGTATGTTGACATGTATGGTAATGGTTTATTTGGAAATTGTACTTGTTGAATTGATATGATTGTCCAAGATGATGATGGATATTATAAATTGGTTTAAAATATAAATATCGCGCTCATCATATATAACGATATAACATGCAATGGCGTCTTCATTGCGTATGCGAGACATTACATTAAATGGGTTACATGTATATGAATCATTATTCATCGTTAACTGGTGAGTGAGGATGGTGAGAACGGTGCTGGACTATTCGGCAGATCTGGAGTCACATTCATATCTTTGAATAAAGTTGTTTATCGGTTGTCAATGCTAAATAAAGTTGTTTATCGGAGGGTGTCGATGCTTTATTGGAGTTCGCGATGCTTGAACTATGAATTTATCGGAGGGTGTCGAATTTAAACTTTGAATAAAGCCATTTATCGGAGAGATTGTCCGCGCACGAATAAAACTTTATATCGGTGTCGTAGCTTTGAATAAATTTGTTTATCAAAAAGACCCTCAATACTTTTGAATAAAGTTGTATGAAATTGTCAATCTTTTTGAATAATGTTTTTTATTGGGGTATCAATGGCTTTGATCAGGATGTGACACATAGAGGGTATCGATAACTTTTAATAAAGGTGTTTATGGAGGTGTCATTCTTTGATAAGGTTGTTTATGGAGGTGTCAGATTACAGATAAGTTGTTTATCGAGTTTGTCATCTTTTGAATAAAGTAGTGTGGAGATTGTCCAATATACTTTGATTAAAGCCATTTATCGGAGGTGTCGTGTTTTGAATAAAATTTGTTTATGGTGTATCGATGTTTTGAATAAAGCTATTTATAGGACTATAGTGCTTTTGAATAAAGTTGTTTGCTCGGAGATTGTCAGTAAGCTTTGATTAAATTGTTATCGAAGTGTCAATGCTTTAAATAATGTTGTTTATCGGAGATTGTCCAATGGCTTTGAATAAAGCGGTTTATCGGAGGATGTCCAATGAGTTTTAAAAACAAAAAAAAAAGAAAAACTTTTGTTTTAGATAAAGGGTCATTGAGTGAAACACCAATGACAAGTTTTTACACTTGACATAAGCATGTGTGAGGGGGAGTCGATGGGGCTGAAGTTAAAGGCATGGTGGTGACACTTCATTTTATGGCATGTAGGCATTAGGTGTAGAGCTGCATTTACTTGGAATGTTTGATTGTCTGTGAACATGGCGTTCGCATGTGAAGCAGGTGGTAGGCTCACGTAGGGGGTTGCTAAAGGCGTGCTCTTCGTCGTGGGACCCGCTTTCAAGTACGGGGGTATGCGGATTGGACAAGCGCTGTTTCGAGACGCGTTATGAAGAGCTAGGAGTTGTGGGCATGAATCGTTTTGTAAGAAGCTTAGAAATAGCCCAAGTTCTAGCTTGTATTTGTGTAAAAATTAAAACAGTACTTTGGAACAACCTTGATACATTTGTAATATTTGTAAGAGTGTTATAATTAAAGCTGCGGGGGTATGGTATTGATCTTATTCATTACTGTAGTGTGGATGAGTGGGCGATTAGGCCCGCTAATGTGTTGGACCCTAGAGAGGTCGTTGTATTATATTAGTAGAGTTGCGGTTTTGTATGGTTGTATTTTGGGTGGGGCTCCCCCGTCTGAAATGAGGCTACATCGGAGTTTTACGTTAAATCGTGGTCAGAAAAGGGGCCTTTGATAGTGTGGTGTGCAGTTGCAGAGCGCTCTGAGTCTTCCTTGGGTTGACTGGTTAATCGTTGACCCTCCCCCGGGTTTGGGGCGTCATAGGTAATGAGATATCTTGGTATTTTACTTTTTGAATCCACGATTATGGCCGTGGTGTGTTGGTTACAGATTGAAGTGACGATGGCCTGACTCATAGTCTTTTTATTCTTTTCAGATTTATGTGACTAATTATTTTCTCCTTGAGAGTTCGATTGAGACAGGCTAATTTTCATTACAATGAATTTTTCACATTATTAACTTGAATCACAACAATCAGTTTATATAAATCATTCATTAATGTACTCATGTAACAGCATTTTCTTGGTCTTCATAATTTATAGAAAATTAAATTAAAATTCTTTGGAATCGCACAAATAACATTAATGAAAGCTACAACTAATATACCATAATATGAATGATTGATGCTAGCGGAAAGAATACAAACATATTATGTAGAGAATCAAAGTGTGTCTTTTATTATGTGTTCCATTTACTGGCATAAGACATGTATAATTATATCTTGATTGCCTAATAGTACCATAATATAACACTTAAAATTACACATCAGTACAACCAGATAACTTCCATGAGAACTTGCTATTCCTGAATTGGTAGGTCAGCTTACGAGAAGTTAATAGATGTATAATCTAATCGATCTAAAGATCGCCATCAGTAGACTAGGTGAGTGGACTTATTAACTTGGCCTCTTGGAAAATAAATAGGAATGTTTAGATAGTTTATTATTTTCTTTCCAATTTAAGTGTATCTTGTGGCGATCTTAATTAAAATTCTTTAAATAAAGAAGAATCTCAACTTTTGGCTAGTTACTCTCAGCAAAATGTTGATAACTAGTAACCATAAGGGAGTCTCTTAACTAGGATCCTCACTTGTTGTCGACTTTAGGTTGATCAAAACATGAATCCCAGCCTACTTTGATTGGAATGTATTGTGCTTCCTAAACCTTCCACTTTGTATTTTAAAAACTAAGTGTTTAGAGTTATGTATGATCTGCGTATTCTTCATTAATCCCAAATTAATCTCTAAATTTCTTTAATTTAGCAAATTTCTATAGTCAAACTAATTCTAGAATAAACACTATAAACATACTAGATATAATTTTCTTGAACATGTAAGTTGTTTACTTTAATTTAATAATTTAAATACCTTAAAACAACAACCGTCTTGATTAAATCCATCATTTATTAATAAATTAAATTATTTATCTATTTAACATTTTATCTATTATGAATAAATCTGTTGAAATATAATTTAATTCTAATATTAAAATGCCTTATCTATTTAACATTTATAAATCTTCCTAAAAATAGTAAAATTTCTCTTAATAGTGATTGTTATCACCTTAACAATTATCTATTATAAAGATCAATCTTGTTAAAAAATAATTTAATTTCTAATAATAAATTAAATTACTTATCTATTTAACATTCATAAATCTAGTTAAAAATAATTTAATTCATCATCTCAGAATTTATTAAAATTAATTCATCTAGGATTTTTCTTAATGTACAAAAATAATCCAAAATTAGTTAAGCAAATAATTACAAACTGTTCAAGCAGGCAAGATAGAGAAAGGAACCATATACTTTAATTAAAATGCTTCTCTTCAGCAGTTTGTGCATGAAGAATTACATGAAGCATACTATTCATAACAGGATTTGTGCATGAACAAATCGACCACAGTGATAACGAAGCGGATCCACATTGACCTATGTGATATCTTGAGACTGACTCTAGTTTGACCTTTCATGCATGACAAAACAAATATTTTTATTAAAGAATACTATTTAATCTATTCATGAACAAATATCAAATCAATAAAAAATTATTATTATTATTATTAGATATTAAATTATGAAATCTAAGATTTAGATATGGAAATCGAAGCCAGCTTTAATACCAAATGTTGGAATCCTGACACATCTATCTAGAAATCTATGATTTAAGCAATACAAGATAAAGGTAAACTACATACCTTGGAATGTAACTAATCTCTGAATGCTGGTAATAACTAATTTCAAGTGCTTGTGTAAATTGGTCTCAAGAACAATCCAACACCTTTTTGCTTTTAGATTTATGACATAGAGAAATTCTCTTTCCATCTTAAATTAGTCTGTCACACTAAACCTAAATATAATGTTATATATATAATAGGGTTTAGTAGGTCATTGAATCCACTTAGATACTTAGGCTTATAATTAGACCATATAAGTTCAATGGTTCAACTTAATTAAAACTATAATTTGTGTATCTAGGCTTGGATTACAACAGTTCATCAAGCATTTCGGCCTGAAATATCGAATGCACATGAGGAGGTTTTCAAAATGAACCAAGGAGGGTCAAGAAAGCTTTGAAGCTATCAAAAGAAAGATGACAACCGCCCCGGTTCTAACACTTCCAAATTTCAGCAAATTATTTAAATTAGATTGTTATGCATCAAATGTGGGAATTGGAGCTGTTCTAGCCAATAAAGAAGACCCATCACTTTCTTTAGTGAAAAGTTGAACAATGCAAACGAAGCATTCCACATGAAAAAAAGTTCTATGTAGATCATTTGATATCTTGGTCATTGGAATCACTACTTGTTGCTGAGGAGTTGTATATTCATATCATAAGCATTAAAGTACTTAAGCACTCAATACAAGCTAGGTGCTCGGCATGAAAAAATGGAGTGGTAGAATTCAGCTGACTTTTCAATTTGTTCGTAGAAACATAAATATGAAGCCCGATTGAACAAGCGACATAGGCATTAGTCGGAGGCACGCTTTGTTAGATGTTATGCAATCTATAGTGGTTGGTTTGAGATTGTTAAATACTTTATGAAAATAATGATTATGATTTTGGCAATCTTTTGAAAGCTTGTTTAAGTGGACCAAAGATCCATGATGGCTATCTTTTCAGGGGTAAATAACTGTATTCCAAATTGCTCACTTAGAGAAGCCATAATTCGGGAGGCTCATGGTGGAGGGCTTGCTGGATACTTTGGCATAGATAAAACATTAATTCTAGTGCAAGAAAAAATCTATTAGCCCAAGCTTGTACAACATGTTGAGAAGATTGTGGTAGGTGTGTTACTTGTCATAAAGGCCCAAGATGCATGGAAGCGATCTTTGGTGTATTCTCCTCTTCCAATTCAGTAAGACACCATGAGAGATGTGAAGTGAAATTCATTGTGACGAGAACTCAAGAGGTAAAGATTCAATTTTAGGGGTAGTGGACTGGCTCATTTTGTTTCTTGCAACAACACTTTAGATGCTACTCATGTTGCTGATCTATATTTCAATTAGATTTTTAAGCTTCAAGGCATTTCAAAATCCATCACTTTTGATCGTGATTCAAAAATTTTAAGTCACTTTTGGAGACCTCTTTGGAAGAAGTTGGGGAAATAGCTTCGGTTGGTTCATCTGTAGCCTGGATAAGCTGAAGTTGTTAATAGGTCTTTAGGTGCTGCTTAGAAGCTTGGTGAAAAAGAATGTTAGAAGATAGAAGCTTACTACCTTATGTTGAGTTTGTTTACAATCGGATTACCGCAAGTCAAACTACTGGTGTTCTCCTTTTAGTAGTTTATGGTATGAATCCTACACAAGTCAAACAAATTCATCTTACTGATCACTTTAGTAGGAAGCTAATGAAAAGAGCTAAATTCATCAAAAACTTTGAGCAAATGAGAGACAAAATTTTGAAGCAAACCCAAGAATCTGAGAAAGCAATGGATAAACTACTTGAAAGAAAGTTATGTTTAAAGAAAGAGATGCGAATGGATTCATTTGAAAGAAAGGTTTCCAAATATAGGAACACGAGCGTCGAGGCGATCTTGCGGAATCGGTGCCGTGGGCTGCGGGGGAATGTACATAGGTATCACGATCACGGTCGGTAGTGGCCGGTGGCGGCTGAGTCGCTGGGGTACCCATGATACCGAGAAGGCGTCGGCAACAGTGTGTGGTGTTCAGACGGTGCCGGAAGATTGGGAGTCGTTGATGTCAATCTAGCTTAGTGTACAGGGACCCGATCTCAAGAATGGGGTTATTGGGGTTCCTTTCGGTGGTCGGTGGTTTGGGTATCACACACGCGTGAAGCCGGGCGAGTAGGATTAGACGGCATTCTTTGTCGATGGAAATTATTGGGTATGGCTCAAGGGCATGGCTCAAGAAGTGGATCAGGTTCAACATAGTGGAATATTCACGTCTTGTCGGGTAGTGGTTGATCTTTTCGATTGGTTATGCTGGCGATCCTGCGGAGCTCAAATTCTTTGTGGTTCCCTTTGGGTTGTTCCATTTGATGGTTTAGTTCTTATGCTTGGTTTTGGGCTTGTCTCTTTACATATGACCGGGGTGTGGGCGGGGTTTGGTTTTTATCTCCTTTGCCAGGGTGTGGCTTGATTTTATTTGGTTAGTTTATGCATTTTGGCACATCTGTGCGGTACGATATGGTTTAGCTGTGCCGGGTTGTGGGTTGAGTGGTTTCTATGGGTGTTTCCCTTAGTTAGCTTGCATTGCATGTGGCTGGTGGGCTCTTATTTTGTTTTCCTTGTTGCACATGTTTGGTATTGGGGGGTTTGGTTCATCTTTTGCAGGTTGGGCTCGGTTTGGTTTTCTCCTTGACTAGGTTGCCTGTTGACCTGTATGTAGGTCTGGTTGGTTGCTGATGGTCTTTTGTGAAGTGGTTGTTGCGGTCTCCTCCTATTGGGGTGGATAGCCTTAGTTTTTCAAGTGGTGCTTGTATTGAAATTTATTTGCCTTTCGTTTATGTTTTAGGGAGAGTCTTTGTCGGAATTCGTTTTTCTGTTGCCTTCGGCTTCTTGTAATGTTCTACATTGTTTGTTGGGCTTTGCCCTTTTGGAATAAATTCTTACTTATCCAAAAAAAAAAAACTTCAGCCCCGGGAAAATGGAACTTTTAAGATTATTCAGAAGATTAATGACAATGCTTACAAAGTAGAGCTTCTTGGTAGCTATGGGTTCAGCAACTTTCAATGTCTCAAATCTTTCTCCATATGAAGATGATGAGCTAGGAGCTGAGATGAGTCTTTTTCAACAAGGGAAGGCCAGTACACTTGACGACCAAAACTAATATGAATTTATCAAATAAAAGCCCTGATGAGTCTAATTTTGGGTTGATGGTCCATGGAAGTACTCAAGGCCCTGAAAACTTGGTTTTTGACCAACCACTATTTATTTAATGTTTCTTCTAACCATGTGTAGTTGGTAAAGAAACATTGGAAATTGGTGCCTCCTCATCTTTAGTATTCAAACCTAGTTTAAATACATTCATTGTGGTTTGTTTTAGTGTATGTGCTTTATTGGAACCCTATTTCGTTACCGCTTTTCCTATTCTTGGATGGATGTTCCATTATAAGGCATGGAAAGCAATTTTGAAAGGATCTTTGTTTGTGATGCGTTATTTAGATTTCGAAATTCAATCTTTGTGATTGTCTCTCTTAGTTTATTATCTCTTGGGTGAATTCCCTTTAATGGTGAGTTAAACCAAATTCTTATCTTTGGAGTGGTGTTTCTATCCTACCATATCAATTTTCTTGTATGGTATCAAGCATCGAAAGTTAATATTATTGTAGACTATGAAAAGACCACACAACCATACGATCTCTCTATAGATCTATATCCTCAATGATTAGGTTGCTTCTCCAAGGTCTTTCATGGAGAAATTCTTGGATAACCAATATATTGACAGATTTTAAACTAAGACGTTGTTTCCAATAATTAATATGTCATCCACATATAATATTAGGAATAGGACTACACTCCCACTAACCTTCTTGTACATACAAGCTTCATCAGAATTTTGAGAGAAACCAAACACTTTGATTGTCTCATCAAGTCGATTATTCCCGCTCCTAACTAAGACATCGTTTTCAATAATTAATATGTCATCCACATATAATATTAGGAATACTACTACACTCCCACTAACCTTCTTATACACACAAGCTTCATCAACATTTTGAGAGAAACCAAACTCTTTGATTGCTCATCAAATCGAATATTCCAACTCCTAGATGCTTGCTTCAATCCATAAATGGATCTCTGAAGTTTGTATACCTTACTACCATTTCCAAGTGTGAAGACCTCTGGTTGTGTCGTGTACACATCCTTACTTAGGTTTCCTTTACGGAAAGTGGTCTTCACATCCATTTTCCATAACTCATAGTCATAATGAGTAGCAAGGGCAAGGAGTATCCTTTTGGATTTAAGCATAACTAACCAACTAAAAGTCTCATCATAGTGATTCTTTGTTTTAGACAATAACCATGGCTATAAAACAACATCACATTACCTTCCATATTGGTCTTCTTTTGCAGATTACACTTGCACTCTATGGATTTCTGCATGGATGGTTCAGCAAGTCATACTTGGTTGACTTACATGGAATCCATTTCTGACTTCATGGATTCAAGCCACTTGTTGGACTCTGAACTATTTATAGATTCATCGTAGGTAGTAGGCTCATCGACCTCTATGAGCAATACGTCTCACTGTTCACTAATGAGAAATCCATATTTCTCTATAACAGTATGTATCCTACTTATGCTATGATATGCTTGTGTTTTAGAAGGATCAGTTGCTACTTCATCAACATGAATAACAGCCTTAGAATAAGCCAATTGATCTGCATCTATTTGAGCACTTTAAACTTCACCAAGTTCATGCTTGCTCCCATTGTCTTCTCTTAGAAGAAACTCTTTCTCTATGAAGACAACATGCTCTGAAACAAGCAACCTTTGTTCCAAAGTGTTGTTGAATTGATATCCATTTGTTTCTTTAGGATATCCCTGGCTTGAACATACCTACAGTTTGGCTTAGCTTGTCTAACATAGTTAAGCTATTATAAAATTTGGATAAACCTCATACTTTTGGGTGAGAAGATGAGGATATGAAGTAACCTCAACTAACTTGGATTTGACCTTGTTTAACTCTTAAACAATGGTCTCACGTGCTTGAATCTAAAGGGATTTGTGTAGGTCTGTCTTGCCCATCATAGACCTTACCAAGTCCAATAAGGTTTAGTTTGTCCTCTTAGCCACACCGTGGCGTGTAGGTGGAGTCCATTGGGATAAAGTCTCATTATCCCAGGAGATAACTGTAGAAACTCTTGGCTTAGTAATTCACCACTTGGTTCTCATCCCCAAGTGATTTTATACTTCTCCCCAATTGGATTTCTCCACTTCATACGAATTCTTAACTATTGAACGGATTAAGATTTATATATCTCATAAGATACAAGTACCCATAGCGTGAATGATCATCGATAAAGGTAATGAAGTAAGTAGATGAAACCAACTTCGGCATGTGTGGACATTGGACCTCATACATCTTTATATATTAGGTCTCTAATGGTCATGTTTTATATTCACCATTCCAGATAAAGGGCAACTTAGCCATCTTTTCCTAACATGCAAGATTCACATTTGTCAAATGAATAACAACTCAAATGACCCCAAGCTACCTCTTCTATAACTCAATCATGTGTCTCTAGCTTATATGGCCAAGGTGACAATGCTAAAAATGATGATTTCATATTATCTCCCTCTTACCTTTTCCTGTCATTAACATTTAAAATTGGATTGGGCATATCTAATATATTAATCATGTTGCTTAATATACCACTAGCATAAAAGAACACCATTAAAATGATTTCTTATTCAAATAAGAAACTAAAAATTGTTCTTGATCAATGTTGGGACATAACGGCAATCATCGAATTTAAACAAAGATACATTGGGGGTTTAAAACCTGCCAGTAATATGGCAATAACTTTAACTCTTGCACCATTCTTCATTCAAAGGTCAGACTCTCCTGCTGTGAGCTTCCTACTGTTCCTTGGAAGGCCACACATGTAACACAGTCCCAAGAGGGGTGTATGGTGCGATGTGTCGTGAGATTAGCATATGTGCACCAAAAGGTTTCGTAATTACTTAGTGCCATAGTAGCCGCATTTTTGAAAGTTGTTTGCAGATAAAGTGTAAAGTTTCAAGAATTGGCACTTTTGCAATTAAGGAAGTGGAGGGGTTAAAAAGTACAAAATCATGGAGGCTTTAACTAGTAAAAGTTGTCATTTTCTTGAGACTTGCAATGAAAAGAAAAAAATCAACCCATTTGGGGAAGAAATGGCCATCAGCTTCACTTAGAGGGAAGGTGATGATTTCTTTGGCTTTTTCTTGAGTTTTTGCAAGGGTTTGGTCATAGAAGGTGGAAACAAGGTTGATGCATCAATTAAGCAGAGTTACTTCATTTGGGCAAGAATCAAGCAAGGGAAAAACCAAGGTTGGTAATTCTCTACCATGAAAACTTGGTTATTTTTCAAAGTTAATGCATGGGTTTTGCTCCTTGTATATCTTGCTTGATTGTGTAGTTGTGATTTCATGGTTTTGGGCATAGCTTTGATTTCTAAGTGATTCTAAGTTAGGGTTTAGGAACATAGATGCCTGTATGTTTAGAACTATAGCCTAAGTGAAATCTTAACCCAAAAGTTAAGTGATTTGGCTTAGAAATGTTGTTAAGGTGGTTAATTGTAATTTTCTTCAGATTGGTTTGAATTCTGACTTTGTCAAGTTGAAGGCATTTGAGTTTTCCTTTAGAGTGCCATTTAAGCACGATTTAAGTTTAAGTGTCTATAGATTTGATCTTAGGAATCGATAGGAATTGAAGTGGTTTTTTTTTTTTTTTTTTTTGGATAATTAAATTTAATAAAAGGGCAATCTTTTGACAAACCATGAAGAACGGCAAAGACCAATAAGGCTACCTAAAAAAACAAAACGGACAGCACCTCTCCTAAAACTTAGGAAAAGGGGGCATCGGCAGATTGCGAGGCAGCCTAAACATGCCCGAAGCGATAAGCCACTGACAATAATCCCCCAAACGAGGGGCAATAATCAAACCTGTGACATACCGACCGAATATTAACATCGGCAGACGCGGAGAACGAAAACAATCAGGCAGCGCGAATGCAGGGCAAGACAACACTGAATGGAGTTGTACCATAGATACCAAAAGTCGGACAGCACCTCCCCTAAACACATAGGAAAGGGGCATCAGCCCTAAACAAATAACCACCAGAAACAACGGCTATTAAAACCACGAACCTGACCCAAATGAAAGCCAGGGAATAGCCGTGATAATCACAAACAAACAACCCCTCAGGTGCAACCGAGAAACCCCTGATGCGCCATTTTACCGCAATGTATGTACCACGCCCACGGCATTTACACCTATTCGGCACCCAAAGACGACTTTCTTATAATAAGGCGCGGTCCAATGCGTCGCCAACATGGAGCGGTTGGCGAGATACGAGCCAATTGTGCTTTCCGGATTGGGCCCGAGCCTGATCGCCGCGATACGATCCGATGCGGTCGAGCGAGATGCGAAGCAAAACGATAAAAATGAACCGAGGCGATCGGATCGGCGGTGAGTCGCTGGCGTCTGCACGCAAATACCCGAGCGCAATCGCGTAGGCGAGGGCGAGCGGATCTCGGGCCGATACCGATCTCGAATCGGTCGGAGTTGAATCGGAGATATGCCGGGCGTCGATGTCTGGCGTTATGGCGTCATCGAAGCGACATCGACTGCGCCAATGAAGGCGTCGTCGTTAAGACTCACATTTATGTCACCACATTGCTGGATCTAGATCCGCGGCTTCATTTGCTGACGAGATCCGGGACCCACGACAACGGGTCTCATTAGGCTCTGGCGGGATTCACGGTGAGTTAGTCCTGTTGGCCAGGATCTATGCGATGGGATCTCTCGCGATGGCCAGAACCGCCGGTACGCGGGAGCCTCCAAATACCCTTGGCGCGGTGTAGTTAAACTAAGGAATGGGGTAAGCTTTTTATAGTGGCCGGCCCCGCTTCTGCGACCCATCCTGCAGAAACCACTCGCCCACCTGGCCCCTACGGGTTAATATACAGCAGCCTATGCGCTTGAGTTTTTTGGGGAGGAGGCAGCTCCGCTCCTTTGATTAGGCTCGAACTCAGACCTCCCTCACAGGAGCCACCTACGCCTTGCCACGGGACAAGACTTTATTAGTTAAAATAAGGTAGGGTAGCTTTTATAGTGACCGGCCCCAAGCTTGGCCCCATACTGAAGGCCTCAGCCCGGCCGGCCTACGGGTTAGTATCTGCCAGCTTGGCCACACGGCTTGGTTTTTGGGAGGCCGCTCCACTACGCAGTTAGGCTCGAGACTCGAGACCTCCCTGCAGGAATACCTCACTTGCCACGAGGACAAGACTTCATTGGTTGGTAACACAAAAGTTAACACATTTTCATTCAAGTTACTAGTAAGCATGTTTTTGGCCGTAGGGGTAAAATGGTCATTTATTTTCCAAATTTTCCTTTAAATGTCTCAGTTTAGGACCACAAGAGAGTGTTTTGTGGCGAGGGTTGAATTTATTACGCATCGTAGCAAAATTTAAAAAAATTTGAGCTCTCTTGGCCGGAATGGTATGTGGGGAGGAAGAGTAGGAGGGTAGTTGGTCATTTTGACTAATTCCTAGGCCTCGACTTGTAATGTGGCCTGTCAATTCGTTTGAAATGGATAAGGGATAGCTTAAATTAAACCTTTGGAAAAGTTTGCCAAAATGAGTAGTTTTGAAGGGGCTTTTTTGTGCTCGAGATGGCCTGTTCATTTTGGCTTTATATAAATGTTGTGTGACCTAATGTGACTTGCGTGTGAATTTTTCGTTTAAAATCCAAATCCGTTTCAAAATAATTAAACTGTAAGCCCGCATTAAGTTTTATCACGATTCTGCCCTTGCGACGATTAATGTTTCGCCGTATTCTCTTGAGTGTGTAGGGTAAAAGTGAAGGCGAAGAAATTGTGAAGTCATGCTCAACTATTATAGCAAGAAGGTGAGTGTTCTAAACTTTATTTCTCCAATACTAGTGTATTATTTATCATCGTTCACGATTTGTATGTTATATTTTGATTTGTTAAACCATAGTTTAAAGCTTATGGTTTGATTTGTTAAACCATATTTTATAAAAACAAACAAGCAGCAATGGTTTTGTTAACAAACGAAAGTATTATATTTTATAAGTTAGGCCTTAGAAATCCTAGTCTTATGCAAGCATTACGATCGGAGGTAAGTGTTCTGCGGGAAGTTAAGACATGATTTCGTGCGTTTTATGTTGCACGATCGGCGAGCTTGGCTAAATGCATTAGAGGGCGTAATTAAGAGAGGAGGACCGTAGCCTGGCCGGAGTATATAGAGTTAGCGCGTTAGCTTATTATGTGGTGATGGAGCATTCCACCATAATTACCGGAATAGGTGATGTGGACACGAGGTCCTTCGCCGGCACGGTAGAGACACAGGTTTCCCATGTTTACTGAACGATGTGAAAAGGCGCCGGTGGTTGATCATTATATTTATAAGCATTTTTACATACGAGAACTTGTCAATCAGCGATAAGCAAGCAAGCATTTTTACGAAAAGTGTTAGAAACTTTTATAACAAAGCAAGCAAGGTTTTCTAAAAGTGTTTTGTAAAAGATAGTTTTACAATTTTGAGACATTTTCAGAAAAAGCAAGCATTTTATAAAACATACACTCACTGAGCTCTTTTAGCTCATTATTTTCCTGTTTTTAAAATTTATTTTAGGGTAAAAATTTTTGGACATTTGGGACATATCAAGGTCCTCCTGACTTTGATTACTACCCAAAAAGTGTTATTTTACACCCTAATTAATACAAGTTTTGAGTACTTTTTGTGTACTAATCAACCTAATTAACCCAATTGGCATGTTAAGGACCTAGCAAGGCTACTAATCAAATTATGTGGCAAGTTTTGTTTGTTTGTCACGGGCTATTTGTTCCAAAGTTATTAGTCGACTCAATCATGAAGAAGCCAAGATGAACTTCGGAGAGCAATGAAGCCAAAAAAGAAAGAAATGGAAGCATTGTAAATTTTAAATGGCTTTGCAAAATTTAAATAAGTTGCGAAATTTGAAACCTGCAATTTTTGCCATTTCCTACGCCATTGTTCATGTTGTTTTGACTTTTTGACTTTTCTGTTGTAATTTTGTGTCTTCTTAAATTGTCCCTCTTGTAATAGTGATTAATTCAGGCTCTTTTGTAATTTTGCTTGGCTGGGGGACAGTATTTAAGTCCCAAGCATCAATGTAAACGGGAACCCTTTTTGCTCATTAATAAAATTTCTGGGCGGGAACCTTTCAGCAGTTCCCGCTCTTTCTCAATTTCTCTCATTTTCCCTCACTTTCTCTCCCTTTCTCACTAGCCAAATACCCTTCGAGGATGACAACTCGAAGGATGAGCTTGTAGAAACCCTTCTTCATGAAGGGGAGAAGATTTCTTTGAGTCTCTGCGAGATCCGAAGGCAACTTTTAGAGTTTCTCATGGTTTCACCGCGGATACTCGATGGCAGTTTTGTGTTTCATTTGAACTCTATGTTTAGATCCCTTAGATTCACCTTAAATGACCTATATTTGGTAATCTTTTAGGGTTCAGTGGATGCTTATTGCTAGATCCACTGAGATTCATTAGTTACCATCTATTAATCATTGGAAGGTGAGTCAAGGAGAATTATTTTCAACTATTTGAGACCATTGATGCTGGTGATTACATTTCAAGGATAGTTATTAAGGGTCAGTTTTATAAATACATGAAGATCGGTTTTTTTGAGCTTGCGATACTATAGGTCATCCTCAGCCTTGAGGAAAGGACAAAACCCTCGGTTGCCCTAGATCAACCCGATGACTAACACTTCAAGGAGTTTTATTATTTTATTTCATTTCATTTTCAGTTTCCATATCAAAACCATGCCTTGAAAACCCGAAAATCGAGTGAATTAACATTTTGAACCTCCGCGCAAATCATTTGTGCGAAAAAACCCATCCTGTGTTGACCTAGAACCATTTGTGCTGCATTAGCCATGCTACAATAGTAGGAGGAATAGGTTATAAATTTTGTTGATTTCGAGCCATAATTTCATGAATGAAATGGCGTCGTTCTTAGGGGATGGTGCCTTAGTGCAGTGATGGCGGTGAACTTGTGATCCTCATCACCAGTATTGGTGAATTTACTTTTATTTTTCTGTTTATAATTTTTAATCGGTTGTTAATTTTGTTTGCTGTTTATTTTTAGCTAACATTACCCTTTTAGAGTAGGGTATTTTCTTTTTTTCTTATTTGGTGTTGCCCTGTTTTCCAGTAGAAGTGCATGTTTCGGTGGGTAAGGAATTTTGGAGGCAGGTTAGTCAAGGTCAGTCTCCCACAGGAACCAAAAGCTACAGTGATCTCAAACATGGACCAAATGGAACACCTAGAGGGAGAGCAACATAGTCAGTACCTAGTGGAGGGAAACCCTAGTGCATATAAATCCATGAGGGATTATAGACACTCTCCATGGGTGAGTGCACCTTTCTGCACTATTCTTCCAACTAATGCACCATATGGCAGTGCTTATAACCCTAGTTGGGGGAACCACCCAAATTTCTCTTGGAAACCAAGACCTCCACAGTATTATGCTTCTTCATCTCAGCCTCAACCACCACAGTTAACCTCTCCAGTTGAACAAGCCATTCTGAACCTTAGCAAGTCGGTGGGTGACTATGTGGAAAAGAAAAAGACAATCAATGCTCAATTAAGTCAAAAAATTGACACTGTGGAAAACAATATGGACAAGAGAATTGATGGACTTTAAAGCGAAATTGATCGAAATTTGACAACTGCGAGAAATCAATTTTAAGGCTTGCTTGTCGACAACATGACATCGGATAATCCCGGAGGAAGAGTGCCTGATTGACACCATGGTGGAGGAGCATTGTCAGTAACAGTTCTTGAGGCGATAGAAATTTTCTTTGAATATTACAAATGTTATCTAATTCCTCAGACATTGGTGTTGTTGTTTGTCCATGGGAAAAGAAAGAAGCAATCTCCTCATTGCTGACTAAGGAAAGCAGTGGGAAGGAAGTAGTAGAAGAGCCCCAAAACCTGACTATTGCAGCTCACTTCCCCCTTGGTTCCTTTGCCAGCAACACCTCTCTGACCTAATGCACATCACGCTATATCTGCGGCATTCAACACCTGGGCACCTCTTTTGCTAAGGTCATCCCATTTGCACTACCTGTGCAATACTTTAGGAAATTAGTAGCCACTGTTCAAACTTTTGCACTACATCAAAGACATTGGCACTCATACTGCATGGCATAGTGGATGGCTCTTACCGTCTTAGTTCGAGATTTTATGGAGCACTGAACCTCGGTAATTCCACCGGCTCATCAGTTCTTCAGAGCCACGGACAAGGCTGGCTGGGTTTGAGTCGACTTAGTCTCCCATGAGACTGTAGAGTTCACTCACTTTTTGTTTTGATTTTTATTTATTTTATTTTTCTTTATTCAATTTGTCTCTTTAAATTTTCTCTAATTTTAAGTTAATCTTTGTTTCTAGCTTATTTTTTATTTTTCTGCATTTTATTTAGTTTTTCCTGCATTTATTTTTGCTGTTTGTGTCAAATTTTTACAGTAGGGAGGTCCAAAGTTTAGAGAAAAGAGCCAAAAAAATTTCGTAGGGGTTAAAATTGAGGAAATTTCGCAAACGATTTAAAATTTCTCAACCCCGCTATAACGACTTGCAGACAAATTCACTTAAGAGAAAAATAAAAATAAACAACACTATAAAAGCTTGAGTGTTAGTAAAAAACAAATCATTTATTTTATTCATATATTAAAAAATATATATTTTAAAAAAATTGTATCTTAAAAAAAAAAATTCACCAGCGTGAAATTTTCAACGACCAACCCCCGCCACTAATTTTGTACTCCCATTTAGTTTTGCCTATAACTTTTTCATCCGAACTCCGTTTTGGGTAATTTTGGTATCGTTGGAAAGATTAAAGAGTGTAGAATCTAAATATAGCCAGAAATAATATTTTTTAGATTATTATAAAGGTGTAATTTTCAAAATGCTCCAACTTATCACTTTTTCCCTCTCTTTTCTTCTTCTAACTGGTTCATTTGAAGCCCAAATGGAGTGAATAAGGTCTCAGTGGAAAGCTTGTGAAGTCTCATATCCAACAATGGGTACATTTCATCAAGGAGGTATCATTTCCTCCCTTATTTCGTTCTGACTTTGTTAGTGAGAACATTATTGAATTTGGTTAGGGGAGTAGAGGAAGGAAGTGTTGTTTTATGTTTTTGAGCAAAGTCTTTTGTTTGGTAGATAGCTTGCTAGTTAGTTTTTTTACAATATAGTTAATATTTTTAGTTTCTAGTTCATGCTTTCAGTGTCTGATTTTCAGAAGAAAAAAAATTTTGTAATGCCCAGCCTGTTGTATGAGAAATTGAAATTTTGTTCTAATGTTGTTGATGTTAGAATTGTGTTATGCCTAGTTGAGTTGATAACATGTTGAAATTCTTATGGCATTGACCTTTCTTCCACATTGAACTAACCACTACCTTGTGCACATTAGATTTCATTTATAAGTGAAAATTGTCTTTATTCTAAATACGCAAAAAGTCGACCTAGTACCTTTTACCACCTTTAATAGGTCGGGACCCCCTAAATAAAAAGACCAATGAGTCTTTCAAAAGAAAAAGAAAAGAAAAGAAAAGTTGTGACGCTTTGTCTTGAAATCAAAGCACGATCTGAGGGGTATATGGCGAAAGTCTTTAAAGCCTAGTGCTACTAGCCAACAGTTAGGAGCCCTTAGACTTTATTGCTCGTTACATGGGTGAATAGGTGGGGTTTAGAAAATTGTAGGTGCTGGAGTTTTGAACTCATTAAGAGTCCGGGGTGAAACCTGAAGAGTTAGTGGTCGAAGATCATATGACTTGATGCCACAAACCTTAATTGGTTGGGAGTCATCTCGGTGGACCAGTTACATGAACACTGTGAGTTCGATACCAGCATTGCACCCCTACAGCAAAAAGAAGTTGTGGAATAAGAGGGTCGATCTGTGAGGTTGGTTCTTTGCTAGAGTTTAGACAAGAGCTATGTTAGGGGAAACGACAGCGATTTATTTTGAAACCTATTAAATCAAACACTTAGGTTTTGTGGAAGGTTTTAGGTTGGTTCTCCGAGGAGTTGACACTATTTTGAAATACTTGAATTTTCATAGCACTTATTCTTTTGTGACGGTCCATTGGGTAAGTTTTGATGACTCTTGCTAAGGTTAGGTTTATCCCTCCCTTATCTTTTGAAAAAAAATTTGTTTCTTGGATATATAGCAAATCTTGCTTTTGATTGCTTTCTTCTTCTTTCATTGCTAAGGGACTAGCAATGTGTCAGTTGGGAGGGTGTGATTACTACCCAAAAAGTGTTATTTTACACCCTTATTAATACAGGTTTTGAGCACTTTTTGTGTACTAATCGGCTAATTAACTTGATTGGCATGTGGGACCTAGCCAGGCTACTAATCAAATTTTGTAGCAAGTTTGTTGTTTTGCGAGGCTATTTGTTCCAAAGTTATTGGAGTCAGCTCCGTCATGAAGCGAGATGAACTTCCGGAGAGTACAGTGCAAAAAGCAAAGAAAAGAAATGGAGACGGGGGCTGGGAATTTTCATGACACAGAATTTCACCAGTGCGAATTTTGCAACCTGCGAATTTGCCATTTATTGTGCCACTGTTCATGTTGTTTTGACTTTTTGACTTTTCTACTCTAATTTTTGTGTCTTCCTGAATTGTCCCTCTTGTAATAGTGGGGAGGATAGGTCGGGCTCTTTTGTAATTTTTCTTGGCTAGGGGACAATATTTAAGTCCCAAGCATCCTTTATGTAGGAACCTTTTGCTCCATTAATAAAATTTATGGGCGGGAGGTCTTCCAGCGGAGTTCCCACTCTTTCTCAGTTTCTCTCATTTTCCCTCACTTCCTCTCCCTTTCACTAGCCCAGGCTTACCCTCAGGGATGACTCGAGGGATGAGCGTCTAGAAACCCTTACTCCTTGAAGGAGAAAATTTTTGCTAGGTCTGCGAGATCAGAGAGAAGCTGACAGAGGTTCTCATGTGGTTTCTGGGCCACTGCTTGGCATTTGTGTTCATTTTGAACTCTATCATTTAGATACCCTTAGATTACACCTTGAATGACCCTCTTTGTGTCTTTTGGGGTTCGGTGGATGCTTATTACTAGATCCCTTTGAGATTCATTGAATTCTGTCCCCATTAATCATTGGAAGGTGAGTCAAGGAAGGTATTTTCACTATGAGACCATTGATCTTTAGTGATTACCATTTTCAAAAGGATAGTTATTAGGTCGAGTTTTATAGTCACATGAAAGATGGTCGGGAAATTACCTGGTCATCCTCCCGACCACGAGGAAAAGGACAGAAATCCTCGGTACTTTAGGAATCAGCCCGGTGACCTAACACTTCAAGGAGTTTTATTTTACATTTTATTTCATTTCATTTTCAGTTTCCACCATCAAAACCCACAGTTTTTATGAAAACCCAAAATCCAAATTGAATTCATCATTTTGAACCTCACTGCAAATCATTTGTGCGAAAAAAACTCATCCCTGTGTTCGACCCTAGAACCACTATACTGCAGCAGTCATGCTACCACATAAGAGGAATTAGGTTATAAATTTTGTTGATTCTAAAACCCTTGGTGCCATGAATCAGTCATCTAGTTATATGTGTTGTATTACTCACTATTGGAGAAAAGTATTTGTAAAGAAAATTGCAACATAACTTTTGTAAAAAATACTTTGAGCGTGTATAGTTGTGCATCGTATGTATATAGTTTTGTTTATGAAAATGTGATAAGCCTGAGGCTCTTTTGGAAAGTGTTGTTGGTTGCCATATTTTAGAAGTAAATTGTATTTAAAGATTTAGGACATCATCTATGTCACAGTTGTTATCTTCTGAAATTTTATAAAATCACATGTGTAGAAAAAGAAATTTTTATACGGGTTTTCAACAGCGACACGAAACGGCTTCACGAGGATTCTCTAGTCGTTGGAGTATCGGTTGGGGAGTTTTACGTGGGGTTTAGAGCTGCCTTTGCTAGTAGGGGTGGGGGTGCGATCCTTTGCATATCCTTATATATATGAGCCACAAATAGTATCATATACCCATATCTTTGTCGGGAAAACAATATTAACCTTAATGACATAATACCAAAGTAGATGGGCATCACATGCCACCTCCTTCTGGTACGCCGTAGGCCTTGTAGTTCCTCTTTTAGTGGTCATCCTCACCGCCAGCGGAAGAAAGTTCCCGCGCCGGGGTAGTCTCTTTAGCCTTCTTCTCAGCCAAATTTTCCACTAAAGCTATTTTGAGCAAGTTGATAAGGTCAAGTATGGTTGACATGATGTTTTCATCCTATAGTTAAGCCTGGCGTAACGAAAACTATCGGGAAAATTAGCCGAATCAAGTCTACACAGTTCAAAGTCCATCCAATAACCCAGTGATTCGACCTCTTAATGTATTCATACAGGGATGTCCCATCCTCCATCTTCGAACCAAAAGTTGTTCAACGACTTTAGACATTTGATTCTTGCTTGTTCATTCTAGAGTTCCCTTAAATGGCTCACGATGGGGCATGCATCTACAACCTCCTTTACTTTGATGTAAAATTAGGGTAAATTTGAATTTTTTTTTGCAGAGAAAGAACTAAGCAGGTAAATTATCGTTATAGTACAACTGGAAATTTTCCAGATCTCGGATGACGAAATGGACCTCACCGTAGGATTCATCTCGTGAAATATAGTTACCCAAACAAATTTCATTGAATTTTGATATAGTCGTATTTTCAAGATTTTTGGGGCGTCTGGTGTAGTGGACTTTAAAAAGCGGGATTTTAGAAAAATCTCGAAAGTGGAAAATAAATTAGTAAAGTTCATTTTAAAATAGTTTGAACTTAAACCGAGATTAAAATAAATTATTTTGGGGTAGAAACAAACTCAGACCAAGCATAAACACGTGGCGCGACGTAGGCCTTGTCTTTAAAACTTAAGGATAAGTTAGAAAAGTCAAATTTGAGAGAGGAGCTCATTTCCTATTGTTGTTCTTACGGTGAGAGACAAAGAGGAGAGGATGGGGAAAATCAACATTCTTTTCTCGATCCACGGAGTCCGTCGGTCGGAATTCGTCGGGCCAAGAACCAAAGTTCATCATGCCGATGAGGGCTATGCGTGGATACCGAAAGCATGGGATTTCGCCGAGGGAGAGAGGAGACGTTCCAAGTGAGAGATGATTTGGGAAATCAAGGTTTTCAAGTTTAGGAATTGTCCATGGGACTTCTAGAGTTTCTTCTACGCTCACAGGTAGGATTCTTCCTACTTTGTTTATTTTCACTCTAAAAGCTTTGTTTGTTGTGTTTTTTGCCACTGAGAATTTGTTTAGTTGGGTTTACGCACTTAGGGGCTATTTGGATATGTTTTTGCCCTAAGGGGTTATTTGGAAAAAAATTTGGGTTGTGGGAATGTTGCCCTATTTTGACCCCATACACTGTCCAGATTTTGGGACTGATTTTCGGTTGGAAAAAGAGGGAATTTAGACTAGTGTCCACCATGGAAATTGTAGCTGCAATTGTGAACTTGATGTTAGGTTTTGAATCACCCAAATTGGACCTCTATAGCTCAAGCTATGGTTCATTTTCAGGCATATACGTGGCCTGTTTAACCCACACCTTTGTCAATTTCGGGACTGATTTTCGATTGGGAAAAAAAGGGAATTTGGAGTAGTATTCTGCACGAAAACTGTAGCTGAAATTGTGAAATTGATGTTAGGATTATGAATCATCAGGGTTTGGCCTCTATAAGCTCCAGAGATTGTAGTCCATTTTTGAGGCGCCACATGCTGCCTAATGGCTATAAAGTTGTCAGTTTGGGATTGATTTTTTGTTTATAAAAGAGGGAATTTTGATTAGTGTTCTTCATGGAAATTATAGTTTCATCTATAAACTTAATGTAGGCTTTTGAATCATCGAATTTGGACCTCTACAATTCAAGTTATGGTCCATTTTCCGAGACCGCTACAGCTTAGGTTGTTTAATGGTTTGTGTCAGATTTTGGAACTGTTAGGAGACTAGTTTCTGAACTTGTGACACCCCAAAACCCGAGGGTCCGTTGACAACCCGTCAACCCGCGGAATACTCGTGAATGTCGAGTGACCCGACCCTACTCACGAAAATCGGGCAGAGTCTCCCTTGGCTGCGGGAGCTCACCCCGAGAACACGTCCCAACATCAACATCGCAGATATATACATGAGTAAAAATGCTTGGGCCCTACGACCAATACTCATCAATATACATCAACTATATACCATAGTTTCAAGGATTAATAATTTGCTCTTATACGACATATAATTAAAATTACAACGATTCTAATACATGTATCGACTAAAACACCAAAGCCACAGCTTAGGCTTTCTTGATGGCCTCTATGGATGAGTCGTCTCCCTCGTGCGCTCTGTACCTGAAATAATATAATTCCCTTGTGAGGTGAGTTAATGCCCGGAAAAATTGGAATCTACTACAAATGGGTTACTCTCCGCCTAAGTGCATATGCAATGCTCCAGTGCCAAACACGCAGCTCAGTAAATGCGTGATCCTACTTGAATGTCTACATGACCAACCCATGTCCCGAGTCCTCACCGACTCCCTCACACCTGCCTAAGCCATATATGAGAAAAATGTCACTTTTCAAAACAAAACTTGTTGTTTTTTAAATTACACTACCGAGGTGTCGATAAAAATATGGATATACTCAGAAGTAGAATGTGTTGGAGAACTTTTCCAGAAAGCAGTCATGGATTATATCGAAAATGATGCACATTGGACTTTCTCCCAGCACATTCTCCAAAAAATACATCCTTTGAAATTCCTTTTCGCAATCATGTTAGTTTTTTAAGAAATCATATGTACTCACACCTATAATTTCTAGGTTACCCGGTGCATATGAAATGCATTATGTCATTTCAACACAATTTTATAACACATGCTAATATATAAGCAGGACATACTAACATGATTAATCACACAAACATGTTTATGCCATTTCTGTCACCATTACACCAAGGGTATAGCTTTGGGCTAATTACAAAAACACGAGCAATTCCAGTTTGAATTACTCAGCCAAACACATTTTTCTCACAATGCAAAGGCGTGAATCTTATTCACATGAGCAGTGAAACCCTCGGGTTACTATTCACGACCCAATCACTAACCTCCCGATTCCACTTTGTGAACCACAATTTCATCCATTTCCGGCCTCTACATACACACCTGACCACAATTTTATAACAAATTATACCATTAACAACCCAAACAATCCATGGGCGTCTGGATGTCTAAATGGGATTTCAAAAACTTCGCTCCTCGGTTCAAGATTTGGGACCGAATCAAGCAAGCCGTTCAAGGCCTCAAATACTTGAAACATCACAAAGCTCTTAAATCAAAGAAATTAAAACAAGTAGGATGAAACCCCTACCTCACATAGTTTATTAAAACTCCTCAAAAATGAAGTCCACCCAGCGAAACTTTACATTTGTGTAGAAACAACTTTCCTTTTTGCTCCAAAGAATTCCGACGGTTGGATCGCCCGTGGTTTTAGAGACAAGTCACACTCTCTCTCACTAAAAATCAAAGCTACTGTAAGTTTTCCTCCCCTTCACGTTTTCTTTTGGTCTTTTGAATAAAGGAGACGACAATATTCATGTTTTGTCCTTATTATCATTTAAAATTTCAAAAATGCCATCCATATCCCCAAGCTTTGGATTTTCGACATTTGGCACTATCTTGGCCGTCCATTTTGATCATCTCTCTACTCATGAAACTCATGTCACATGAGTACATGTTATTGGTGACTTTTGTCACATCCCATGTCGTTTTACGGCACCCGAAATTCGATGCCTCGAAAAACATGCAAGTCTGATCGTCACCGAGTCGATGAAGTCAGCGTGTTAATGATTCCGCGAGATCAGTTCAATGGTGAAATCTGTTTCATCATCCGAGATCTAGAAAAATTTTGGGTTTTGACCAAAATTACGATTTTGCCCTTTTTCAGAAAATTAGAATTTTCTCGGGTCTTACAGAACTGGTGATGAGCTTAAAAGTCATCTCTTTTTAGTCCATTTTTCTGTTTATTTTTCAGTTAAAATGAAATATTTAATATACAGAATTATGAAGAAACTCACCAATTTGTCATTAGCGAGGAGGAAACGAGAAGAAGAAAAGCGGCGAAAAATGCGAGAAATAAGTGGATAAGGTCTGACGGTGAAGCGAGAAAGGAAAAGAAATGGCTAAGTCATTGATCTGAGTTTTGGGGTTTACGGCCCGGTTGAAGTCGCGGCAGGGGATAACGAAGCTAGAAATTAACGACGTAGGCGCACATGAAGGCGAAAGAAATGAGTTGATGTCGCGACGTGAGATCGAGAAATTAGTGACATCAAATTCAGCGGTGAAGCTCTGGAGATCATGAGAAGATGTCGCGACAAGATACTGATGTCGTGACATCAAGAACAGACCGTGGAGACTTGTGAAGGCATGATGTGATGTCGCGACGTGGGATCGAGGTCGCGACATCATGAGAAAACAGTGAAAACCTGTAGATCCTATAGTTGATGTCACGACAAGAGATTGATGTCGCGACATCAAAGACGATTGAAATCACACTTCAAGGCGTGGCCAAGATGTCACCGACAAAGAGATTGATGTCGCGGCGGTCGGGAACCATCGGATAAAGGCGAGGAAATGAGCTGGCGTCGCATTTGGAGGCGAGTCGCGACATCAAAAAAACATCGTGAAACACGAAGCGCCAAGTTTGATGTCGCGACATGGTCGAAGTCGCGACATCGAGGCGACGATCAAGATCTTGAGCGCATAAAGGGATGTCGCGACAAGACATTGATGTCGGCGACAACATGGCGACCCGATTGAAGCCTCACGATTCCATAAGATGATGTCGCGTGAGGCGATAATAGCGACATCCGAAGACATCGATTGAAGCTGAGATGACTTAAGGCGAGGTGGTGACAAGGTATCTCGTCGCGACATCGAGGAAAGTAGTGAAACTGCGGGCGTGAGAAGATGTGGCGACAAGATGGTGATGTCGCGACACGGGAATGATAAATCAAAGGCTATATAGGAACAATACTGGCGAAGAGTCGCGGCGTGGGATCGAGGTCGCGACCTCGATGATGTCACGACAAAGGAAGCGGAAATTCGCGACTTGAGCGATAACGGGCACGAGAATACTCAGTCCGAGGCTACATTGGGATTAGGGCCCAGTACGGGACTATAAATACCGCGGTATCGACCATTAAGCGGCGGCGACCCGCAGAGCGAGTGCGGATAGGCGAAGGCTCAATTTTTTTAGTTTTCTTTCTTTGTTTTGATTCTTTATTTTGATTTTTATGTTTCCGTCGTTTTTGAGGCCGATTAGTTTCATACCCTTTATTTTTGTTCATTTTACGGAATTGGATGTGTCGTTTTCTTGGCCCGAATACGAATGCAATTCTTTTCAAATTACTATCTGGAAAGTGGGAATTGAACAATTAGGAATTCGGTTTATCCCGATTTAAATCTGATATTCTTATGATCAGAGAATCTTTACTGGTAATCATGATGAGTAATCGAACCCGGCTTCCATTATATGAATGCTATTGTCGAACTTATCTTTCCTATTTGTTTCGACAAATGCAAATTTGGATTTATGAATTTATTGGTTTAGGTTTTAAAGTTTAAGTCTAAATATGGTTTCTTATACCCGTCTAGATTTGTTTCGTTGTTCAGATTTCAAGGAGGTCCTCTAAGTAAATACGGAGAAGACATTCACAGGGAGCTATGAACATCTCTTAATAGGTATATTAACTTTGCTATTTTGATCACATTGTGCTTTAATGAGTTTACTTGGATAAATCCTCTTCTCGCTTGAAATCGAAGACCGAGTCGAGCGAGTTATCCATTTAAACAAACAAAGAGATTCACTCGATTAGGATAGTGATGCCATTCGAGTATTAGGCGAGATCTAATCAAGGAAAGGGTAGTCTATTCTATTTAGGAAAACCTTTGAGTATATCCTTGCTTGGTAGATAACTTGGGAGGCTAAGGTTCTGGTCACCAAATGAGTATGAAGTATTGCAAAAGAAATACAGAGTTAGGGAAGTCCTTGGGTAACAAGTGATATCTAATTCCACGTATTCGAAGAGATAGGTCAAAGTGGAAGTAATCTTAACGAGACTGGAGAGTTCGGTGAACTACTTTAGCCCAGACGGTCGAAAGCGAAAATTCACGAAGAGCTTTACAAGTTCTGTGAGGAATTGATTCTTCACAATGCATTGATCTGTGTTCTCTAAATATTACTATTCAATTGATGATCATTTCCTAACTATCACTTATTCTTTATTCTTTTTATTCCAATTTATTTTTTTATTCCAGTTATTTTCTGATGTTCATTTAATTTTC